>JXOR01000295.1:0-362018 GCA_001014335.1 Coboldia fuscipes
GTGTAAATCGGGGGATAGGTGTATTGTAAATTGTCACGCGTGCCAAAAAAGAACTATTGAAAAGGGTTTCTAATTTTACACCGATTCAACATGACTTCCACACCCCCAATAAGACGCTTTTTCCATTTGTTTTTCTTAGATACCGACGAACACAAACAATCTGTTATAAACTCCTAGGTAAAATGATTTTGATATTATGAAACCTTTCTGGTGTTTTTCGCAATATTGTCGCCAGGAATTCTGATGAAAGTTCATTAAAATTTACCTCTTCCGTTTTCATGATTGCCACACAACCATTATAAATTTGAACGTGGAAAAACTAACAAAATTATCATTGCGCTTCATTGCTCAAATCGAACGTAGGGAATTTAACAGAACTGAATATTTTCAAAATCACCCCCAGAAGCCATTCATAATAAAAAAAAATATTCTCGAGAATTTAGTACAAAACCCCAAACCATTAAAATTATATTCCTTCGCGTTTAGTGCTTAGTCCATTGCTATACAATGGAGGACCTTTTTTTTTCTCTTGTCGCTCTTTTATTTGGTACAAAATAATTATAAAATTTAATTCCATGCAATGCCATTCCAGAAGTGTTGTTTATTAACTAAACTAGTTAAAACCCACGTAATGGCTGGTTGCCATTCGCTCCAATATTTCCATTTATAAATTTGATCCCTCTTTATGTAGCACGCCAATCTAACGATAAAAAATAAGAAACTCCAATTTTTACCCAATTTTTGTTTCTTCTGTCATTTTATATGAAATTATAGCATGAATCCAGCAAATTAAAACAAATACTGAAGGTTATTTATGCAACTTATTCGTACACAATTTAACTAAAACCATTACGAATCATGCAATTCATTCAAATCATTTTGGCAACCATTGTGGCTCATATAAAATGTGGTTAATGTTGCCTCTGAACTACCCTTTAAACCGACAATATTATGATGTTCTTTATACTGTTTGCACAAACTAAATAGTCTCGACGAGGTCTCTTGTCTTTGGGATCAATTCCAAGTATCATAGTGTCTAACACTGAATATTTTGCTAATAAGGTGCCCTTTTCTGTTCCCTATAACTCATTGTCAACAATACCTAAACAATTTGCCCATTGTCTTCATATGAGATGATGGAATTATGTAAAACACAAAATTATTTTAAAATTCAGACAATTATGAATTATGCATTGCCCCCAAGTTTAGTATCATTTTTTTTTTCATTTAACCTGAATCATTTAAGTTAAGTACAACAAAGAGGTACAATAATGTTGTTTTACATTTATTTTTCTTATATCTTCGGTATAAATTATTGAATGAAAAACCCATTTTACAAGTACATGTGCACAACCTTGCAGTATATTGTATGTCGTATTCAATGAAATCATACATGATTTTTATTTTTCTTGATATTTTGGTCGATTGTATTTTTTTCCTTGCCGTTCCCCCCACATACACTTAAGCAGTACATAAGATATGAAGTCATACACATGTATTCCATGGTATATATCTTTATATCCAAATGATATGTAAATTCTGATAAGACTATACGGTTTCAATTTAATATAACTAAAATCAAATAGAAAAAGGGTTTTTATCCCATTGGAAACGTTACATTGAAAAGAAATTGGCGTAAATAAACATCCTCCTTTTTACAACCAGTTTGAATCAATTTGCGAAAATCGAATTTCTTTTTCGGGGAAAATGAAAAGTAAAACAACAGACTTTTACACGAAACCAACTAGAATGAATGGAACCAAGACAAAGAAACACCTTGGCCTAATTTAAATTCAGCACAAAGACTTCCACATACAGCACGAAATTGATAAGAATGTTTGCTTAACTTTATGTCTCCCGATTAAATTAGTTTTTTTTTCCTTTGCTCTCTATGTCGAATTTTATACAATAAAATGTGTATTAATCTCGAACATATATACCCAATAATGTATGTGTCAATCCACCTCTAATCAGTTTTGTATATCAATGCCATCGTTAATTAGATAAGATATGCCATTACAATACAGATTGTATAAATTGGTACACTCAAACATTAAAGTTTACACTTAACTGCATGATTCCAAAATCGAATTAAAACTCATCCTAATTAAGAGTAATTCATAGTCACACACTGTTGCTGGATGTGATATCATTTGAATCAATTAATGATTATACGACTGACTAACCTAAATCAATTGGAATTGATCACTTTCCTGATGAATATGTTGTATTTACTCTCTGTGTGTCTCAGTTTAGATAGTCCATTGTATTTCCAATGTCAACGAGTAACCTCAAATGCATTATAGCAATTGTTATTAGGAAATCAGCCATAATATACTCACACAACATAATCATTTTACTTGGAATCGTCAATTACAGATTATGGCTCCACTTGTCTACACAATCATTTTATGTAGTTTTACCCTTCTCTATAATTCATAAAATCACATCGATAGAGACCGCACTTTGTATAATAATAGACCTCCATTCAACGTTTCTTTGTCCATTTTAAATATCATCGAATACTTCCCCCCACAATTTGGTTTTGAACTTTCATTGGTATTCGTTTCACTCTTTCTCCTCATCATTTGGATTTTTTTTTAATTTAAAAATCGCATGTAATTGAATAATAACTACATGTCGCCATGAATCCTCCATTTCTGGTATTGAAGTTCACATTTGAATATTATTAAATTCTGTTCCTGTTATACACATTGGATGCATTGCACTAATGTACTTCAAGTACAAAATAAAATTTAAAAAAACCTATTAGATTCGTATTAATGCCTAGTTTAAATGCAGTTAATGACTCACTATGTTTATGTAGAACGAAAATAAAATTGTTATTATTGTGTTGGCTATTCTAAAACTCCCTTGGATCACCGTACCTAGAGTTCACTTTTATGCCATAGCGAATATCACATTAAATATGAATCTATGAATGTTAAAGCTTTTGGTATAACCTTTAGAATTATTTTACAAATCGATTCGATAATCCCCATAGGTATTACCAATACCGATTGCCATAAATCCACCAAAACAATAGAATAACATAAAATTTAACCAATTATGGGTGTACAAAACTTGCAATAAATTACCAATTTTACAGGTGAATTATTATTATAATTTATGTCATTCTGGTTTAATGAGTCGTTAATTTTTATTAAATGCTATAGATTCTTGGACCAGATTTAGTTCTCAGAAAAATTCCTTAACTCACAATGAAGTTCAACAACAGAGATCATCTCATTTTATTATGACAGCGTAGTATCTCTCTACATTTTGATCATTAATATGACTGCATATTATTTAGATATAATAAATTGCAAATGCAAATAATAAACAATTTATGTTAAATAATGACGTAATTGCAATCATAATGTTCATGTTATTACACTCTGTACTATTGCAAATCCATTATTTTTATAAAACACCATACATACAGAACGAACATACTTTTTTTTTGTTATTCATTATTGAATTATTTCCAACTGAATATTATGTATACGATGATGATGATGGTGGTGGTGACGATGATTCGTTATACTTGACTATAGCAAATTTATTTAAAATCGAATAAAAAATAACAACATAAACCAATCTGAACCACATAACACCACCACACAAGTTGATTACAATTACGAAACCCCCAATACCAGTTAATCTTAGTATCAAATCAACATGAAAAAAAATTGCTGGCACCGAATGTCAAGAATATTGGATAATATTCAATACTTGCTTAGCCAATTTCACCATTTCCACCCCGTAGAAATATGATTATGAATACCAAAATGAAATAAATAGGTAACCATGCGGTCCAACAACAACATAACTATGTGGAGTTGAAGCTCCCAATGCCGATCACTTGTAAGCAATAACATAAAATGAATAAAAACGTGTTTTACAATTACTCTATGGTTTGGTTTCAATTAGTGACACAATGATGATGGTGTTTCTTATTTTATTCGCCAAAAGGAATCTGTGTTTCACTTGATATTACAACATAAAATCCACATAATCATGGAACAGTTCAAAGTGTTGGCAGTGTTAGGTGTAACGAGATAAATTCACTATCAGAGTCAAATAAAAATGAGAGAAAAAAAAAACCCGAATGAGATACACAATGATCTTAGGCTGTACAAGTCACACACAATCTTAATACGTGGGTTGACGTCATTGCCAATTACTAACAAACTATGTCTCAAGTATTATTTCTTTTTATATGAAATTTCATATTTTTCGATCTGTTATGGGCCACTATAAGCCAAAAACTTTTGCCTTGTTGTCAGCCAACAATTTTTTTTTCTTTATTTTCTTAGTTTATCATTCACAATATTTAGTCAATTTGAATTGAACAATGATCATACGTATTGTAATTACAAAAGTTCATTTAAAGTGCGAATGGTAACGACCATTTATTACACCAAAAACGGTTTTTAATTTTTAGTTTTTTTATTTATCAAATTACCATAAACAGTCATCTACCCATAATCAATTACTCGATTAGTAATCATTTAATTCAGCAATTATGTTAGCAGCAATACAAATATCTGATTTCCATATCTTATTGATTCAATTAAAACAAAGAATTTCACGTGAATTTTAACTGTTGCAATCTCTGTTATTGTCACCAATTTTACAAAAGGAAAACATCAAATTGATTTGTTTTTAATTTATGTATTTTCGATATGTTTTTTATTTCATCGCAGACCACATTTTATTTAAAATTGACGATTAATATCAATTCCATGGAATTTAAGAATTAATAAAATGCAGGAATTAATTGTATATGATATCGTGTTTTCGATATTTCATTTTGGGTTTCAAACTCAATGCAAAAAAAACCAATATCAAAAATTATAAGAAAGCATCTAAAAAGTGGTAATAAGTAAACAGCACCTACAGTCATCATAATGTTTACATTGAAAAAAGAGATGTTTTAATG
The DNA here is from genome assembly GCA_001014335.1 of Coboldia fuscipes. Taxonomy (NCBI): domain Eukaryota; kingdom Metazoa; phylum Arthropoda; class Insecta; order Diptera; family Scatopsidae; genus Coboldia; species Coboldia fuscipes. The sequence continues at coordinate 4,946 of JXOR01000295.1, forward strand.
TAGGCCAAAAGTCCAAAATCATGGGCTGTAACAATATTTACTGGAAATTCAATATGTTTCATACAAAACAGACATTTCATTTCTGTGTTATTGATCATCGTTTCGTTTATTTGCAAACTCATTGTTAATTTCTTAGTAAATTTTCAGTTTTTTTTTCCTTAAAGTGCGACAAATCTGTAGTCATAGTTAATTATTTCAATCAGATGACTTACTAATTATCACTATATACGTCTTTATCACTATACAATTTCCATTTCCTCTTTTAATTTCATCATCAAATTCTAGCAAATTAATTTTTTTTTTATTTTTGAACGTTCCGAAACTTGTTGATAACAAATAATAAAAATACAATGGGAGTTTATGCATTCAACATAACAAATATTAAAATAATAAAATATTCCAGCCACTCAACAATAAATAGATGTATGCATATACACCAGTAGCATATAAGATAAATGTCGTGTACTTAATAGAGACATAAAAGAATTTTAATATAAAATACCTATAAACATTCAAAATGAATATAAAAGTCTATGCTCCATGTTGAACAAATTTTATGTTTAAGTTTGGTGTACCCAACATACATATTTCTTACATATAAAATTATATAAATATCATGTAGTGTAGGTGATATCAACTACTTGTCTTCGCCTTATGGTTTACCACATGAAAATATTTTCTACAACAACACCACTAAAATTATTTGTCATAAAATGGATTATTTGTTCTTTTTTCTTTTTATTTTTATTTCTTTCATAGCCAGAGTTTGTTAAGTATGTTACTCTTTTAACTGATACATATTTCACCATCTTATCTGTTATGTATTTCATCTCAAAATGAATTGTATGATATTGTTTTGTTTGGACGCCTATCGATTCAGTTTTGTATAAATTTAGCACAAAACGAATATGTAAAAAGTAAAATAATTGCCAATAAATTCTATGCCAGCAGACTGAGTTTCTAAGATGAAGTTAAGCATTACAAACGGATTAACTTCTTTCAACATCTTCACTGTTCCAATTTAAAAATTGCCTCTATCTGATTTTGAATAAAACTAGAGAGTACGTTCTACATCTTTTGATTCCAACTGCCTAATTCCAAGGAGATAATAAAACCAATCTGAGATTCAATAATTTAATTAAAAAAGTTATAATCATTTAGTTGGTTAGGAAATCACGGCCACAAGATACTACCCAATTCAAGGATGGAACTATTGAAGTAAAAACTTTCTGATAATATCACAACTACTTTGCACAAGGACATCTCTTTTAACTTCTTATGGACCACTTAGAAAACTCAATACTTTTTTAGTGTTTCCCACTTCCTAAATTAGTTATTCAACTCACTTCAAGTCCACCCTCACACAATTATTTCTATTCCAGTAAACCAAAAAGTAGTAGTGTCGCTTCCTTTTAATCTATTTTCAAGTGATTCCATAGAAGAGACACACATAAGATTGCAATTGAAAACCAGAAACAATCACTTTGTATTGAAACAAAAAATCCAACGACATTACAGTTTAATTATCATAAATATTCAAATCATTTTCTTACGCAACTAAATAAACAGCCGATCGAATAAACATATTCACCTTCACACAATGAATTACGTTAACAATGAGTTTCACTAAACATCAATTACCATAAATCACACCGACTAAAATCTACCAATAAGCCAACTAAGTTACACTTTAAATCAAATTGCCATTTGAATTCAGTTCAATTGATTTACCATCAAAGACATGCGACCATTAAAAACCGGATAAATTCAACAACGAATGCACTTATTTTTATAAATATTTCAAAGTGTATTGATTTTACTTATTATTTGTTGCAAATCACCTTCTCATTTCTATTTTGCAAACAAGAAATGTAATAAAATTAATCCAAACAATATTTTTACATACATAAATAGTAACTGGGCAAAAACCAGGCAAATACTATTCAGTGAATTCACATTCAAAAATAAATATTTGCATTCCATTTTCATATTGTCAATGTTGAATTTAAGGGCACACACAACAATGTATCAGTTTAAAATAGTACCCAGGGAATCCGATCAGGATAAAAACGTTTTACAGAATTACAGACCACTATACAATCAATTAGAATACATAAGAGTGTCAATCCCAAGTTGTCCTTTATCAATCTAATGTCTCATTATTAACCGTAGTTTTATTCTATTAGAAAACAAAAATGTCCATTTAAAATCATCCCATTGCTCTCGACTACAAATATCCAATAATGTTAAAAATGGAATTCGTCATTGTACAAATAAATCCTTATTCCACATTGGTTGATACCAATGGTACACATAAATAATATCGACCCAATACCCCGAGATTAGATAAACATTCTAACCAACCCCTGGTTATATAGGCAAAAATTGAAAAACAACTTGAAATTCAAAATTGGAATCAAATACGTACCGAGGACAGTTAAAGATTACCGTACACACATGCTCGTATCCAATGAGACAAATACCGATAACAATGTGACATTCATAATGAACCATGATCGGATTCATAAAATCACCATATGGACAGTTAACATAAACATTGGTATTAATAAAACATAAATATAAAATGGAAATTCCAATTATTTTCATAAAATTGAAAAAAATAATAAAAAAATAAGACCATTTTCATATAAAATGATCGACAATACGAATTAAAAATTTATTCATTTCTTCCGTAACAAATAATGTGAACTCCTCACCATAATCTTATGTACCATTTTCATTATTGAACATCCAAAGACAACATTAAAATTTATTGAATGTCATTTACATTCACAGATAGTAAATTTTCATAATTCCATAACAGAAACAATTTTCACTACAGAAAATCGAAAATGAAGACATTACACCACCACATCCACAGCAAACGGATGGTAACACATTTGAAATACGAAATTTTCTTCATGAATATTTCCAGTCATTTGTTGTTCTGTATAAATTAGTGTGCTATGATTCATTTTCTGCTGTTTCTGGGTGTTACCCTTAATACAAATTGATGAAAATTCAAGAATATGAATCAAAAGAATTTCAACACTGATTTTTCTTTTCTTATGCCATTACGACTATGTTCGTTTCCATCATCTACTCATAGTTAAGTATGAGGAAATATTTCCGATATATAATTCTGTTATTCATTTTATCATTACAATTTTTCACTGTTGTGTGTTAATGCAAACGACACAGAAGAATGAAAATGACGGTAATAATAAGCTGCTAACATTGAATTTTCTACCAACAAATAATTTCCCGTCATCCGAGACACGCATTCGTATGGAATGAAACTAAACAGAAAATGAAATTTCTTTTTCAATGGAAAAACCCGGTAAAATGGAAAATATTGAATTCGTGTGCCGGCCGGCATAAAAACACAATATGCGCATTTTCATTTAGACTGTTGAAAAACCCAACTGGTGTGCCATTTCTCTCTCTTATTGTTCCCATTTCTCTTCTTTACTCGTGTATACGTTACGCGTCCGTAAGCCACAGTTGAAAATATTATATAATACGAATCTTGATATTTCCCTTCCATTTCCTTTTTTATTTTTCCTTATTTTCCGACCCCTTGATTCCGTTACGTCTGGCATATGAATTCCGTAAACGCAACAATTCTACAGTGTGTGAGTGTTCCTACTTTTCGTGTTTTTTTTTATCAATTTATAACAGCAAAATTGTGTTCTTTCTCTCTATCGATTTGGTGTATAAGAGAGTAACGTTTCACTAAGTTTTATTCAACGCAATAAAGATCACTGATTTTAATGGAAAATTATAGGAACAAGGGATGAAATATAATGTGTTTTTGGTTGCTCCATAGAACAAAACTTTCGTCCATATTATTTTAAATGCATATGCGCTCTCATTTGCTTTATTTAGTCACAGTACAATTTACTTTGTTTTTAAGTACATTTAATTACAATTAGATTATGTTTTCGTTAGCCCTCACAGTTTATATTTTTATTAAACGAAACATTCACACATTTCATTAAAATTTTAAGCATCTATTATACTTTACTGGATTCCCCTCTACATTAAAAGCCCAAAACACACGCCAACAACTCAAATAGAAATAAAATTAAAATATTTGTTACTAAACATTTACGGAATGGATAAATATTTAAGAATACATAAAGGAAATTTCTATGTTTTTAGAAAGCATTTTCCATCCATTAAAGTGTTTTTTTAATGTTATGCTAGTTAAATTGAAAAAAATCCAGCAATTCTGTTCGTTTTGAAGAAAATTCATCAAATGTGAAAATTCATTCGTTTATAAAAAACAACAAATTCGTAATTGACATTTAAATTGAAATCAAAAGAATCACTTAAATGGTTTCCAAATGTTGACAAACACCACCTGAATTAATTTTTTATGTTGCCATCAAAGAAACAAATTCATTCCGTTAATTCCTAATCGTTTATCTAAAAGGCCAATATGGTTTTGTGAAAAAAACTGTAAATCTCCAACAGATTTGACTGATTAATCTGCCATGAACAGTAAATTTTAATCGTTTAATTAATCCCCCCCTTGCCAAGGGGCAATAAACCTTTAAGAATCTTATACACTTCTCAACTACTAAAAATAGTACAATTTTATGATTTTATTTTCAACGTTAACCTCATTTAATGTGCCACAATCTAAGAATTCAGTTTCCTTCAATAGATAAATTATTCGTCAATTGTTAAAATGTAATCTAATGAAATATACAAAACAAAATAATCTCAGTGTTTTATATCGATGCGACAATAAAAATTTAATTCTCAAGACGGTATGCAATGAGTTTTTTTATTAAACTCTTGCCGATTTTTTCCCCTCGAAATTTTATAGCTTTTAAGTTTATTCATATTCATAACATTTTATCCATTGTTGATTTGTCTTATTGTTATACCATTCTGCAAAGTCAATGTACTTACAATTTAACTTCGTCATTACTAAAACGAATTTCTACTTAAATACAAAAAATTAGTTTATACGCAAACATAAGAAATTAATGAAATATAAAAACTCAAACTATAGACCCATTTTACCGATGTAATTGTAAACACACGGAATATTATTTCTTTTATCATATTCAAGAAAGTTATTTCAGTTGTGTTTTTTCTTTATATTATTCCATACATTTCTTTTAACAAAATTGCACACAGACATCATGGTTCAGCTGATTAACTATTGGATTTTCCCACATAAAATTCATACCAACTGAATCGATTTCATTTTATCTATGTTTTTCTTTTAGATATTCAACCAGCCTCATTGTAATAAATCATATTGTTGATGAGTTCCTGTACATACACACAAGTTGTGAGTCACAACCAATAAATGGGCCAACATATGGAAACCCTTATCTTCCAGGTTGTCATTCAGTTCTAGACATGTGACCGCAACAAACAATTCACTTCTTTTTTTCTCTTTCGCTTCATTTCTGCATAGTTAATAAGAGTTATATGTATTCTATTCATTTAAATGACACCACATTTAAAGAAAAGTTCATCTTTTCACTCAACACAATTGTTTTAGTTATTCAATATGTCTAAGATTTTCACAATTTAATTTTATTATTCATTCCATTTATTTGAAACACTCTCGTTTCAATTGTCTCCATTTTATTTTAACGTATAAAGTGATACGATAATGTAATTTCAATTCCATTACAAACCCAGATAAACTGAAAAATGCCATTTTGAAATTTTCTCACCAAAACTTGTGATAAAATTCACAGTTAAATATGAATGGTGTAACATTTATGATCAAATACCTAAGTATTGATACTACGATTACATAACATTATCATAACAAAGAATTAATTATCTCAATAATTCGCATTGTATTCAGATAATAAATACCAAATTGGTGTACCCATTTACACCGTCAACTAAGTAATACAGAATCTTTATTGACATCATCATTTTCTATTTTATGCAACGTTTAATGTAGAACATCAACACAATGTAGAGTTTACAATTTCATTCTTAAAATATATTATGCAAACGATTGAACGTTATATCAAATTTTAGTAAAAGGTAATAACCAAAAGTGTTACAAACAGATGAAAATGAAAATAGTTATGTATTTCATACAAAATCATAATAAAATACAATTCATAAGATGTAACAGATATGAGAGCTTTATGTTATGACTGTTCGTTACATTTTTCATAATTCGCTTGATGCATTTCAATTAAATATCTTTTCTCATTTAAAAATAGTTTTTATTCAAATGCCATTTAATGTGCATTCTATTGTCGTTACCGTACATTCTCTAAATATTCTCAAGGTCCTGGCCTATGATTGTAACTTGTCTATATTTTATGTATTCACATTTATTCCAACGATACTGACTAGAATAAAATGGCAACAATAATACAACATGTAATTGTGATACCAACTAGTGCAACAACCCAATAAATTCCCCCATAAGATTTATATCAAATTCATACCCTCGGTAGCCATATAAAATAAAAACATAAATAAATTGAAAGGTAAATAAATTAAAAGAAAAAAAAAAAACATTCGTAATTATCTGGAAATTTTAATGAATGTAGGCAGAGAATAATAACAAAAACTTCTATCTTTTACATTAAACCCATTGATATACCGTAGACATGCATATTGGCATATAAAAATAAGTAATGCACTTTGAATTTATTGTTAACACTTATCGTTATTTAAAAGACAATTTTTACTGCATTTATTTAATCACTTAACGAATTTCTAGGCCATTTAAATTACATCAAATTTTATGTTGATTGAATATCTTCAATTTTTACTTCTTTCAATTCAATTAGAAGAAATAAAACAAAAAAAAAACGCAACCACTAATCGATGGTAATAAACTAATCAACAAAAAAAAAATAAAAATAAAAAAGATCAAATGTCTGGCTGTCTTAAAATTCAAATGAGCTCAACGATTTCTTATACCCCACCATATAAATGTAATATAATTCGCATATCAAGAAAATGAAAATTAAGGATTTTCTTACACATGAACATAAGAAATCACCGACATTCAATTAATATTATGATAGTACATTAAAATTAAATCTCGTTATGAATGAAACAAATCCATACGTTAAATTATAATAAATTGAATAACACAACACTGAATCATTATCAATTTTTATCATCTCAGTTTGAGACTTGTTTCCAATTGAATTAAAACTTAAAAATGATTGTAAGGTAGACGTAAAACATTCGTTGATTTTTCAATTTTTCTTTTAACACAAATCCACAATACCGTCTGGGGCCAAGTGGACCAAAGTAAACAAATGATGTGGGTGTTTCATTATAAAAGAAAAAAAAATCACATTTTTATTCTCTCTATATATAATTCAGTATGTTAAACTATAATACGTTTAATATCAATTCAACATTTTTTTATTTTCCTCCCTCTGGTTTGCGGCATTATTACCTTTTGATATGAAACACATAATAAAGAAATAAATATTATCCACAACATACCAAATTAATATTCAAATAAACAAAAAATATAAAAGAAGCAAAGTTAAGTAAAATTATTAACTAGGTGGACATTGATCACCCATACGACAAAATTAATATTATAATAAATAACAACAACAATAATCGAATACAAGTCATTATATTAATTGTATACACAGCACACATTTTCAGATGATTTAATGCTGACCATTTCATGTATGACTTCTAGATAATTTCATTTAAGGAGAGAATACCCATGAATTTTGGTCACTCTTGCCAATAATATTGAAAATTAAGAAATTCAATTCTTCTTCTTGTTTTATTTGTTTTAATTGTACTCGAATTGTATAAAGGAAAACACGTTTATATTCAATCATTCAAACACACCGTATGGTCGTTTTTATAGATCTACATAATCGGACAGGTTGTATGGTAACCAATTGCTGGTTTGTTATTTTTTTTTTTTTTGTATTTTAATTTTAATTCTATATGTCCATCGTGTATTAAATAAAACATACGGAGCACATTTAATTTTATATATTTTTTCTCTCTGAGACATTACAATAAAAGATAATAAAAAATGGTGAAAAAGAAGGTGTACATACGCGAATGGTAAAGCCTACTGGTTCATATTTTAATAAGAATAACACAAAATATTTTAATACAAACATAATGATATAATTCTTGGTGTTTTCTTTAAGAAATATGAAAGAAAGAAAAACCTAAACAGCTCTACGACAGTGTAAAAGACTTATAAATTCAGTGTATGATATAATGTGAATAATGGTTATGTTTCTTTCTATCCTTCACACAGAATACACCATCAGCCATAGCATAATGTATGAAAAACTGTAACGTCTTTAGTCAAACAATTTTTTCAACTCATAGAGAAGTTAGAACATAAGACTTCATATGCTACCTCTAGTATAATATTCTCTTTTATAGTATAATATGTTACAGACTCAATTCATATTCTTTTCTTGACTTAAATCTTAGAGACATTATACCACCACTCATTTCTTTGTCCCATACACACACTCTCTCTGTCTCTCTGTCTTTCTGTTTCATTTTATAAAGAATTTTAATAAGAAATGAATGAAAGATAAAAACACAAAATATCAAGTATATAATAATAAGTATTTTGCTTCAAGCTAAAAAAGTAAATTTATAGTGTGACATTATTTCACTATACAAATTTTATAATATTTTCTTCATCACTACTACTCTCGAGTCCTTGGGTTATCTCTCATACAATGTTTCAGTTTTCTTTTCATCCGTATCCGATATAAACGACACGAAACATATAACGAGATCCATAATCATGTAATATGAAGTCAATTTAGGTTTTCGTAATTCACCAAGTTAAGATGGTTAAAATTATTATTATTCAAGTTGTTGGCGTAAAGAATAAACATTTGCCCATGATAAAGACGAGTCATATTTTCCATATAATAATGTTTTGATATCCGAAAACATTCAGGGCTGAAGTTGAAATTTTATTTCTTTCTTTTTTATATACAATTTTTCAGTTGTTTTTTTTTTTTGTTTGGTGGTAAAATTGGAAACAGATCGAATCGTTATAAACTATACAATTGATTGACAGACAAAAACGGTTAAAAATTCCCTTCGAAAAATACCTGGGCATTTACAGGTTTGATGGTGCCTTTCCGTCCACACATTAAACATTCAATTAACTGAATAAATTCAATGAAAATAAAAATGAAACGTCACAATGCCATCGAAGAACAGAAAGAAAAAATAAACTTAAGATTCATCATCGTCAAATAATTTGAGTTACCAGCTACCAGGCTAAGGTGTATATTTGAGACTCTTTCAATGAGTGTGTATGGATTGTTGTAACAGAAAATTCTATGTATGCGGGATCTCATCCTTCAATGCAATGGAGATGGTATCAACACAAACATTTGAATCTATTGGACATTATTCTTCATATGCCACATAATTTGATTAATTGCCATTACAACACAATCGAACAACTTATTCTTTTAACGTTATATGACTTGAAATAAATATTTTCAAAAAATAAAAATAACGAGGAAACACTTGGCACAAAGACATTGGATTCAATAACGATAGAAAGGCATTCCATAAATTGATCGTCAGTTTAGATTAATCAAATCATATTAATGCTTTCGATTTTAATTTTTGTTTAGCTCCGGAAAGCAACATACATTTCATTATAAAACTTATAAAACCGCAGCACACCCACCCTACAAATTCATTAGAATCATCAGATCCATATCGACACACATCGTATATTCAGTTCAAGTTAGTTAAAACCAATAATTAATTATAATTACATTAATCGAATTACGTGTGTGTTTCAATATGTCTCATGTCTGTTAAGTGTATTTGCACAAAAATTACCCGATTCCAATAAATTCAAAATCGAACATGAATAACATTAATTCCATTGAATTTCCGTAATATCATTGTGCATGTTTATTAAATTAACGCTTCGTATTGCACCTGAGGCGATTTTTTTTCTGTGTTTTCAAAATTTATTTATAAAAAAATAAAACACAACAAGACTTGAACACAATACGATGAAACGTTAATAGATAACTACAGCCTAAGATGTAATAAAAAACCAAATTTTATACAACAACAGTAATAAATAAAAGAAATAGATAATAAAATGAATCATAGACTCACCTCAATTTCCTTGCGATAAAAATCCTCAATTGTTGGATCATATTTTTCAATGAAACAGCCAGATACAAATTGCACTGTTAAGGCTGATTTACCAACGCCACCAGAACCTAACACAACCACTTTAAATTCACGCATTTTCACTAAATTATAACTTTAACTTTATTATATTTTTCACTTATTCTTTCTGGATAAGATTAATTGTAATTAAATTATATAATTTAATTACGTTTTAATCGATGTAACTTCTATTATTTTTATATTTTAATTCAATAATAACACTTTTATGCCCCCGTACAACGAATAAACAAATGATCAAACAGAACCTTGGTATTCACAATAATAAAAATTTAATGAACCAAAAAATTGATGATAATTATATGAAATTGAATATTATAAAATCGGTACTAATGATGATACACAATCACACAGCTGATGAACACCTTAAATCCGTAATATATCTATTTACTTCGTGTGAATGAATCCAATACTTTCAGTTTCATGTAACTTAATTAAACGTTAGTCAGCTACTCACTATCAATTCACTCTGACACTGAATATCGTACTCTTATTGGGACATTAAACACGGATTTATTAATTTATGTTTCTGTTAAAAATCATCAAATCATCGAATTTTTAGCAGCCAACCGATTGAGCATATGACTGGCGTAAATGAGCACAAGATTATTTTTAAGTTGAAACTCTGTTGCTTTAACTATATGAGAGTTCTCCAGCTACTTCTGAATCAGCGCTGATTTATCTTATTTTATGGCTGTTGTGTAGGCCGCAATTTAATATGTTGATTATATCGTTCATCAACATATAATATTTGGTAATAAATCCAATTAGTAAATCACCAACAAAACACGATTTAATATTCTATTGTGTATTCAAACAAATTAAATATTAAATTCATGAACCAAACACTAAACATTTTACTCCAATGGATCTTTTATAGTTTTGATTTTGCATACTTTTGCATACACAGAAACGCAACTAAACATCGATGTGCAATACACTTTTAATTGAGTTATCATAAGAAAATTTAATTTCGTTTTCTGTTTCTGTTTTTTTTTAACTCATTCACTGTAACTTTTAATATTTTTATCCAAATTGTGTGTAATTTCGCAATGGAATCGGATACAATTCACTGATTTGCGGTTAAATTTACAAAATACAAATGAAAAATACTATGATTTCACGAAAATCGCTTGATTCGATATTTTATTTCTATTTGTGAGTGGGCAGCAAATCGAGTTAAATGTGCGGCTACTTATTATCCAAAGTTAGAATCTCTAACTTTTCTGTATTATGATTGGAATGGTGACTCCAGTGGCACTCACCAAATGGACTCAATTCTTGATTTCTTGTTGGTAGGACCAATGATTTGTTCGGGAGGACAGAAATTATACAGTCATTTTAAAGAACGCCGCGATTCAAATTGAGATGAGATGCAATTTTACACTCGACACTTTGACTAAACACACAGTATTGTGGTCCACAATATAAATGGTATTTCACAATCAAACCAAACACTGGTGGTTCGCACCTAAATTACTCGGAAAATTCACTAATTTCACTTTTAATTACTTTAACTAATAATTTATCACTTCTTTTTGTTTTAAAAGAAGAAAAAAAAAACAAATTGAAGAGATGAAGAATATTCCGTACGGACCGAATGAACTCTCGAAACGAATGAACTTCTGAAGTTATTCACGTAAATGATAAATTTTTATTTAAAAATCACAATGATAGAAAAGCAATATATTAATTCGACTTGCTATATGCCTTTACTTCTCATTTGTTCTCAATGAAATATATCGGCAATTGACAATTGACTCAATTCAGTCGACAGTGATGTCGAAGTGAATATATTATTCGTATATTTGAATTGATGTTTGCGTATAATTACCTAACTTTACGTACATATTATGGTTTAGTACTCAATATTGTCATCTAAATAATGAAATAAACTTGAGTACATCTACACTACACATTGTAAAATACCAATAATCACTTTAAACGTTTAATCAGATTAATAAAATCCAACAATAATCAGAAACAATTTGATGTAAGAAGCTATATTTCTTTAGAATGTCAGTAATAAATTTGGAGAGGTCATGAGGATGGAAACTTAAGTTTTGTATTATTCATGGAATTCGAGAAATTCGAAATTCGAGTCGCCTCAAATCTGAAAAATATTGGGTGATCAAACGGAATCAGTTTTGTTTTAATTTCATGGACTAAATAGAAGGAAATGATAAAACAATGGTTCATGATTTGGTATAATTGATGAAAGTTTTATTATAAATTAGTAAATGTCGCATGATAGGTGTACGAAGACGAAGTACCTAATACTGTTGTTTGAATCTTTGCTAATTTGCACGTGTTAAGTACGTGCGATTAGATTTGCGCGCATATTTAAATAATTAGCAAATCGGATGACTAACCCATTCGTATGAAGAATGTTTTAAGGGCGAAGAACAGTAGTTGAACATGATTAAAGTAATGAATTCTAATATGGTTGATACCATTTCATTAGGTCTGTATATAGCAGAATTTACAAAACTAACCATTACTTGGTATTTGATAAGGAAACAGCTATTAGCTGATAGCTTACATTTAATTCCATGGTTTCATAAGCAGTACAACATAACGATTCTATTTCACTGCTAAAGATATCACCCCAAAATTACTAATAGTTTCGACCGAACTGATTAACTTCTTAAACTTCCTGATTACCCCTATTAAATGGATTTAAATAAACATACTAGTTCACAGTTTGTAATTAGTTACAATAGAAGAAAGCTGTTAAAATTTTCAAGTTTACTATAAATTAATTACAATTATGGCATCAAATTGGTAATAAAATAATCAATCCATAGATAGACCGGAAATAATCAGTTGTTATTCAGTTGTAGTAAAACGGATAGCTGCCTGGCGCATACAGTCTCAATTGTGCGAACACTGTTAATAATTGCATTAGTCGCAGGGATAATATGGCTCGCATATTACAATCGAAAAACACTGAAGAAGTATTACAATTTCATGATGGATCCCGATAACTAAATCTGTCCTATTGAAAGTACACATATCCAGGATGTCAACATGAAACAATTTAAACCGTTTCAATTGACATACAATCTAATAAATAAATATTCGTATCATATTTTGTTAATATTTAAATAATTTATTTTATCTGCAATTACTTATATTAATAATACAATTGTAAATTCGTGATAATGAATAGTTGCTGTGGGTAAGATTAGTCGTCATATACCAACACTGATGTAGTCATAAACATATTTTGTGTACGAGATTAATGTGAAATCTCTTTTAGAATCTTACAAGGGATCACATGTGTGGTTAAGGCCCTGCTATGTTCATGTGTCTTACTGTTAATTATTACAGTTGTGATTCTCATCTTCTACATATTTACAATGGAATCGAAAGATGACGAGGAAGTTGAAGAAGATTAGTTATTAGATCAATTCTAATATCAATGCAAAACCCTAAATGAAAGATATCCATCGTTGATGGTTTTTTTTCCCTTAAAAGTTTATTTTTATCTGCATCTTAAAAATTATAACTTAACAAATAAAATTATTTTGAAATATTTAAATAAAATAAAAAATACAATATCAATTTAATACATTCAACTAAGAACTTATTGAATACAACTAAATAAAAAATATGTAAGTCTTTTCATTTATAAAATTGTATGTATTATGTTTTAACAGTTTATGAACTATTTTGTTTCTAGTTGCCGTTTAACAGTTACTAAATAAATAAACTGTCTATTCGAGTTCAGTAAAATAACAAAGGTACTCCGACAATGAGGCAGAAATATATATACTCAATACGGTAGAATTCGTTTAATATTTTTAATCAATGAGTTTTTAGAGCAAAAAAAAAAAAGAAATAATATTGTAACATACAAGACAAATATTCAATCCTTTGAATAACATCAATCTAATTAACTTATATTAATCCCTAGTGGCATTATTTTAATATGTCGTCGACAATACACATTTCATCAGAGGTTAACATTATCCTCTTACAACCTGAACATATTTATTAAATGGCTTAGATTAGTCCACGTTTCTTTTTATAGTCCTGAAGATTTAATGAACGTTTCGGCGCTGATTCAGTTACTTTAGCAACGGGTTTCGGAACTGTAACTGGATTAACTAAAAATTAAAGGAAACATTAATAGTAAATTAAATCATTTAACATAATAAAAATTATTCATACTCGGAAGAGGAACATCTAATTCGATCTCAAAATCGTGTAACGAATATAGGTTATTATCAAATGTTGATGGTTGAGATTTCTTCTCTTCCTCCTGCTTCTTTCGGCCAGGAGGCGGTGGTGCTGGTATCATTGGTGCCAATTCTTCTCGCTGATCACGTGCTCTAAATGCCATCGTCGGTTTTGTTGATCGTCGTGTGAATGGATCATCTACCTTTTGTCCCTTTGTTGCACGAATTTCTTCCATAATCGCTTTCTCTGCCTCTTCAACGTTCCTTTTTCGGTTCCTATCATTGATATAAGAAATTAAACTTATGCTACTTGAGCGTCGCTTATCCAACTCGTTGGCACGATCTTCCAGTTCCTGAATTTGACTGCTTAAATCTTTTGCTATTTCATCATCACCACGTAATAAAGCAGCATCTCTCTCTTTCATCAGCATTGTTTTCTTCATTGCATAATTGGTGGGTCGTGTTCTGAACCGATTCTTCTCCGATATTATTTGGTCGACGTCTGTATCCTTGAACTCATAGCATAAAGTGTCTCGAATTGCTCTTGATTTTTGTTCAACATGATCAATGGTTGGTAATGGTGTGCCAGTTGCATTACACACTTCCTTCCATTTCTGGAATTCACTGTCGGAGAAATCTTGATTTGAAATGAATTCTAACCGGAAAACTCTCTCTTGCGATCCATGTCTGAGTTTTAGACCTTTGTTGGTACGATTATGGCCCAAACTGTAAATCTTACCAGTTTCCACAATACCAACAATTTCTGCTACCCGATATACCGGTCTCATATTATTATTACCGATACTAATACGTACAAAACAATTTGTCACGACATCATCGAAAAATGGTAAATGAACGAATCTTTCCATTTTGTGTCGTGACAAACGGATCTTGTTAAGTTCCTCTCTTGTGCTTATGTAAACTGGCCGTTTGGTAACTGTTGTAGCTCTAAAAATAAACAAAAATGATGTTTGTTTAAAATAATTACATAACCAATTGCGTAGTGATATTTCTTACTTATTTACATCTTCATCCCAATCGCTATTGGCACCACGACTATCTTCACTAGATCGACGACCCGATTTTTTATCATCGCTATCGCTATCTGAATCATCTGAATATATTTCTGATGCCTTTAATTTTATTGAAGATTTTCCACTACCCGGAACACCGTCCAGTTCTTCCTTCTCTTCTTCCAACGCTTTTTCTGCTTGACGTTTGGCTTCTTCCTCCTCGCGTTTCTGTTTACCTTCGCGACGAGCCTTTAGCATTGCCATAGCATTACTTCGCTTATCATCTGTACGGTTCATTTCCACGTTCTTCTTGCGTTCCTTTGATCGTTCTTTTGGATCGAAGTAGTCATTAGCGTCTATACTATCGATTTCATCCTTTTGTGAGGAGCTAAATTGATTTGCTGGATGGCTGGTATCTTGTGATTTTGTTTCGGTTAAGGAACTACTTGAACTAGGAGCCTGCATTGGTTTTTGTTGAGTCTGTTGCATCACCTTCGGTTTATCGCTTTTCTTCTTCTTACTCGGTTTACTTGATTTTGATCGGTCCTTTTCACGTTCTGCTTTTTTGGCTTGCCTCAACTTACGTTCAATCTCCCAACGCGTTTTCATTATATCACGCCGTTCGATACGTTTAAAGATCTCCTGTTCACGTTCCTTTTCGGACAATCCCTCTAAATGTGCCCGATCCTCTTCATCCCCCATAAGATCATCATCGTAACCATCATTAAACTCTGAATCTGAAGATGAATTGGCATCACTTGCTGATGATACCTGTCCCTCTTCAGGTTCAGATTTATCTGATTTAGGCTCGTCATCGTGGACGGTAGATTTCACTTGTTTTATTGGTGACGAGGGTTTAAGAAATTGTTTGGGTGGCTCTCTACTTTCCGTTTCAGAATCAGAGTCATCATTGGAATCTGACGAACTTCTGGACATCTATAGGAAAAATCGATATAATAATGATGCGTCACAGTGGCAACTTCATGAGAAATATATTACTCGTTTGGTTAGTTTCTTGGAACGCCCCTGATCCGACTGTTCACTGTTGTCATTGGAGTCGGAACCAGACCATCGCGGTGGTGAAACGGATGTTGTGTTTTTCTTCTTTTTCGCCAAATTCAAGAATTCCTGTGGCAAAAAATATCACATGATATTGGCATTTCAGGGAGACTGTTTCATTGAGACATCAATGTTTGTACCATCGATACTCACTTTATCCCAATCCTCGGATCCACTATCACTCGAGTTGGAGTCGATCATCGGATGATTCTTGCGTTTTGGCATCTTGGCACTAAATCGGGTTTACCGAGTAAAACGAGTACAAGCTGTTCACAATGGAATTACGTTAATGGATTACCAACTAATGGATTTTTTCACGAAAAATGAATTAGTTATTGTGTGCTGAATCCACTTAAGATTCAAGGTGACGCCTCAAAGTGCGGACAATATTTTCCACATCGAAGTCTTCTCGCTTGCCAGAGGGAATTGAATTACTCGACCGATTCTTCTGAGTACCTGAGTTACCTAATCACACTCGCTATAACAATTTTGAATCAAAATACGGGGATGATATTCAACTGTTGTATTTCCACAACTTTTCAGCTCAGCCACACTTTTCAACTTAATTTGTTTTGGGCTAGTCGATTTTTTTTTTGTGTTTATCTGAATCTGTCAAATTGCAAGCTTAGCTTATTGTCCGTGTAAAAATCATGTCCGTGTTTTTCGACCGACTTTTCTACCGCATTACAAAATACCTTATCCGATATATAGGATGATTGAAATACACAACCATTTGATATTGAAATGCTAAATTGATTATTTCCGACCGAGTGATCAATTCACGACCGTGCTTTTCTACCGCATTACGAAATACCTTATCCGATATATAGGATGATTGAAATACACAACCATTTGATATTGAAATGCTAATTTGATTATTTCCGACCGAGTGATCAATTCACGACCGACTGTTTAGACACATGTAATTTTCCATTTTGACGTTTCCATTCGAATTGATGTTTGTCAAAGAGAATAAAGAATTTCTGGCGATTGGATGAATCTATATCAATTTTTTCTCAAAAACAATTATTTCAATTTTCAATTACGGCTCCCTACTTGTGTATAACTACTTCTCAAATCATAACTAGTGCCACCAATGCATTGTAAATGTGCATTTTACCATAATCGCCACAAGAAATAGAAGATTGAATATAATTGTTTCCGACCCAACATTTCAAATTTCTTTCGAAATCCTGTTTTCTTGTAGTGAATTAGCCTTGCAAACTTGCTCTGTTCAATATATTAATAGTGTTACCAATATTCAATTAAGCATAATCTTTCTTTAATAACGATAACACAATGAAAAGAAATGTAAAAAATTTTGATATGCCCTAGCGATGAAATTATTCGGCAAATTTCGAACTTAAATGTATCGATAATACAGTAGTGCGACTAAACTACGTACATGAGACCTGTCAAATGTCGCGCCACCATTTGCGGGGGAAACAGACCAAAAAGTTGTGTCCGTGATATTAAATTAATTTAATTATTAAAAATTAGTGTTAAATCTTGCAAATAACTTCAAAATTATTTATTTTGTTACCAATTAATTACTTTCTTGTGTTTAAAATTAATATTTTGTGAAAAAACTAGTGATCATTAGTGAATTGGAAGGAGTCCTCTGGTAAGTGACCTTTAATAACCTTCACTTAATTTCTTTTACTATTTTCATCGATCTTAACTATTTAAACTATAAATTATTTATCAATTATCGTTTCATTGAATATCATTTAACCCAAATAATGCGCTGAAAGTACCTTAACGAGAAATTTTATGTGCTCGTGAACCATTGTCTGGGAAGACGATGAGACCGCAGCAACTACTGGTGGTGGCAAGTTAATTGAATCTCTAAATGGGGAAATGAAATTAGCATCATTAATGGGATGCTGCATAATCAGGGCAATTAGATTCGGTAATTAGCATTTTTCTGGATCAGTCGGATCCCGTAATGATGTTATCATGTTTTTCCGCATTGCATAGGCCCGTTTAAAATTCGAATTCCAATTTTTTTCCTCTTTTCCATAAAAAAAGTTCTTTTTAACTAATTTTAACATTCGCATAAGATTTTGATTCACCGATTACTTTAACTTTGTGAATGGTTTCAATCAGTTTGACTAAGTTTTTTTTTTCTTTTGCGTCTTCCTTGCTCATTTTGATCTACCCGTTTCAACATTTTCCATGTCTCATGCTAAACAGTAAGTTTCAATTTCCCAGCAGCGGTTAATAAAAAAGTCCGTGATATGCAGATTCTTTTCGCGTTCTTCTTCTTTGAGTTCATAAAAAAAAATTTCATTTTGCTTCTTCCATTTTCCTTTAACCACTTGAGAGATGTTTTCACATCAGATCAACTGTTTCGTTTTTCCTAAAACAATCTTCATCTTAAAAAAAATTCTTTCAGTATTTCGTTACTTGGTGTAACGATAAAACGAAGTCACTTAAGTCAATTGGAAGTTTTTTCTTATTTTTTTTTCTCGGTTTTTACTGCATGAGACCAGTTGTTGGACGATTTTTTGGTTGGCTATTCATCTTTTTCATGTAATATGTTGAATTGCATCAAGTGTTCAAAATTGATATTGTATGATTTGCCAAAGCAACATTGAAGTCTCATAATGTTATTTTCCAATCTAAAACCGTTAAACTATATTGATTCACCATGAATACGAATTTTTCATAATAAAAATAATTCTTGGGGTATGAGGTGGTGGTAGTTAAAGCAAAAGAAAAAAATTGTACAATTGGATCATTATTATTCAATTCAGGGGTGGTGGTAAAAATTTCCACATCAAGTATTTTGTGTAGCACCATATCATGTTTGGGAGAAAAGTTTATTTTTTTTTTGCATTCATTTTTCAACACTGTAGAAACTAAATTTTCGTATAGAAACTGTACGACTTTGATGAGCTATTTGGTTCACAGTTGAGAGTCAATGTAGATATTTTCGCTTCAATCCATTTAATATGGCACTATAGCCAAACAACTGATACATTTGTTGAAGTCTGGTACTAAAAAGCCATTGGAAGATTATAAAGCCAACAGCATAAAAGACGTGAAAGAATCAAACAAGAAGAAATATAAAAAAGATGTGGAAAATTGAGCAATTCAAAAAGATTTTCATATTCTTGTTGAGAAAAAAGGGAAAATTGGAATGATTTCCTGTTTTAACAACAACAAGAAAAAAGAAAATTATAGAAATACACATTCATTGAATGAAGAAGTTTTTATTCAAACATTGATTTTGTAATGTGGTACATCGTATGGTGATATGGTGCATATCATTCAATACGATTGATCCATTTGGAGATATAACTTACACTTCGTTTATCAATCAGTTTATGATGGTACACGCTACACAGTCAATTTTATTATTTCTTCAAATGGATATCATTTTACTTTTGGAACAGAGCTGATATGATTTCACAGTTCTAACCCCAGTATGAGTTTTGTGTATGTGACCTATGCAACTGTTTCTGTTATTTTTTTACTGAAAGATTTAATAATAAGCGCAAATAGCGGTGAAAATCGAATAAAACTATGTGATATGTAAGTGCTGAATTGATTTGAAAAATCATTGGAGATGATGAGCGTATACACATTGAGAGTAAGAGGGTAGGTAATCAATGAAGTGTAAGAAAACAGTTCAAGTGAAATTTTGAATTTCTTTTTTTGTTTGGATGCAATTCAAAGAAGCATATGGAAATAACGTTTATTATTGTTACTGGAAGGGTATTCGAAGTTGTTTTTCACCCTTCAATGATTGTGTATCTTGATTTGTTTATGTTTAGTTTTGATTGTTTTTATGTTGGGCCAGTGTTGGGCATTAAATCCGGAAAAAAAGAAGAAATTTGAGTGGATGGGAGGTCAAGTGAAGCGAATGAAAAGGAGTTGTCGGTCACCAATGCTGACTGAGTAGTTTTTTCCTTATTCCCAAATTTAAAGGATTCAATTTTTTTATTTTATTGGTTGAGATTTGTCATCGAAACACTTAAGAATTAAATGGATGAAGTCAAAGTGACCAGAATGCATAAATTGTTTGCACACGTAAAAATTTATCAATTCCCATATCGATTGCGTTTCGTTGATTATCTGCTGTGTTTGTTGGGTCTGGTCTAGTTGGAGTGATGAAGTGCGACAAGAGTGGCAATGTCATGTAATACCCAAGAGAGCTTTTCAACTTAAACGATTTGATTCATCATCATTCAGTGATCAAACGACTAATGCACTGGTGAAACCATCAAAAATTTAATAGTTTTTGGTAGCGAAACCTGAATTAGTCTCATAATTCAATGTAACACGGTTTCTGGCTACAACCTAACAGGTTTTATGGCCAATATAATATTTCTTTGCGTTTACTTTGGTCTTGTATTCGTTTTTTTTCCATTTTCTTGGAAACCCCAAAAGCAATTTAATGTGGTGAACAAGGGAAGAGAAAATAGAAACTGCAGTCATTCATCCCATTCCATCTATCCGGTCAAAATGGTAGATAAAAATTTGTGTGAGTGTTGGGTGTTTTATGTAACAGAGAAGAGCAAATATAATGTATTAATGATCATACCATCCAATTAATGTATTATCATAATGCGATAAAATACCGTTCGCGTTGTAAATATTATGTGAAATGAAGCAATTTAACTACAAAACATTTACTTTTTTTTTTAACTGTCGTAATGTTGTGTGAGCAAGATGATACATTGTATAAAACAGAAAAGAATAGGGAACAAGAAAACTGGTGGAAAATTCATTTCCTTTTCACATAAATATCATGAAAGAATTGTTCGTTTATAATATTGATTCATTCTGGGTGGGTGATACCTACAACATCATAATATTAATTCATGGATGCCATTTCCATTCACAGTTTTATTTTAACTGAAACGAAAGAGAATTTTAACCAAAGCTAAAATATTAACGTAATATTGTCGTGTGTCATTTCTAATATGGTTCTTATGTATTAAGAAACCATAACGAATATTACTGCAAAATTGAATTGTAACATTGTTGAGTTCACATTTAATGCAAACTGTGAAATCAACAGAATAAAATTGTAAAAATAACCGAGTGAGAGTAAAGGGAATGTGAAATAAACGGTGAAACCAAGGGAGTGGAATGAAAATATTTAATCTAACGGTTGTAAAGAAAATGAAATCAAAAAATTTTGTTTTTTTCTTTTGGTAAAGAAGTCGGAGGAAACGCAGGAAAACCAATTCCTGGCCTAGTAAGAGATGAAATATAGAGACATAAGATAAATGCGAAATAAAAAAGATGTACTGTGGTATGAGAAAAAAATGAAAATAATTCATGCTCATACATTTACTTAATACATTTTGAAGATGATTAGACAACGGGGTGGATAAGTGGGTATGAAGTAAAAATGTTTTGGCATAAGAAATGTGCATGTCTTCGGTTGCTTATTTCTTATGTTTTTTTTGTGTCCCGTTATGAGGCAGCATCAGCATTAAATTTGTGAATTATTACAACATTATTGCGTTGAGAATTGGCGGTATCATAGCAGATGATATGGACACGGTGTATGAAAATGAATGGAATATGAAAGAAATTCATCGAATTGCGTACATTACATCGTTTATCTCTAGTGTACTTTACAAAACCACCGCCACCATTCTCAATAGAAGAGACTTTGATGACAAAGAAATAACAATCATAACAAAGGAAAAAAAAGGAAGATTTCGTTTCAAGATTTTACTTGACTGTTTCATGTTGTAATTGTTGTTGTTATTCATCTTACCTGAATATGGTTAGGATTACTTCAAGCGGTACAACATGCAATGAAATTTAACGCACGACAGACTTCAAAACCTCGCTTATCAATGGTATCATTGGGCCACAGTAAGATATACAGCTGAAGGTTTTTTTTTTTTGGTACACGAAAGCCAAACATCAGAGAACAACGAAAATGAAACGAAATGAAAAAGAAAGAAAACATAGAGTGGGGAATCAAGTGAAAGGGAAGAAAAACAGAAAAATCATTCAACAACAATCCACTTTCATTTACTTTTCATCAAGGTGCACCATTTGAAAATTATCAAGAGGAATGGTGAATGACATTAAATAGAAAATTTACATATAATAAATCAAAGCAATATATTTCTGTTTTTGCTTATGAGGAGGTAAGCTCCCACCCAAGATCATTGTTCTCTATTGCCATGTTGGTCTTTCTCTCAATTTCGTTCACTCTGTTTGACTTTTAACACTCCCCGTTTAGTTCATTCTATTATGTTGTTACACACATAAATTTTAACTGGTAAAATGTTGCGTTACATTATTATGTACAACATTTTTGATACGCGTAAAATGTGTTAACAAAGGCCATGTTATTAGTGCAAGGAATTTTCATTTTGCAAAAAGTAAAATTTTTGGTGTTTTTTTCCTTAAATGCAATTTGTACGACAATATTCATTGGTTGGAAGAATTTATTTTTGTTTATTTTGAGTAGGACAATAATGGAAAAACATGAAATCATAATTCATAATTATAATGATAATAAGAAAAAAGATGTAAGATGATGGTGTGTTCAGATAAAGAACATAAAGTTAGATGATGAAAGGCAATTTGATAAAAGAAAATAAAATAAAAATTGTTATAATCATGAGTTGGAATATTAGTTACACCTGATATTGACTACCCGTTCTGAAGAATGTCACCTGGAAATATTTTATGTTCTCCTACTGAACATTTATTTTATCTAAAATCTTCTGTTATACTACGCATTGACATTAACAGTGGTATTTTTGAGCCTATCAGGTGAAGAGGTGTCTTTTGTTAATTTTATAATTCCTCAATTTATGGGATCATTTCTTTTCGGAGTCATCATCTGAAGTCAAACCAGATCAAGAGCAGGAGGATGAGAAAATTGAAACAAAACCAACAAAATAAAATGAAAATTTAATATCAACATTGTGTGACTTTCCACCGACAAGCTAAAGTAACAACTAACTGTGTAAGAATTTTATTCAACTGGAACATGAATGGGTGGGAAGGAATGTTCACAAGAT
Source organism: Coboldia fuscipes (assembly GCA_001014335.1). Lineage (NCBI taxonomy): Eukaryota > Metazoa > Arthropoda > Insecta > Diptera > Scatopsidae > Coboldia > Coboldia fuscipes. Next base: position 28,409 of record JXOR01000295.1, read on the forward strand.
GTTAAGATACTGTGAATGGAAATGGAGGGTATTCCAACGACACAAAACGATTGACAAAGATAACGGGTCTCAATAGACTTTGGAAGAACCTGATTGTTTGTTGAAATTGTTACCATGGCCCAATGATTTAAAAAGAGTTTAATTGGCATCTTTAACAGCTAACAAACGTTATACTCCATAAAACCACTTTTGATGATGAAGAAATCCTCGTATCATCGATGAATTTTATGTTTTGGCCGTATAAAACTCCATTGTTTCTTATTATTTTCGTTTGGTAAAAAGTGTATCAACCATCGGATGAAGGTGGCTGGTTTTTGTATTACGTCAAAAAGTTTTGTGTGTATGTGGTGTTTTTAACGATCTAATTGATAGTATACGGTGTGAATAGAAGAAGAAGTGCCTGGCAATAAGGTTGGTCCCCTATTGTTCTAAATCAAATCAGAGAAAATTTCATAACGAATCACTTGGCACGAGATGAAGGTAACCAAACATCTTTTACTGTGTACCATCTATTTTGGTGGGGTCTTGTGTTTAGTACCGCAATCAGTGGAATCCCTGATAATCCTTTAATGTTCCCATTCAGACCAAGGGGTTCACTGTGTGTTGACTTTGAAATGTTCATCGTCTCATTCCATTGTTAAAAGCGTATACAGTTGCAATAAAACACCCAACTGAATTGAGTAAATGTCTATATGAACCTCGGAAATGAATGACAATCAAGTGGTTTTTAAGAAACAATGAATTGATAGAATATGCTCAGAATGATGTTGAACTATTTAGGACAGTTTGAACATAATAAAATGGTTTCGATGGATCATAACGACATATAACGATTAAGTGTTCACTCATACCATCCAATGCCAGTTGGTATTTAATTTTCGAATAATTTCACCGCTCACACCAATCAATTGATGATGAGGATGACGGGTTGGAGGCGGTTGGTTAGCCAAGGAACCAGATCCATTACAATGATAAAATCAGCAAAATTGAACGTAAGACTTGAATGGCCATTAGCATAAGAAAGCAGTCGAATATTTAGATTAAATTTCTTATTAGAATCGTTTACTGAACAACCAATAGAAATGTATTTCTTCATGATATTCTGCCTTCATAAAAACCAACAAAATTGTTACTTTTTTCTAATGTGGTTTATCTTTAAAAACTATTTAAAACTATTTGATAAATTATTTATGTTATTATGCTTTCGGTTTATTATGAAACAACGAGTAACATACAATGGATATTTATAGAGTTAAACTTATGGCAGGTAATTATTAAAGACCTTCCTTTCCATTTACCATAGTGAAAATCATTTTGGGGTTGGAGAACGAATTGAATACTCTCCTTTAGTCTATGGTGAGGACAAAGTGTAAAGGTGTAGTTGGTGAAAAGTTCACGAAAACTTTAACCGTTTCTACTTGGGTATGTTGTGTCATCATATTGTTTTATTTCGAATTCAATTTTTGGGTGAGAAAAGTTATGGTCATAATGTTTCATCGTTACATGAAATAAATTGTTAAACCGCTGATACAAATAATTGATAAATTGTAGTGGATATTTTCAATGTAGAACAGTTCATTGAATCCTAAAGACAATAATTATCTGAATCTCATTGTGAGTGTACTCATGGGAAGGGGAATGATTTGAATTAAACGTGGGAATATAATGATATTCAATAAAACAATTTAAAAGGTGTACTTCTTGTTCTTTAAGTTATTTGGGTATAGACACAATAAAATGAAAATACTGTTATAATGGTATTGTTATAGGATTTTAAGTTAACGGTAGAATCATAATGGAGCGGTGTCAATAAACCGAATACTCGCCCACTATTGTATGCCACATCATTTGTCTTTCAACTGGTTGGGAATGATTCAAATCATTTATCATTTAATGTATGAATGAATTCAATTCGGTTTAGTCTGGGGTGGTAAATGTTGCCTTTGGATTCAGTCAATCTTGTAATTTGCAACAAAATATTAATGTTTTGATGGTATAAAATTTACTCGTGTTTTATTGAATTTCAAATTGTTAGAAAACATGGAAAACATTGATCATTTTTATTTAATCATTTGGTTAAACAGCACAAAATTTCGTATTTTGCAATTAAAATTGTTATTGCATGTTTAAGTTTGTTATTTTAATTCAATTTGGTTGCATTTTAATGTGTAAATACCAGGTTGAATGTAAACATCTAGATGGATAATGATATTCAATTTACAGTAGTGAACATTCAATAATGAAACAGAAATGAATGGAAAAAAAAAGTCAGGAAATTTTTGTTAGAAAATTAAATTTTAATTAAACTTAAATGTGGTTTAATTGAAATTGATGTTTATGGTGATTAAAATTACGAATATTTCGTTAGTTTTATGTTTTGTGTCTCTTTTTATGTAAATGCCATCAGATATAAAGTATTCTATATTAATACTAATTAGATGAGTATAATATTTTGTATAATTATGTTGTTAAAATCACTTGAACTTCTGTGTACAATATTTAAATTTAAATATTCTGTATATCACCGTGTTATTTTGATCAAATTTAATTTATTATTTGCATAATTCGAGATTAATTCTATACAGTCTGGGGGTATTTTGTTTGGTCTTAAACTTCTTAGAAGTATAACAAGCGAATGGTTGGTTATACAATAAGCTCTTTGGTCCAGAACTTTTTGTTTTGTTTTTGGTTTGTGCAAATACCACACAACGGTGAAACGCTATTGGATATCTGTAAATGGAGGATGGGTGCCCAGTAAAACTTGTATATCATGGTTTACCCAAGTAATACGGCAAATTGTTATGGACAGTATCACTGTTTATACAAAAACTCATTGGATTGGGATGAAGTTTCTTACCCCAAATATAACAGAGTTTCATTGAAAATTTTAAACAACAAAAATGTTTTTTCTTATCAGTTTTCTATTGGTAATCAATTTAATGCAAATCAACGGTAACTGAACGAATTTTTTAAACGAGCGCTACTGAGAATTTATATGGCAATCATAACAATAGCATGTGCATAAATAAAATTTACATAAAACAAAATTTCAATTCATAATAAATTCTTCGTATTTTTCTGTACTAAACAATGTCACTCGTGTCCGAGTGTACCAGTGATTTTCCTAAACAGAAAGTGAAACATTACATGGATCAGAAACTTTTCAATTTTTTTTTTTATTTTTCAATTTTTCTCGTGTATCGCCTAAATGTCTAACTTTATCATTTACAAATGATTGAAAACCAAGAGAATACTCGGAACAAATTAGACAAAGTGGATATGACAGGAGAATTGTCGTATTGTTGGTTATACCGTTTTTGGTAACCAAAAATTTGTTGTGTCGGTCCAACAGTGAAGGACTTAGCTGATAACATGAAATGGTAATTTGTCTTCAAAGATGTTTTCTATTTTGAAATAGGAAAATTTTAATCGAATTTAAACGGAACATTAAAATTATTTCAATGTTTTCTCGTTTTAGGTTGAACAGCATCTACATTATCAGATGGAAAAGAGGATATTGTGTCCTCAATTTGGTACAACAATGGTTAATTACATTGTATTCAATATGACCATCAAAATAATCGGTGAGTACAATTTATATGTTGGTTTTTATGTAGTTATATGTGTTTTTCAATTTGTCTGCCACACCAATATATTTCTTATACTGTCTGTGATATCTCTGTGGTGGTTCCTTTTTTCTTCTCGTATGTGATTCCCTTCGGGCATAATTGAATATTCTGCTGGTAACCAAAGAAGCAAAAACATCTGAACAAATTTATTGGCATCTTCTGTTTAAGTCAATTTTTATTTGAATACCCTCAGTGAGGCGGTTAGACGATAAGGTCACGTGAATTGTGGTAATTGGATTCAATAAATCTTAAAATCGTTCGGTTTTTTTTGCCGTTTCTTTATTCTGATTTTTTTTGGTAACAAATCGGCTTTCTATCTTCTTTTGGTTTATGTTAACACCATAAATTTTTCTTAACATAATTGAAATTTCGGTTTTTTTTTTATCTTTTGCATTGATTTGAATGCCACACTAAATATGAAGTGTGTGTTAAACGGAAACTGGCGTAATAAGATATTCATATTGGAAAAGAATTAAATTATGGCAGAAAGCGGGTAATTGTAATTGTTACCAAATGTATGGTTGATTCGCGTTTGGGTCATTTTTCTATTAAGGGATTGTCTCGTGTCTTAGGGATTTGGTAATTCTTGTGCGGCAATGATAACGAAATAGATTATGCCCAGCCAAGAAGAAGATTTCAATTTACGCCTCTTTTGTCTGTGATTGAGTACCGTCAAGTTGAAGATTATTGTGAATAATTACAAAGGCGTTTCATTTATGCGAATGATTGACAAAAATATTTTATTACCGTTAAAATTAATCAAAATCCAGTTTAGTCTCTTCCTGATTCTGTTATATGCATTAGTTAATGTGTTGGGTGGATGATGTATACTGACAATTTATATGGAACACACCTCAATTACATCACTCTGTTACTGTTTCCTTGATGTGATTTTCTATTTTAATACGAATTTTATTTGAATTTTCGTGCGGTGCATAAATGGGAAAATATGAAACAGGAAATGAACATCAGTGAACCGGAAAATGTTTTATTTAAAAAAAAAAAATGAATCTTGGCCATTTTGATTTCCATTGCTTTTTGTGAATTTTATTTAATGTGGGTGAGATGTGGGAGGGTGTAAGTTTACTAATGGAAAAAAATTAAATTTGATGTGACCAATGCTGAATCATTGAATTTAAAAATTGGTTATTTATTACGGAAATGAACGTATAAATGTCTATGATTTTAAAGTGATGAAAATCATAAATGAAAAACTTTTTTTAAGTTCATTATCTTTAGCGATTGAAATGGTCTTTTATATGATAAAATGGATGATTTTTTGATTGACATTTGCAGAGTTATGCTGTCGGGGGAAATAAGTGCAAAACTATTTTTCCGTTTTATTCGATTTTATATTAATAGTCTTGGTAATCGTGTGATAAAAGTTTTAAGATCAATGGCATTAGTTGAAATTATATAGAAAATCAATTTTCATTAAAACGCTTTAAGCGATTAAAAGAAATTAAATTTATTTTAAAATAATATTCCCATTTTAAAGGAAAATATAAAAAAAAAAACGTAATTCATTGGTATCCCAGGTTTTTCCATTTTATTTGATTTAAGGGATGGCGTCGATGTGGAATTGTTTTATTTGATACTCTTTACGAATTGATTCAATTGTGGATTAATCAGTTAAATATTTATTATTCATTTTCGGTACAAATTAAATCAAATCAATCAATGGATTTATACAATTTGGTTATGTTTGGTATTTTGCTTCTATTCATTGGTAATCAAAAGTTTTGTGATTTAACGGGGTAAAGTTTTATGATCACAAAAAATAAAAAAATGTTTCATTCCCTTTGTGAATTTGGATTATTTGGAATCACATTGAATCAATAGAGAGATTTGGTGGTTGATTATATCCAGTGTGATTTTATATTGATGATTAATTATTGAATTTTCACGGTGTTTATTTAGGTCGATTTTTTTCTTTATTTTGAGTATTTCAACCCTCTTACGTTGCTTAGTAATCCCAATCGTAAATAAGACATGTTTAACTGTAACAAGAAATGAAAAAAAGAAATGTCACCATATTTCTAACTTTGTGATGAGTTTTAGTCTGTTGGAATTTTGAATGAAAATTCAACAAATAATTATTTACTGAGACTCATACACGTTCTTATTAGTGTACACGATGAGTTGTAATGTCACACGATATGGAATGTGTTACAGTGTAAATGTAATAGGGAGGTTAATTGAAGTAAACAGAACAAGAGCATACATAATTAGAATTATGTTTGTCATATATGACGGCATTGATGTTACCGTTATCTGTTAAATACTGGGTATTTAAAAAAAAGTGATGGATTACACATCGATCGTAATGAATCAAAATGAGAAAAACACATGTTGTATTCAAAGTACTTCAAAAATAACATTTCGATACATCTAATTATTATGCTAAAAAGGGCAAACCATAACTGATTGAATGTTATAGTGGAATAAAAGGAGGGTTGAAAACAAATCAAAATCAAATGATTTTAAATCATTTGAAAACCGAAGGCATTTTTCCACATGCAATTTTATAGAAAGCAATCAAAATTGTAAACGGGTAAAATCATCCCCTAATGTTTTATGTGAAAAATCGGTTCACATTCAATTTTCATCGTAATCGAAAATTGTAATCTTTTTCCTGTTCTTTTGATACGACGTTTTGCTGGTATGATTTTGTTTCTGTTTTTATTTTTTCATCTTGTGTTGTATTGCGTATGATTCAATGTTTGATAACCCCCAAGTTGACGTTATTGATATTTACGCATAGTTATGATTTATGTGATTTAACATTCGCCCCAAAGAGGCAAATGAAAAAAATGTAGAAATAAGAAGAAATAATATTTCCACCATAAATATTGTGTGTAATATGATGCGAAAGCGCCCGGAATGATATGTCAGTGGTGTGGCAGTCAACCAGAAATAAAGAGTCAACTAAACATGGAAGAGAAATGAAAGTGAAATTCCAGTGAGATGGTCCTCATTCGAATCGGTCGATTACCATCAAAATTCATCTAAACATATGAAACATATTCGCACAACGGGAGTGAAATTGAAAAATGTGTCCTGTTGCCTCTCAATCCAAGTTGAATATTCGTATTGTTGATGGTTTGGTATGTTTTTTTCCTCATTTCTTCTGTATGTTGGATTAGATATTGAAGAGTATAACTAGTAACGTATATTTAGACGAAGATAAAGGGGTATGAGGATAACGAAGAGAAAGGGAAAAAAAAATGCTTTTAATAATAAATTTATCAAACGACACACTGGCACATTCCATCCTTGCTTGAGAGATGAGTTTAATACCAAAAAATGTGAATATGTGTATTTTATGTGTGAGTGGGGGGTGGGCATATGATTCCATCATATGGGACTCGGTATACTNTATGAGGATAACGAAGAGAAAGTGAAAAAAAAATGCTTTTAATAATAAATTTATCAAACGACACACTGGCACATTCCATCCTTGCTTGAGAGATGAGTTTAATACCAAAAAATGTGAATATGTGTATTTTATGTGTGAGTGGGGGGTGGGCATATGATTCCATCATATGGGACTCGGTATACTTTGTTTAGTGATGGCACCCTATTGAAACACCAGCAATGTTGGAGTAGAGCTTTATGAGTTTAAAAAAAGAAGCCCGTCAGTACAGGTCATGTGAATACAGTTCAATGTCTCATATTGGATGATGTAAAAGAGTGCCATAGTACTAAGTAAAAATAGAGATGTTATGTTTATATGTTCGTACAGCCATACTCATTGCTGGTATTTTATGTTGTGTTCTTTCAAATTCCCTTACTTCATTCCCATTAGCCACGTATAATACGTATAAAATAGGAATGAACAAAATACTCGAATTTTATATGTTATGTGTGTGTGAAACATTATGGTACACCTGACATTGAGGGTATAAATTCCTTAACGAAAATCAATATTTTTGAAATACAACTGAATGCCATATATAGAATATCCAGGAATTTCTTTTCGATTACTTTATGTGAATGTATATTCACTTTGGCTGTTGGTTCACATTATCGTCACAATAACATCCACATTGGATGTTAGTTGCTTTGTAGAATATTGCTATTGGTTGTATGTCACTTTTAAAACATTTCACAATTCCTGTTAACTGATCAATTTCATTAGACAATTTTCTTATCATCTTACTGTTATGTATGAGATTTTCCTTTTATTTTACGTTTCTTGTGGTAAATTATTTTGTATCACAATCTTTTGGCCAACCTGGTCAGTACGGTAACAATGTTGATAATGCTGCGGGCATTAAACATTGTCTAGAATTAGAACAATTTTCCAAGTGTTTTTCTCTGTTGTCCATGATTTCTCCTTTGGCTCTCATTTCTATATTATTTTTATGAAAGTCAACGTCATTTAACCCACTTTTAATTATAATTACAATATGCTTAGACTTTCAGTTTTCCCGGTGGCAAAGAAGTACTTTTTTCCTTTTATTTTTTTTTTTTTGCTGGTTACAAAATGATGAACACAGAACCGCTTTTTGTTATTTTTTTTTAATAGAAACGAAACGGTCGTTTTTTTAGTGTCATGTTGAAACCACATGTCCGTTATAAATGTTTGGTGACCTCCATTGGTGAAACAAAGAAAACAGCAGTGAAAATAAATAGAATAAAAAACATGTGTTTGATGGAAAAACCATCCGTGAGAGAGTGAAAATTTTTGGTGCGCCTAAAGAGGAAATTTCATTAAAAAAGTTTTTGTGTGTTTTGTCCAAAATCCTCTGTATCTCTTGAGTTGGTGGTTAGTTTAAACAATTCTGCTGATACTCTTACTGTTTGGTTCGGTGGGTAGAAAATCCGGTAGCCATATGAATTGCGATCACAAAAGGAACCATATCATGTCACTTCACCTATACATAATACTTTAATGTTTCCTGTTCTCTTGAATTTTTTTTTGTTATGTATCATGTACAACTAATTTCATGGTATCTGGATCAATTACTTATGTGCACCGAAAATCACATACATATACAGTTTTTGAGTGAAATGAGCGGTTTTTTGTTGAGAGAAATACGCTCATTCTATAACATAAATTGGATCAAGGGTGATATTAAAATAATTAGACTGGTTTTATGTGAGTACCCACGAAATTAAAAACCTTGACAACATTCATTCTTTTGGGATCAGTGAAATTGTATGAATTTGATTTCTATGTATAGCAAAAGAGCCAAGTATTATCAGTTTTGGTTTTGAAAATACAGTCAACTTGTGTAAATGATTTCCCATTTTGATAACTTCCATTTGGTGTTTTATCCTGTTGTAACTTCATCAATAGAGGAAGAAATGTTTTTGGTGTCTATTTGAATGGTAGAAAAATATTCTGATTGGTTGGTCTCCAGAGAAAGGAAAAAAAAGCCTAAAGTATACATTCCTTTGATACTAATCCAATGCTATTCACCGTATAATTTTAGATCACAAGCTTTTCGACGGTTCTCTCATGGCCCAACTAACTTCTAGAGTTTTTATTTGTCGTTCCCCGAATGGAAATGATATACCGAACTGATTATAAAATGAAAACCATTTAACTGACGCATACAAAATGAAGTAATGAAAAGTGTTCCTTTTACTTTTTTGTTGTTGTTGTTGGTGATGATGTAGAATAAGCCAACGGATGGGAGAGATGGTTGAATGCATACAACCGATAGAGTCTCGTTACATATAATAATCACATGTGTAAATGTGAAATGGATCTAAAAATGGGTATTACATATGATAATCCAATTTTTCCATTCGTGATAATTTTCCCTAAGAGAGATCATTTCACTAGGAAGAGAAAAAATTGTATTTTTGTTGGGCCAAATGAATTGTCTGTAAAGGGTAGTCATCATCGTTGTTTTTTTTTTGGGCTCTATTATATTGGATGAATCAAGACGAGCAAAACTAAATTTACAGTGGGAAAGAAAGAGAAATGGGAATTTTATTTTAGGCTTTACATCAGAGGGAGTTAGAATTTGAAATGATCAATCCATAGAGTAAACCAAAATGCCCAATCGTTTGTTATTCATATGCAGATGAGAAATCGCTAGAAGGGACTACATCTCCTATGCTTATCATCTTTTATGTGTTTGTGGATGAAACACTTTTGCATTCTATTTCTGTTTCTTTTTTATTTTTCGTTTAGTAGAGTACAGACACTCATTGATTCGCATCAGTATGATGGCAGCTAGGATTTAAATGTATTCTATCATGTTTGATACTGGAAGCATCTCTATTTCTTGACATTTTAAGATTTATTTCAAATTATCCTTCGTTTGAGAGTTTTTCCAAGGTTTTTTGGGGCTGTTCCATAAGTTTGAAATTTGAAGTGTAAAGTATAAATGGGTGAATTCATTTCCACGGTCTTTGTACCACTTCAGGGTTGTTCTTGTCTAATCCGTTAAACGATAGTCGTAATACATTGTTGTTATACTTTGGCTTATTCTATTCTCAGTTTTATTTTAAACTTGTAGTTGGACTGAAGTATAAACATTATGGACGATATGGAAAGATACTTGAAAGCATTTCGGAGTTTTCCTCGTTTAAAAGAATATTTTGTTGTTATTGTTGTTGTTAAGAACTGAATAGTAGTTTAGTTGTAATCACTTGGGACATCTATTGATGGGCATTAAATGATTTAGTTGTCTATTGGTTGAAGGTAAAATGAACCCTATAGCCACTTATAAAAAACCAGAAATTTCCCAATCGTATACAGTTGAAATTGATGCGATCAATTAAACCATTTTCTATCGACTACATACACCTGATTTGATTTAATATATTCAAGAAATAGTTTATGGAATGTAATTAAATGAAAATCTTAATTTAGTTTGGCCCCTTTTTCCAATATAATTTATTGGTGAAGGTTTTACTCTTGTGAGTCTCACTTGAAGCGGAATGGTTTATTTGCATACAATGAATATACCGAAGGATACAATAGAAAAGGTGTAATTTAATTAACCTGTATGTTAAATTTTATGATACATATATGGGAATATAACTAGATGGTTACATATTACAGATTACCAAGTACGTGTAGTTACTCATTAATTTTAATAGATTCATTTTCTTTATTCTAATACTTTCGTTGTACTGTGGAAAAGTAAACATTTACGATATTTTGTGTTTTTTTTAAATGACATACAATGTACCAAAGAAAAAACAAAACCCCATCTAATAAATCTACCCCGTTAAAATTCAAGGAATAAAATAAATTTTATACTCACTGGGTCTCGTGTTATCTCAGTTTTTAACGTAATGATAACAATAGAGGATTCCATTCATGGTTTATAATAGAATTAAATGGAAAAATAATTAGGTTATACATTTAATTAATCCGTTGCGAATAAAATATATGAGAATAAAATTGTTTTTCTATAACACATGAATATGAGGAGGCACTAAAGGTATTGTACTCGTTAGTTTCAACCCTATAAAAACATCCATATATTTATGTATGGGTGAGCGTTATATAATTTAATATTTATACTCTCAAGATAAAATACCGATAGGATACCATTATTTCTGTTGTCTTTTATGAGGAAAATTTTTGGAAAATTCATAAGCATTTTAACATTGGTCGTGTTATACCCGTACACCGTAGTCATATAAACGGTGAGATGAAATGATGTTATTCGTAGCATTGGAATATATTTCTTCATTTTAATTCATCTGATGTGTCTTTCTGTCAACAGAAAATTGAGAAAATTCAGTATGTTCCAGCCGAAAATTTTTTGTTTAACATGATGGCCATAACGCCACTTCAACTTATTAAATCACTTCAATGGAAGGATCTCGTTTTCTTACTGGTGTTCATGTATTATTTGTTCAACGAATGTTGGCATGTTACCTTGGACTTTCGGTATTAACATGCCCATTACCATTAGAATTTTGCTTGAAAAATTACATTGGTATTCTTGTTTCATCAATGTTGAAGAAAATTTAATTATAATTTTTTCTGTTTTTCTTTTTTGCACCTGCCATATTGATTTACCTATCTTCTGGTTTTATTATATAGTTGTATGGCATCTATTCAGATGGTTAGGGATAATCTAAAAAAAATAGAGGAATAGAAAAGAAAATGGGGCGTTAAGGTGACGACACTTTTATTCACTTGATGCTGTAGAGTCCGGTGTTTCCATCCAAAATGGTCAAATGTATTTTGTTTTTCACATACGACAGAGTTAATGTTGTACAGGGTACAGGCCATCTGTCTTTTATCATATCTATTAGCATAGAAACATTTAAACTGTGTGTTATGAATTTTATTTTGTCCTTAACCATTGAATTCTTCTTCCTCATCTTATGATTGAACGTAGTTGAATGAATAATAAAATTTTCAACATCATTTGATGGGTAACAGATTTTAATTCACATCCATCTTCTCTAGTTGATTGTCAAATTCGATAAAGGTGTTTCACTCTGTTTTATGTCCATGCTCAATATAGATTGTAAATCATTCTGTGCTGTTCGGTAGATAGATGCAAACTGAATTATATGGAGATAAAAGTATGTGCTTATGGTTCAATGAAGTCATAGGGTTTACTTTTGGTCTAAAGTCATAATATTTTATATCTGGGAATAATCAGCTTATTGACAACACGATTTATGTGGATTATAATCCAATAACATAAATTTTCAAAATAACAAAAACGAGAAAAAAAAAATAAAATTGGGAGAGAAATGAACATGGAAATATGGGACGAGGACTGGAAAATCTTCAACACCTGACTAATACCTGGATCACGTTCTTGTACAAAATGATATTTATTAAGTTTAATCTCATCGGACTTAAGTTATCTATTATCCATACGTTTTTCTAACTGATTTTTATTCAAAAGTTTCATCTTATCGATTAATTACTGTTAGTTACGATAATTCAGTGTAGTTTCATTAACGATGTGCCCGTTATAGTGTCTCATTGATATATACACTTTTAGTTGAATCCATGAATCATGATTGTGCCATTTGATAAATTATGCTTTTCCGATTAACCGTTAGACAATTTCTTTGAATGGTAATTTATATTTTATACTTTTCTGAAATGAAAAAAGAAAGAAAATTTTCCATGTTCCGTTCTCCATCAATTATTACACGTATCGGTGTTAAAGTTTTCCGTTCATGAATCATATTTATTTGGTACCAAAATGGATAGAATATGGAATAAATACCCCGTTCCTTTAATAGGATTCGAATTCGTTAGATGTTCAACTTGATTTCAAATTGGATTTTTATCATTTTTATGTTTCGCTTTGGTTTAGTTTCATTTTTTTTCTGGTTATTTCTTCAATTTTTAATGTTCGTCTGTCTCTGTGTTGGGTGTTCGTTCATTGTATAGCTTCCAGCATAGATTATGCCATTTCCTGTAGTTCGTTTATTGGTATTAGGTGATGAATATATAAATTTTTTGCTCTTATGCGGTTGGTTTGTTTTCCCATTTACCTTCAATGTGTTTACAAAGAATATAACCAGTAGTGTCGGCGACTGTATTTAATGGCCAAAATTTTCACTTGAAGAAGAATCTGTTTTTTTTTGTCCGCTTTAGCGAAATCTTTAAATTTGGCGAGAATGGGATCGCTCATATTCATTGGGATATAAAGAGAATATATTTAAACGTACCATGCTGCTGGCTTTCCTGTGACTATAAAAACCAAATAAATGCAAACTTTTCCATATTTTTGTTACACAAGAATTTTTTATATTCTTTTTCATTTAGTTTTTCATTGAAAAATACTTTATGATGACGGATATCCGGTTTTTCTTTTATAAATTTTTGATTCCGTTTCTTTTTTTATTTATTCCTCTATATGGTTTTGGGTTTTTCTTTTATTTTTTTCCACAGTTTTTTTAATATATGAATTTGGCCAGTTCATGTGTATGTATGGAGATGATACATTTTCCAATTTCAATTTCATTTCTGTGCTATCCATGTCGAACAGTTCGAGCACATTGAACAGTTTTCTTTTAATATTTTTATTACAGAAAATTGGAAATGGTCAATGGATTTTTATTATGATTGCCAACAATGGACAAGAACAGTTTTTATTCATTTCGAATATTAAATTTTTCTCTGTGTACTTGGTTTTTATTTGGGATTTTGTTGAAATTGTGATTGTTCTGTTATTCTTACTTGTCCATTTTATATTGATATTTCAATTGAAAGTAAACGATATATAGGAGATTTATGGTAAATTACAATGAATTGGATCGAATTCTTAGAAATGATATTAAAATTCGACAATTCATTTTATTTGCTAACATCCGATTTACTTAAAATTTAATTAGATGATGTTTTTCTTTGGTTAAATTTTTTTCTGAATCTGTTCAGTTATTATGTGAAATTAATTAAATTATATCAAGAGTTACTGAATGAGACAATGATTTCTTCAAATTAAGTCGTTACTGTTCACGTTTGACATTTTACATTATTAGTAATTTGAATAGTTATGAGTTTATAACAGATTGTTTCAACTAATTACTGTACTGAATTTAATTTAAAATTTAATTTGAATTGTTGTATTCAAGCAAATCATGGAATGTTGAAATGCATTTGTAAATGAAATTGTTAATTAAATTCTTGTTTATCTTTTGAATTTCCATAGGAATTTTATTCCATTTCGATGTCGATGTTAAAGAGATTTAATATTTTACTTCAGGCGAATTAAGTGTATCATTTGTAGTTTTACCATTTACAATTCATCGATGATGACAGAAAACAATTCAATCGTAATGAATGATAATTAGAATATTATTTAAGTTACATAATTCCACTGTTGATAATATTAATTCATAACCATCTACCGGGTGGGAGACGTAAATATCAAAATTATGATAAGACATAATTGTCATCATTATAATTAGTGTATTCTATTCATTTGTCTAATATTGCATTCGTAGCACCGTTGAGGTTTAATATTAGACTTGACATATGAATTAGTAAGAGGGAATGCTTGAATTCATCAAATTATTCTAATCGTTAATATAGTGGATTTTCCTAACAAATAATTGATTATTATTTAAACATTTCAATTTATTCGACAATGGGATTCAATGAAATGGTGATTATTATTCGATATTGTACTCCCAGTCACACTATTTGTATGTTGACGGTGGGGATTTAATCAAATATTAATTTAATGAAAATGCAACATTCAATTAAGGGAAATAAGGTCATTTTACCTGAATGTCACGACATCTTTCACTCGCCACATTCATATAAGATTCTCGTACGGTTTTCTCTGCAATTTTGTATGGCAAATAAAAAAGAAACACTAAAAGGAAATTAAAAATTTAGAATCATTTTATTCAAAAGGTTCAATGTGGATAAGAAAACTTTTAAACCATCATCGTTTGTAACCAAGACATCGGGTGGGTGAGAATAAGAAAGGGGACGGTTAGATTGAAAACACCCCATCAATTGTTAAAATTGCTGTGATCATCAACCTCAACTGTAATACACTCTAATATTATTGCAATCTCTTATTATATTTAGTCCGTTCACTTCTGGTTAATGTTTTTAGTGTGATTAAAAAGTACCGTGTGTCTAAACTGTAACACCAGAGCAATGGTTTTAATTCCCAGTGATTCTTTTATACGAATTTAGTCAACAATCTCACTAAATAACGTGATAAGCTCATTGAAACTGAAAACATTTTATTCGTCTAGTTTAAAAAGAGACGGCAACCGTTGATAATTGACTCCTCAAATGGTATACTACGGTGTGGGGAAAGAAAATTTAACAAGAAAGCTAAAAAAAAATACTTTTTTTCTTAAAGAATAATCATAAGATTTTCCTTAGAAATTTAATATCGTATAAGCTCATTTTCCATTCTCCGAATTTTCTTTGCTTCCCAAGTGATTAGGATACTGGGTCTATAGGGGTTGTACTCTACTACTTCCCACACTTAATGGTTACTTTATTTTATATTTTTTTATTCGCTTTGTAGTTATTCTCAGACTACATCATCACCAAGTCAATACAATTGTTTGGGGGTGGGTGATGGTACACAATCAAATATTCCAAATAAAAACGAAAAATAAAAAAATGAAGTGAAATAAAATAAAATGATCTAACACACACAAAGTAGAATTTTAATGTCTTTAAGCCATTCAACAAACGATGAATTTAATAATGAAAAGAATAAAAATATCCCCATAATTTTCCTATTTCCTTGTTATGCAGTATACACTGAATTTTAATTGAATTGTATAATTGGATATGAAAATCTCAGCCATTTATCTCTGTTTTTCTCTACCACAATGTGATAAAGAAGGATGAGGGGGACTTATGGTGATGCAGCTTATATTCCATTAACTGACGTTAGAATGTTGGCCCCCCATCAATTCGAATGAATCCAATTCAAATTCCAATTCGTTTTTTTTTTGGTGTTTCGTCTTGTATACACAATACAACACTTTATTTTTATTTCAATGGTTTTGCTAGCCTATCTGGTTTCGAGTCCATAAAGATCGAATTTGTTCTCTGAATTTCATGTCTTTCTTCTGTTATTCTCTTATTTTCCGTTTTTTTTTTTTGGCTTGCGATTTTCTTCGCCCACAAATGGAAAATTTTATTTAATAAATTTTATTTGCTTGGCCCAACCAATGCTCAGTATGCGGTTTATGATACATAAAACAAAAAGAAATACTGTGAACGCGGGGTGATTTGTTTTATAAATATTGTTGACCAGGTCAGTGTTTTTTGGTTCATCTTCCTCAATTTAAGAGTATCTAATGGTTCATATTTCTTTTTCTATGATAACTGGCCGTTTACAAGATTGTTTTCTACTCAATTCAAAAGAAATTCAACCAAAGTGAATTGTGTTCTTATGGTTCATCGACTAATGGATTTTTGAATGGCTTCTTGGGAATTGTATTCTGTGAATATACCCGTGTGAGTTTGGTGAACAATTCTACAATGATGGCCAAAATTGATGGGGACTCAATGTACAATGGGAAGATACCAAAACCAAAAGGGATATACTTCAATATGATGGCTGGTTAAGTGGCTGTTAAAATCTCATACCAAATCTTAAAACATTTTCCGTTGTCGTAGTATATTGGACTGTATTAGTTGAAGTGTTGAAACGCTATCATTCATTTGAGTTGATGGTCTCTTAAGTCAATTAAATGCACCAACGAGGTAGTTAGTTTCCGTTTTATAATAGCGTGTCAGCTTGCATTGTATCGTCTTTACTGGTGAATATAATTATACTACGAGTACTTGCCAACAACACCAGTTGGGGATTAATGTAAACAGTGTCGTTATGCTCCATTTTATTTAATTCACTGTTGGTCTCTAACCGTCATTAGCATAACGCACCCAATTCAGAAATATTCTTTATTGAATATCATTTGTATTAATGCATGTAATCTGCACATTTTTCACTTATCGAATTTATGTTTAACGGCTTAGGGTTGAAACAATATCTCTTATAAACAATGAATAATTTAAAAATTGAAATTATTCATAGTGTACCGGTCAGAATGTTAATTAATATTAAGGCTAATGATCACATTGTTTAATTCAATTTTGTTTTATTATTTTTTTTATGGCAACCAACAACAAGGCGGGTAATTTATTTAAGAATATATGGTAATACCAACACCAATGTTAATCTTAATTCAATCACATCAAATTATTTTCACTTCATGACACCCTTTAGTACATAATTATATGTTACTCTTTAATTTACTTAAATCTCAATAAAATTATCAGCACGCAATTCCACATTGAAATCCCTAATCGAAACAAGAAATCAAGTGAAATCGTTACTCGTTTTTTTTTTTCTTTATTTTGTTTTCTTTTTTTTTTGGTTTATTCTTATATGGTGATTACTGATTCATGTGGGTGCGTGTAGTTGTATTGGGAGGTAGTAGTGTAGATGTTTTTCCGTTTTTCACATTCTCCTTTATGTATGTTTTTTTCCATTCATTGGTTGTAATTTCCAATGTTAATGCGTTACTTTTCTTTCCAATTTTGTTTTATGTGTACTATGAACGAAGTCATAGCAGATTATATTGTATAGAATGTGGAAATTTTTGTCGCCACTATTCACGTTAAATGGCCATGTTTTGGTCAAATGTTGATAGCTTTAATGTCTCGAAAATTGTGTAGATGTATTGTATAAGTGAAAAGAAAAATACTCCTAATGACGGTAATATGTAATGTCCAAAATGCTTTGTACTGTAATTGTACCATAATCATATCTGAGAAAAACCATCAGCACTATGATGAATAAAAACTCACTGTATACCTTTACTGTACACTCGACTGATTCGAACCAAAAGTAAAACCAGTGTCATGGACTGAGGGGATGGGGTAGTGACTATAAAAAACGGAATAATTGATTATTTGCGTGTTTATATACAATTCATTGAGAGTATTAATCATGAAAGCGTTACCCCATACAAATACTATTTATGCTTTAGTTCTCATCATGTTTTTCCTTACTTGGATACTTGCTTTCATTCATCGTCAAATCAAGAAAAATAGAAAACAAATTTTCTTTGTGTTTGTTACCAGATCATATTCTCGTGTGGTCTGTTTAGATCTCCCACACACACAAACAGAGTGGATTGATTTAAGTGAAACTTTCAAGTGACGAACGTACAGAAAATGTTTAACATTATTCACAATAATAATTGTTTCGGTTGTCCATAATACCAATGTGTATAAACGTCAACTATTCTCGATCGGTGTGTGCAGAAATACCTTCATGTATGCATGAGTGTTTTCTGAAAATAATGAATTTCTTTTCTGAATTTTTCCGCATGACACCTTTAATGTGGCCCCCAACTAGACTTATGGTTCGGTTAATTCGAGGCCAACGGATGGACAAAGTAGTATTGTTAACAGTTACCTAATGCAATTGAACTGAATATTTGTTATTCTCTCTGAGAGATTCAAAAGAACAGTAATGGTTTTATTTTTTTTAGGTTCTGAATCGTGAAAATGTGTTGCTTCATATTCATACACGAAAACATCAAGTAGCATGGTGTATACACGACAACTAAATATGAATGAACAATCACGCGGTGAAAACTGTTTGTTTTCATCATACCCAATGGGTGTTATTGTTTCCCACTAACCACTGTATTCAGTAGAAGAATATTTTCCAGTTAGATTGTTCGTTTTGACAACAACTGGCCACCTTTTCGTTAGAATGAAATGCATAATAAAAAACGACCAACAAACTATAAAGTAATTTCACATATGAAAAGAGCGACATCCTCAATGTGAGTTCATTTGGAAAAACATACTATGCCGGTGTATCGTATAATAGAAATGGTGATCACCCAATGCACACCACCCGTTGTATCGCCCATCGTGTCGGTTGGTACAATATCAGTCTATTGTTTGTCATTCAAAAAATTCTTGAAGTATTTTGTTTACGGATTTTCTGTATTTTTTTTGTTCCGTTTTCGGTTCATCATAAAAACCCCCGACAAGAAAAGTTTCATTTTCATTGAGGGGTTGAATAACAAATGATTGCCTGGGATCACTTGGCACGTTCCATAATTCGGCCAAATTCTTTATTTTTCTTGGTTCACATTGGGTACATAATGACCTGCCCACTGGGTCCGAGTTATTCCGCACCAAGCAAAATTCAAGTTTTGTCATCTCATCCAAAAACTGTTTCATTGCGTGTAAGGTAATAAATGTTGTTATGGAACCAAATAATGAA
Source organism: Coboldia fuscipes (assembly GCA_001014335.1). Lineage (NCBI taxonomy): Eukaryota > Metazoa > Arthropoda > Insecta > Diptera > Scatopsidae > Coboldia > Coboldia fuscipes. Next base: position 47,730 of record JXOR01000295.1, read on the forward strand.
AGGAATAAAAACGAAAACTAAGGACATCCATTGTTTCATATCATAGTCGAAACATAATCGAATCCGTTTTGCACGCATCAGTTATGATATCATTTTTCAACATTAAGATCATTAGTGAGCATTAATTTCCTTTTAATTCTGTATAATCATTAAATGTAAATAGTCGTGTGTTCTTTTTATTGCGTTGAATTTCATATGGCCAATTAGAAGTAAATTATCTTCAAATTCTATTGAGTGTCATTTTCGGGGCCTAAATGGCATGGGAAACGTTTTGTAACTGGTTCTTGTTTGGATAAAACTGTGTCCATTAATGTGTACGAGAAGAATGTGAAATGATTCGACTGTTTGAAGTTTACGGGTATTATCAAACAGAGTTAATGTATTTTCCCTCAAGTCCGGTGAAAATTGGTTTTTCATGATGACCACCAACATCAAATACTTTTGAAAATACTTGTTGACCAAATAGTAGACAAATAATATAAATTTCATATCATCTGAATTGTCTAACATTTTCCAAGTTAATTTTTGATACTCTGAATTTTCTGTAATCGAATTTTATTGACAAATACAAGAATTAAAATGGATGAAAATCAATTTTTGTGTGGAAACCGGCAAAAACTCATTTGATACTTTCTGTTATTCGGTAGCATTTTGTTGAACGAATTTATATTTGGTAAACTTATGTAAGAGAATTGTCGATTTTGAAATTGATCAGAGATGATAAGAGCATTGAGTATCTACTGAAATTGAAAAAGATATTTCAACTTAAACTCTTTGAAGTATTTTTCGGTGAAAGTTCAATAGATCACTTACCTTTTGACTCACTTTTGTGTATACATCACTTCATATATATTTAACTGTGCCACCCCGTTGAGAAATGATTCCTTCGTTTTCTTCAATATTAACACTGTACAGGTTCATCTAACTTTTACTATGGCAAATAATTTTCTTTGCAAAGAACTTTCTGTGCTTCTAACCTATCCTCCCTGTCACTTTAACATTTCGATTTCTTCTAAATGAAGGTGTTCGATATGGAATATGGTACAAGACAGAAATAAAAAGTTTGAATTTTCTTTATCTGTTTAACAATTTTATGTATTGAAATATTGACTGTGTAACAATTTTCATCATCACCACCCCTTAGTACATTGATAAACATGACATTCAAATTGAATACGATTTATATTTAAAAAGCAGTAAATTTGGTATGAAACAATAAAATCAATGGTGAATTCATTGATGCCAAAAAGTTCAATACAGAGATGACTTTATTTTCCGCAAAAAAAAGTGGCAATTCAACATTGAAAAAAGAAGCGAAAAAAAATAAAAGCAATAGATAACTTTTATGCTCCATTAACATATTCAACTTTTTTTGCTATGCATGTGATCCATACATTCTAGTAAACATATCAATGGATAATCATCAGAACGAAATACACATTCAACTGATGTGTCACACTCTATTGAATTACCTAAAAACAGAGATCTGTAGTGTTCCACTTTGTTTTTTGTCTCTTCGGTTCACATGAGACAGCAGAAGTACTTTAATTCATGATGGATTTGTTTTTGAACTCCCATTACTTGTGTTCCAATTTACACGTATATAGCAAACTCTTTCAGTTGAATGGATTACAATGATTTGTCTTTGAATTCCTTTCTTCGGGTACATGATTAACAAGTACTGTTACCGTTTTGTTATATTTTTGGGAAACAGAATTCTGAAAGGATTCATCGTATAGCGTTGAATGAAGATAATTTAGAAAGTTTTTCTCTTTTTTGCCGGGACTAGATGATGTGAGGGGGATTGCAAAACAGTAGAACCATAAAGCCATCTTGTATAAAATATTTACAAATAAAAAAACAAATAACAGGAATTTCTTCTATAAACTTCCATCACGTTTAAGATAATTCCAATGCCTCTGAGTCAAAATAATAAAATGCTATTTTAATGTTCTCTCAACGTAAAACCCGACCAGCAGTCCATCCTTTTTCACGGATATGCATTTAGTTGTTCAGGTGTTTCATTCGACGATGCAGAAGAATTTTTCATCTTGTAAGGAAACGAAGTTTTTTTTATTCTTTTTGCTATTTATAAATCCCATTTTGCTTAACGTTTTTTGTCTTGGAAAATGTTTTCCTTGAAATGGAACTCGTGAATCAACGCGAGATGATGGTGTTTAGTGAGCCACAAAATAATGGTGAATGAAGAAGGTATTTCGTATTTTTATTTTATTTTTTTGTTTAACTGATTCGATCTCCGGTTTTTTATTTAACCAAACGGTGATGTGATACGATTTAGATACCTTGAAGCGATTTTGATGTAAATGATGATAATGGATGGAAATTCAGTGTAGAATACTTTTTGGAATTACCAATAGAAGAGTACTGTAACACATTTGGTATCCAATACATCTGCTGTTTGGTTGCACTTATGCTTGAGTTATTTGGTTGGCTGGGGGGAGAGAGAATGACGACGATGTTAAAATGCATTCTCATACTTTGGAATTTTCCAATATGATTGCATGTACATCGTCCGTCTTTTTTGATATGGTAACCAAACGACGTGCTCCGATAGTTTCGGAATGATGGTTTATACTTTAAAATGCGCCATTATTCACCGGCAATGATGCTACACAAATTCTTTTTGTGTCTATCTCTCCTCTGTGTTGGAATTATTTTTGGTAGTTGGTAGTTGGCAGTGTAAGAGAATATTTTCATTTAATCAATTCAGTGGCGAGTAGTTAAGTCTACAATAAAAATATAGTCATTGTTCTATTTGAATTAATATCGAATGTACTTTTACCTAACATTGATCTAGATGTTTGAAGGTTTTCCTTTTTTTTTGCTTTCATTTGTATTGAAAATGTTAACAATGAAAATTCAGATTTTCCACTCATTGAGATTTTGATCCATTTCGAACCGATGTAAAAAACAAAAAATTGTTAATCAAATCTGTAGCCGGACTTCACATTGAAATTAATCTTCGATTGTATTATCTGAGTCTCTTTTAAATTCATTTAATCCAACTACTCGAATATTGAATGGTATCGATGAAATTCAATTGAGTGTTCCAATAAACTAATTTTTACATTGATTCCATCGAATATCACTGAATAATTTGAATCATATTCATATGCGTTGCAATTGTATTTCAATTTCAATTTTCTGACGAATTTAATCAATACAAAAAATGTAAAATGTTGTACTGTGATAGAAAAATCTGAGGAGAATCCATAGCAAAATGACAAACTTACCACAATGATGTCCATTTCATAGTTGATTACCGTTTTCACGGTTGAATTTTCATTAGCAGGTTGAGGGTTGGACCCAATCAGATAGAATGTCTTATGGAATGTAAAAGTGCGATATGATCGGTGCTAAAATGATTTAAAACAGTAAAATTTCTAGTTGAAATATATAGAGAGTTTAGAGAATTTTTTTTTTTAGTAAAGTCTATGCTTTATGATGGCATAGAAACTATAGATTCAACATTCAACAAACAACTGAAACATTACAATAAAAAAAATGGACTGTTAAGTACCTTTATGGCTTTTATGCAACTACATACTTTTCCATTGGTTGCCTGGAATGTTTATTTCGCTTTACTGATTTTTCCCTCTATTTTTATTTGTGGATTTTAAAACATTTGTTTCATTTTACAACTTGAGGCCATTAGACTTATACAAGAAGACACAACTAAACGGGTGGCACAACTGATGGGTGGAGGGATTGCTTCAAAACTAGTAAAACTAAAATTGCAATCAATTTTATGTAGTACCAGAGACTGATGGCAAGTAAAGCGGAAATCATAGGTGGAATAGACAATTTATCATGTTGGTTTGGATTTAAGGAAAAACTGTTTTTAGCCTCAACTGTTGTATAATTCCCCCATCCATTTCCCCCCAAAAAACAGTGGGCTTTTATGGTTCACTGGTGATTCACAGTTGATTTCATACTTGAAAATTATCTAGATCACTAGATCTCTGCAATTAGCTACTCTCTTTTATGTGATTTTTTTTTTTGCCACTTTTCACTTGTTTATACTGACCTAACCCATGGAGTTGTTTGTAACCGGGTATCATTTGATGGATGGCTGACGAAAAAACCAAGAGTGTAGCAAAACGTTCATCACGGATGTAATTAAAAACCAATTGAAATACACATTCATATGGAGTCAAAATATTTCGATTAGCCCGATGGCCGCATATTGTTAACAACTGACACGTGGCTTTACATTGATTTTGGTTGAGGTGATATCACTGTTTTGGTATTTTGCCTTAAAAAATCAACTGCAATTGTATTGTGGTTTTCACATTTTCCGTTTACCGCATTGTTGAATTCTCTATCTAATTTTCAACGGAATTAAAACAATACATATTTACTGAAATTCATACGGATAACACAATAAACATTGACATCTAGGTAAAGTCTGTTAATAAATTAAATTAGAAATTCTTGTGTCGATATTTTGTATAAAAATTAATATCGAATTTCAATCATTCACTTAAAATATAAATTTGATTTTAATGGATTCTACAAAAATGATTCTAACTGGTATGGATTTATGGAATTTATCGGTTTAAATTCTTTTGTACATTCTGTCAATCGTACGATTTGAATTAAATTAAATTCCAACTGAAGTTATTTCTTTTCTAGAATGGAATATTAATATGAACTAATTATTTTTGTTTGATATTAGTTCAATTGAATAATTAGAAGTATTTGTGTCGTTAGAATATTGCAATTATTGTGTGTGATGAAGATAAATAAGAATTTTATGAATGATTTTTCTTCTGTGAGCTTTAAAGCTCTACAATTGCATACAAATTAGATTAACAACGTGAATTTTGTAGCTATGGCATGCGCAATTGCTTTCGTTTTTCTCCAATTGAAAGCAATTGAATAAACTTTTTGTTGGCTTCTTAGCTTCGATTCTCCAACGTCAGTGAAAAGCGTTTAAAATGTGTGTAATCATTCCAAATGTTGGATATTTTAAGCTAAACGTAAGGAGTGATAACTTAAATGTAAAAGGACATTTTTATGATCAAAAACGTTAAGGGATTTAAAGATTTATATAGTGTAGTCGTTTCACGTCTAATACAATAATGGTAAGACCAATATTGTGTTGTGGATACCAAGAAGAAAATAAATTTAATTGCCAACAAAAAAGAAAATAAATCGAAGAAAACTAGAATTATCGTTTACGTAATACTGGAGACCATGACGACCCAGAATCACTGAATGCATTAAGTGTATGAAATGTAATTTTCCTATTTTTCTCATCAATTTGTAAATACATTGATCTGGACAAAACAACGTAATAGAAAAACGTTGAACACAAATAATTTCATTTTGGTAGAGTGGCCATTGATGGATCTAATGAAGTAGAAAAGTGAAAAAGTGCCTCACATGTGTCCCAAAGATTATTAAATTGGCATAAAATTCCGTTGTAAATCTCTAGAACATAGGAAAGTTCCTTGTGTAATTTTAGCTACAACTTAGTGATAACTATACTATTTATTCGTTGCTTTACTTATGTGTGTATTTATTTAATAATTACAAGTTACACAGTGAATGTCAAAACGAATAATGACAATGAGAAAAAAGAAAATTTATTGCAGGAAATGGTAAAATACATAGCAGAAGATAAAGATTTTCTAGTTGTTAGAATTGTGTATAATCGAAGCGAGAACGAAGAACGTATTAAGCAGCCGGTTAAATCGTTGAATCAGTGGCAGCGTTCATCCCTTCGTATTTGTTTATTGGTTTCGCAGCGTTTAGTAAACCGGTGGGAAAATCGCTGCAATTCAACTAGCCCGACAATGAACTGGTTGGCCCCAGAAGTGTATGAATCAAGGATTTTCATTTTATTCGTTCAGTTATCGTGTGTCGTTCCAGTGGGAAACATAAAATTCGCTATCAGTGCGGTCTTATCGTAAAAAAGAAAGAATATATTACGTGGTGAAGTTTTTGGTGTTTTTCTGTATTTTCCTTTCTCGTATAAATCTGATTCTGTGAGAAAGTACTTAAAAGTTGAACGTGTGGCTATACCTTTTCTTCAGCAGCCAGTTAAAATTAAAAATAATAAATAAAATGGCCAAATAAGAACAGAATAAGACAAAATTTTCCGTGTGAAAAGATAACAAGAGTAGAAATTTATATACTGTGAAGCGATACATAGTTTTTGTTGGGGGGTATGAATCGTTTTTGTTTTTAATTTTTTTTTTGTTCATCTACACTGTGTTTGTATGTTAATTCGTTAAGGGTGCGTGAATATTATCAAGAGTATGTCCGCTTAAGTATAATTAATCCACTGTGGAATTTTAAATTATTCTTTATCCTAATTCCATGATTGCTTACGTTTAATATTCCCGTGATACCGGAATTATTTGTTATATTAAATACGCACCGAATACCATTGAATAGAAGAAAGCATTAAAATGAAAAGAAGGGACCCAAAATGTCATTGTGATCCATGTGAATCACGTTTTTCTCTATTTTCTTGTATTTTTCTTGTTGTTTAGTTAGAAGAATAAGAACAAAAAAAAAATGATGAGATTCAAAAGTGAAGAAAATACAAGAGATAATCGTTCACATGGCAAAATCTCATATCAGTGGCAAAAGTAATTTGAATTTCAATCAATTCTATTCTCCTTTAGAGTTTAAGATGATGTAAAGCAGTGAAAAAGAGAACAGAAACTGTTGAACAAAAAAAAAAGAAGAAAAAAAATATCTAAGAGTTTGTAATCGGATTTGAGTTTTCCTTGATTAAATTACTGACCTTTACTGGGAATTTTTTACACTCGACTATAATGCTCCGTTCAATTGTTTGACGGGTATCGTTGTATAACAAGAACAACAGTTAGCTGTTTTCTATACTTTTTTTGTTATTGTTGTTGTATCCAACATTAGACGAGGAGATAAATAGAAGAATTTTGTAACAATAATTAACATTTTGTTTGCTATTTCAATTATCTGAGACTAAATGAATGGTGGTGATGATATAAAAGTTTTATCAGACAAGTACTTCAGTCGAAAATTCACTTTCAGTAGATTGTTCAATTCAGGTCGTCTGGTTACTTAAAGAAACAAGCAAAACAGACACTTAGACACACACAGAAAATTATTTCAACAATTTTATTGTGCGTTCCACCCTTGGCTTAGATTTTAAGTGAAACCAAAGAGAAAATTAATTATTATTTCCCGCCATAACGGTAACCTAATGAAAATGAATTTAGTTGAAACGATACCCTACTGATCACAACATGAGGTAAAGTCTGATGACACACAGAAGAAAAAAGAATGGGAATAGAATTCACCAGCTTTCACCTATAAAGCACAGATAAATGCTTTGGTTGTCTGCACTGAATGAATATGAGGTTTCATGTCTATCGTAAGACGATGACAACAGCAGTTAACAAAAAAGAAAGAAAGCGGGAAATGCCTTATTCAAGTGATATTAAATGTTATGAAAACGATATTAATACTGAAGAGCATTTAGAAGAAAAATTGCCGGTTTACATTAACCAGAGTATCCCTTACATTTAATATCTAGGGTATTACCACGAAGAGGTTCACAAGAGATAAAAGAACTGAAATAATAAGAAAATGAAAAGAATGATGCCACTGTATTCAAAAGGCATTCAATATACCATTGTTGTGGAGTGAGTGATTCAGTGCATAGGTGAAAGATGTTCTCGATGATTTTTTATTAGCCACTTCATTCGATTCACGAGCCAAACAACAACTGTAGATCACAGTTTCGAGAGTAAAGTAAAGCGAAAAAGAAAAATGCTTGTGCAAACAATAAAATGTAATAATGATTTCCATATACCTTTTTTGTCATGTGATGAAATAGATTTTCACTTCTTATTATCCATTGAATTGTGTGTCGCCTTCGTTTTTGTATAAGAAACAAGAGAGCATAGTATCTCTTTCATTTTTATTTTCTTTTTTCGGGAAAATCATTTCTCCACCCTTTATTTTTGCCTTCATCAAGTGCTTAACATTTGATATTACCACTGATACAATCTGTTTGATATTCATATATGGACGATTATGTGTTTTTTCATCATGAAATGTTATTCTATTTTTGTTGTTGTTGTTCAGAAGCCTCTTGAGTTATTTTCTCACTTTAGGATTTTGTATATTAGGCAAAAGGAAGACAAAACGCACCCACAAATCCGGCAAAAAAACAAAAAATTCTCCGGGGTTGCTTTAAAGAACTTCCTTTCCTCTATTTTTCTTCTTCGGTGGTGGTCGTTGTTAGTGAACGGGTGTAGTCACAAGTCCAATATTGTACAAAGGACTAAATCGGTTTTTTTCTTTATTTTTTTAAAGGCATTGCCACAGATCGAATAAGGAAAAGTATATAGTTGAAAAAACATTAAAGTGAAAAAGGCAATTTCATGAGAATGAAATAAGAAGTGAATGTGGGGATACCGGTTAAAAGAAATTTGATTCCATTTGATTCAGTGTGGGGGATGACTCTTCATATTGGTGTACACCAAGAAAAAAAAAGGAGAAATAATAAAAGAATATAACGTGAACTTTTTTTGATTGTGATCTATTGATGAAAATTGGTAGCGAGTGAACGATATCGATGTAAAAGAATAAGAAAAAAACATGTATAACAAACTGAATAACACCAATATTCGTCAAAAGTGAAATGGATAAAATCTTAAGCTGAATATTGGAGTTTAAATATACCTAAAGACGAAGACATTGAAACGGTATAAGCAGTACCAATAGATTCAATGAGAAAAAAGAATAAATAAATAGATTATTTTTTCGTTTGAATCCGTTCAGTAGTGGGTGAAATGGTAAAAGTTATCTGAAGACGAAATATCATATCATTGCCATTCAACAGTGCTTTTTATTGAATAATAAAGGCAATAGAGTAGATCCATATCATTTTGAGTAAGGAATTCATAGCACACATACACACATGTGAATGAAATCTCTAATAAAATATAATAAAAAGTAAAGGAACTGAAATCCCATTTTCACAAAAGTTATAGAAGAAGAAGTGATTTTGAGAGCTGAAGGCTTTAAACGAATGTATTTATAGTCCTGGTACTCATATGGTGAGAGGTAATGCGTTGATGCCCAATATCAAAAGCCATTATAATAATAGTTCATACCGGTCGTTCAATTGTTGCGTGTTGTATCGTTGATAAATAATAAAATCATTCACCCACAACAAATTCAACATATGCTCGTTATGCAATATCATCGTATACTCTTATTGATGTAAACGCATTTAACGATAACAAGCATATCACATAAACATTATAGGGTGATTACATATAGAACAGTTCTGTGTATGCATAATCGTATAGTCAATTTAATATCAAAGTGTTTTAAATACTCTTAAACTTGAACTACTTGATAGACATCATTTAAATATTGCCAATAAATTTTATGAAACTTTGCGATATCAATACGAAAGTGACATTAAGTGGAATTGAATTTACTGCATAATCTCTTATGCAAATTACTAAAACGATAATAAACCATTTCAATTGATTTTAACTGTGAGAAAAAGTGATTTTCCATATAAAAAGTAAAACTATTTTCACGAGGGTTGGAGAAAGTCAATCTGTAAATTAACGTGATTTTCAATAACGTACTCAAGTGGATCAGTTATTTTGTCAACATTAAATTTATTAATACATTTGGATAATTGTGAATCATATTGATGGTAGTTACATAGTATTTAACGTTTGAATTTGTTACTCATAAAACGATAATAATAACGAATAAAATAAAGTAAAAACCTGAGCCCTATATGATTCCCGGGGTGAATTGAATTTAAATGGAGTGTCATTGTTAACGGATTATCAGACATAGTGCACACCATATGAAATAAATTCCTTTCAATAATAAAAAAAAGTAATAATAAAATGGGAATATGAAACCATAACGTTTAGTTGGCACCAGGAAGAAGTGAAAACGAAGTAATAATAATTCGTGATAATTGCTAAGAACGCAGAAGTGACTGCAACGTGAAAGGTTGAATCCCATAGAGACTCATTGTAACGATGAAAAAAATTTCCATATTTTTGCAAAAAGGTTCCTCTTTTCAGTCTTGGTCCCGTTTATAATATACTCTGAACTCTTGGGTATTTTTGCTATTTGGAATTTTTTTTTTATATTTTTTATACTCTCAGTTAAATATCAGAAGTTACTATTAGAATAAATAAAAAAACAGACTAAAAGTGCTACTAGAAGTGAATGCAAATATAGAAGTGGAAAGTATAGAATACCGGTTGGATTTTCTGTAAAGCACAACGGGTGGTGCAAGGATATTCTCAGTTAGTGACTGCATATTACTAGGCTTGATTGTATTTAAAGTGTATAACTAGTCGTGTATGGTGGTACATCTTGTGTATTCAACTATCGTTTGTCGTATAGATTAATCTCTTCATCGTTACGTATTTAAATGGATGTACGGTACTGAACAAGGTGAGTTTTTACCTTCAAACAAAAAGAAATAACATGAAACTCATATTACCTGTAATAATTTTTATCATAATTTCTTTTTTTTTATTCATCGTTTTATTCGGTTGCCGCCTTATGTCATCTCATTTAAATTGTACCAAAAAATAATATTGGCTGAATAGACTCTAAATGCCAATGATTGTTATTCGTTCTGTTAGGACAAATCGCTTTGGGCAATATTCTTTTACTTCACTTCTTGTTGTTGGTACGTTTTCCTTTAATTTTTTTTTCTTCTCTTGATTGTTACTCATTTCATATACGGATTTTTATTGGTCTCGACTATTTTCATTTGCATAATATGAATTGAGGTTCACATTGGTGAATATGGGTAAAAGATACATTGTATGTGTATGGATGTTTGTGGAATATCGTAAGCCATTTATTGTAATAGCAATGTGAATATTAGATTCAGTCAATGAACAGAAACGGTACTGCTCCATGAGAAAAACGAAAAAAAGAAATTGTTCACCAAAAATATTGTGAAATGAAACGAGAGAAAAACCGGAGTCAAGTTAGGTGTGTGCCGGCTGTGAATGGTTTCCTTCCTGGGTTATAAAGGTTGATGATGCCAACACTAGTTATGTTTATGCCATCATCATTTATGATGATGATGACGGAGACTCTAACAAATATGTTGATGAGCACAGAAGAACAATTTAAACGCAATTGCTTTATACTGTCTCTGTTGTTATTTTTTTTTATTTTTCGAAATTTAACGGGCACAAAAAAGAAAGAACATTTTCAAAATGCCATTTATACCGGTTAATGTATTACCATGGGTTTACCACTTCAACAGGAAAAAGTCAAAGAACATCATAGTGTATCAACATTGGCTTGTTATTTATGTCAATTGCTTAACTGTGTTTCATGTTTCGCTAGAAAGTTTTCTTTCATGGTTTTCTCATCAAATCAAATAAATATTCTTCTGTTGATATTTTCATGTGAATACACGCGGAAATTCGCCCCCATACTTTTCAAATTTTCAGTGAAATTCAGTTCTTTCTGTCCCCTCGCGTCAAAGTGCTACAACCAAATCATTGTAGCCGATTTAATGAACGTGTGCCCACAGTTGCAACAAATGAAAATTCATGTTTAAAGTGAAATCAAAAACGTTGAAGTAATATGACGACCAGCCGGGAACGATAATGATATAAGAAAATCGTCAAGAATTTAACGGTAGAAGAAGAGCAAAAAAAAGAGAAAATAAACAGGAAAAAAAAAACATGGAAAATGATTACATTGAAGTTGATAGAAAATTAGGTGGTTGAATTACCCATCTGGATAATGAATGTCAAAGTGTACATTAAACTTTTCTTGCATGAAAAATTAACATCACTTGACGTTGTTGAATATGAGATCCCATTCAGTTTAAAGTATCTTGTGCATGGTGTGTGTACTTGTTTTTTCATTCTGATTTTCAGTACCCAAAGCAATGGAACATGAAACCCTCACTTTTATGTTCACACAGCAGCTTCTGTATGAAGTGAATTTAGATGTTTGAGGCCAAAAGCAGCAACACACTGTGGAACTGTTACGTATATAATAATTCTGCAAAGTAGCTAATTTTTTGAGCCCTTATTAACTAAACGACCCTTTAGGGAGTGCTCTTCTTATGCCTGTTCCGTTTTTTTTTTTTGTTGTTTGAAACACTAACATCAACTAATGATAGGGATAGAGCGAGAGAGAGAGAGTAGATGAAAGTCCCATTGAATTGATTGTGAATAAACGGGAAATAAAAATGTGCAACACAAAATTGTTAGGTGGCGCGACTTCAAATGGCGTTCAGTCAATTGACGTAGTTAGGCTACTCATTGAGAATCAACTGTGTGTAGTGAGCTCAAGGAACGTAGTTTATGCCACTAAATACCAAATATAAAACATTTAGAGGGTAGCTAAATCAGTTTTCATTATATTGTACGGTGTTCTTCATGTTTCATCAATTTCCGTATATAACAATTTTCTTATATTTTTCCTTTCTGTTGAGTCTAATTTCTTTACTTGAGGGGTGGTAATTGATTGTAAAAATCTTTTCTTTTTTTTCTTACAAAAGTGTGGAAAAGAGGATTTTTTATTTTGCTTACTTGGTGTTGTAATATTGCATATACACCAAAGAATGTATTCGCATTTAAATTATTTCAATTTTGTTTCACCACTTTGGGTTGTGAACGGTGAAAATTGAAGTGTTTTTCATTTACTCATTTGGTATCTGGTATTTGTTCGGTTGTTTTTCCGTTGTTGCTTATGAGTTTCGGCCTTTTTGTATGTGAATATCTTTTACTGGTTTGCCTGTACCTTACAAATGACCTAATAAACTATTCGGTTGGTTCATGAATATGAAGAATCTTGTGTCGACGATTGGTGGGGGTGAATATTTCATTTAGAATACATTAGGACAGTGTTGGTTTCAGAAGGAAAAACGGTTTGATGGTTATCCTTTTTAATAATGTGCATCATCCCACCAATTTAGTGAGGCGGCCTCAGCTCATTACAGTCTATCATTTTAGTAGTTTAGGCCGATATACCGTAAAGAATAGGCTAATACGATGGGTAGATCATAACGGGTATGGCCATTAAGTGAAAATAAGAAAGTTTTCTAAGAATACTTTTCTTCTGTCAGTTTCTCTTTTTTTATTATTTTAATACTTGAAAGTGGAAGATTCAATGTTTTCACCCTCGAAAATATGAGGCCTTTTGATACTTTGGCATATATTTTGTTCTTGATATTTCTAGATATTTTATTTCATTGGTTGGCAAATATGAGTTATAAAATAATATTTGATATAATAAAAATTTACCATTAAACGGGTAGAAGATCGTTTAGTTGAATTGATACGATAGAAAAACCTGGTGGGGTTGCAGTTCATTTTGCTTTCTTTTTTTTAAAAAAAAAAAAGAAGAAATTTAGAAATCATAACCGTCAATTTATGTGCAATGTTGGAGGGTAATAGATGGCTATTTTAAAGAGGGTAAAGAAATTGTTTGCCAAGAAAAAAGGTATACTTGATAATAATTTTGTTATTTTTTTTGCGATACACATGAAGTCTTTATGATTTTAGTACCTTTTTCTTGTGCTTTTTTCGTTCATCAATGAAATGAATATTTGATATTCAGTATGTGCATCGGTTTTACTCAAATGGGTCGTTATTGATTCGGTATTTAATAATATTTCATATGTTTTGAACCCATCAACTGTCTAATAATTCAGCCAATTGTGTGAGTGGCCCTTGGCGGGGGTCTGCCTATGGAATTTGAATAATTTTTGTATTTTATCTCAAATGAGTTATATACGAGTCAAATAATTTTGTTCAATAGTTTTCAACGTACATCAGTATTTTTATTGGGAAATTTTTGTTTCATTTTATTGAATTTATCAATCTGCTTGAATGGCAAAGTACTCTAGATGATTTTTTTTATTGAATATTGATTATATCATTATAGAGGAGAAAATTGAATTTAATTCAACAGTTATATGGTGATATTAAATAATGTTGTTATCGAATACGTGTTTAAATTACTTGGAAAAAAAGTAAATGATATAAATCCGTTTCTCAGGTATACAATTTCCACCGGTTTTTTTTATTCATTTCCATTAATGAGAAATATTGGTGGAAAAAATTCATTGATTTTGTTACGTTTCGTTATTTTTTTTTTCATTTGTTCAATTTTTTATTATTATGACTGGTCTATACAAATTCATATTCAATTGGATTTCATCGAGTGAAATGAAATTAAATTTGATGTAATAAATTGGAAAAGTGGAAAATGATATTTCTTCTTTGGTTGTGTCGTCGGTAATTCTTATCGTGAAAATAAAACTGTTTCGAAGAGAAATTTCTATTAAAATTTGTGAATAAATGGAATTGAACATAAAGTTGATGAGAGTTTTAATAAGAAATTTTCTATGCCAAGACACATTCGTAACGAAATTGAATGTAAACGAAGAGATTGGTCATCCCAATTATTGGATTGCATGTAAAACATGATGAATTGAATGTAACAATTTAATGCACTTTATTGGTTTGTTCTCTGATGGTTTCATCGTTTCTAAATGAGCGAACATTAATCGAGAGTTTTGTCATTTACGATTGTGTACGATAGATCAACCAGTTGTTTTATCTGCAATTGAAAGTCCATTCCGTTGCTATCATAAGAAGGTAATTTAAGGTCCATTTTCTTAACCGAAAAGAAAATTGCAAACGAAAAGAAATAAATTCATTGCAAGAATGTTTTAAACGGATGTAAACTAACAATGAATTATCCAATTGAGTTGCCATTACGACCATAAACGGGAAGAAAACTATAGATTATTGTCGTCTCAAATGACACAATACTTCGGCCCCTTTTACATGTTTTTGTACTTTTTGCTGTGTGGGACAAGATTAAATGCGAATGAAATCATTGTGATTTATATGCAATTTGGTACCATTTAAATTGTTTTGGTATTACAATAGCGAGAGGTATGGAACAGAATTGAAAATACATACACAGGAGATATTCTTTCGTATCATCAACTCCATTTAATATAGAAAGAATATTGAATTTTATGTCCACATCAGAGATAATTCAATTATCCCCAATCAATTATGAATTACCTCAACTTCTGGTCAGTTTCATTTTGTGGATATAATCCGTTATTGATTTCATGTCGATTGAAGGTTTTTTCTTTCCTCTATTCAATGAAAGTTATTTTAACAATGAAAATTCGTTTTTATTTAAGTTGGTAGCCATTGATTCAATATGGGGGGATTGGTTACCTAGAGGATTTTTAAAATGTTTTCCAATGAAATTCAATTGAAATATTTAATGAAAATTGTATGAAATGAAATAAACACAAAAAAGTATGAATCAATTGAAATTGAATTTTCGTTATGAATGGCAGAGCTATTGGAGTTTTGATATTGAATTGGTAATAAGAGTCAGTTCAATTGAAATTGTGAACTATCGACTATCTAATTTGAGTATTGTTTAATTCTCCAAACACAAATACAAAACAATTTGGAAATTTAAACTAACGATAATTAATTCGTAACTGAAATGGAAACCTATGGACTGTTAAATAAATGTGAATATATCAAATATCCCTAAAAGAGATCTCCTTAAATCCATGTGAAAACTAAGTGGTCGATGATGTACAACTAATTGGACCATTTCATGGTATAACATACAATTTCCATTTAACGACCACACATGCTCATCTGATTTTAATTATTTATTAAATATGAATATATCCAACGAAATGAAAATTATTTTAGAATCTTTCCTATTCGATAAGAACTAACCCTCAACGTGCTTCCATGGAATCAGATTCATTTGAATGTAATCTAGCATCCCTCTTTGTTTTCTAGGGAGAAAAAGAAGAAAACGTTAAAAGTCGAATATTCGCTCCAAATAGAGAATTTCTAGTTGTTAAGAGTGTTACTGTGTATATGGTAACACATACTGATGGATAAATCAATTTGGTAGAGTCCACTTAACAATCTTCCTTTTGTTTCGATTTAATTTGACTCAGCTTAAGCATCAAGGCATTCACATTCACATTCAGTTTAGCCGTAATTCATCATTTACGACATTAAGATTTGGTCCTAAGGCAGCAATTTACCTTCAGATTCGTTTTTCCTACTTATACTACTTCTCTTCCCTTCTTGGAATTTTGATTTGTTGGTACTATTTTATGGAGAAATCCTCTATTTAATAGCAGCTAAAGAATTTATGAAATGGAAAACAGAATTCGGGGAATGGTAAAGAACCGAAATGTAAGGATTTAATGGCAACGAAATTATTTTTTTTTTCTTCTTATTTGGAGCTGTAAGAAACTGAACACAATTCATGTGAAAACATTAGAGTGGGTAGACTAATGAACAGCCCACTTGAAGATTTAACACACCAATTTGTATCATTACAAACGTTTCAGTTGTATAACAATTACTAATTAATTGTACAATTTATTTAATGTTTGAATTTTCTTCTGTTTTAACTGAAAATACGATAATGGTAAAAGTAATCCAATACAAAATAATAAAATACCAAAAAACGTGAACATAGAATAGAAAATAACATCAAATACGTTTGAAAATATAATTGAGATTCGTTGAATAGCATAATCGTTTACATAGAGATTCATGTTGAGTAATAAATTTATTACCGGTGTATGAGCAGATATTTTATTACAAAATCTCTTTTGGACCTTGAAGAGGTGAAAAATACATTAATTGCGATGTATTTATAATCATGAAGTGGTTGTAAATAGTAAAATTTGTGAGATGGATAGAAGTGAATAGGTAGATAAATACAAACAAATGTAAGGCTACCCAAATTATAATATTTCAAATAATAATTCTGACGGTATTCGTATGAAATTCTTTTTTGGCTTAATTACACCATAACTACTTTTACGTTTAAAAATAATTGAGTGCCTCTGTTGAGATGCAATAACAAAATTCCTTTTGTTTTAAACGATTTTCATTAAAGTTAATTTGATAAAGAGAGAGAGAAAAGCGACGATCCTCCCTCCTTTCGCCACCACATTGAAAATGAACTATGGCAAATGATGATTTCCTATGATGAGCAGCTCTGTATGTTTCATTTTATTATCCGATTTTCAACTGTTTTTTCTCCCCTTTCTGTGTACTGGTATTGTGTCTTCTCAACGTTTACAGTACTTAGTCGGTATAGAATTGTACTTTCATTACGGTTTTAAGTAAAACACAATCAGTTGCTTTCTTTTTGGAAAAGAAATGAAGCAGCCAAGAAGAAAGAAAAAAGTAAATCATTGAACGCTGAGAGATCTCGTTACAACACTTAACGAATCCCCATCACGTAGGAGTTGCTCATAATTTTCAGTGTTTTAGTGGTTTTACTTCTGGGTTTTTTTTTATTTTCCCGATAAAAGAAGAAAGTCTCATGTTTCATTGCAATTTATGTTATGAGACTAAATGGAAAAAGCATTTATAAATTTTAACGTTTGTATTCATTAATGTTATGTACTGAATTGGATTGGATGGTACCAGGCATTGTTCCTTTGGCCTGTAATAATAATAATTAGGTGAATAACTCATACCAAACTCAATTGTTCTGATCTTTGTTGTTTCTTTTCATTTGGACCTCTTAAAGATTTTGATATCCTTTTGTAAAAAAGAAAAATTTCTATCATTGCTTTTGACTGGTACTCATCGGTGGTTTTATAACTTCATTCATTTGCCATTATTTTGCTGAGCTTTTGTGGTTTCGTTTGTTGTTTTTTCTGTTTTCAAATTTTTTGTTTCTTTTCGCAAATTTGGATTCAATGAGCGATTGAAAATTTGTTGGTATTGTGTGGTTGCATTTTACAGCATCAACAGAATAAATATTTATTATGCTTGAAGCTACAGACGAATACAGAACACCAGAACAGCCAAACTGAACATCAAGTGTTATGTTTGTGTTAAAAAATGTTTTTTATTCCTTTTGATGCGAATATTGGTTAACTCCTGATACAGGGATGAATACACAGAACCAATGCATGAATCCAGTATAGAACGCAAAATTATTATGGGATATTGTAGTATAAAATAAAATGAGAAAAACGTTAATTAAATCGTCTCCAATTAGTATTCATACAATGTAGACCATAGAATATGGAGAGAGAAAGAGAGAGAATGAGAGAATATTATCTGTGGGGGTGGATGTATGATGCTGGTGTAACATTATGGTTGTCGTAAATGAACGGTTATTTGATTTTTGTATTGTTATGTATTTCCTAAATAGTAAAAGTGGCCAATTCTGATTGTGTTACAATGAACGATTTTCATGTTACAACTACTAACCGTTAAAAATCCAAAACATAACATTTTTAAACGTCAAGAGGTTTTCGCTTTTGTTTTCCCTTTGATTTAACAATTTTTTTCCATCATGTTTTCCATACACGATGGTAGGATTCTAATTAAATTCTACTGCTATTTATTGTGAACGATTTTCTAATTGTCCTTCGACTTTGAATGGAATGGAGTCGGTTTAAATGTATAGTTATTGGGTCTTGTTCATTAAGTGGTTAAGGCATAATATAATGATAGCAATACTGAGTAGCTGAGAATAACATAATGTTTCTCTCTGTCTATTCTATTCTATGTGGTTTTTTCCTGTGTCTAACAACATAACTAAAATTCTAGTCAATGACAATGTACTGTTCACAATTGGCCGCGAGTATACCCATTATCCTTGTAATATTCATATCGCGATACAACCATCATTTCTGTATGTGAACTAGTTCTGAATAGCAACAGCAAAGAAAGAATAATAAAAACATTACCAATCGACTCTTAACAGTGGTGGCTTTTCATATACAAACTGTTTAGTTTATGAATTGGTAACGTTGAAGTGAGAGAAGGAAACGATGAGAAAAAAAATGTTGATGGTGTTCAAAGAATGCGGAAGTATGGTACTTTTTTCTATGCTCTTATGTGGGCCCCACATGGCAGCCGCATACAACCAACGACGACATTTAAAATTGTGTGTGATACACTAAAAAATAATAAAAAAGTAAAAATAAAACCAAAACGGAACGGACCCAATTCTCAACAGAGAGTAGAATGAACAACATACACTGAGGAACTGAATATGAAAGTGGAGGAATAGAGTAAAAAAAATTTCCTTTTTCCTCTTCTATGTTCATGTATTGCAAATTGTCATTTCCATTTAGCAATTGCCAATTCAGAATCATGTACACAATCATCTGGTATATATGATTATGCCCAGGATTCCCGGTCGTAGTAAACGAGAAGATAAAGCACAAAAGTGCCAATGTTGGATACACTGCTTTAGCTATAAATGGCAGTTTGGAAAGGAGAAAAAAATCCAGAATATTATGATGGTACTCTTGTGCGACGAACATAATAATAATAAAAAGTTATGAATTATTGGCATTTTAGGTAATCCAGTTAATACCCAATGGGAAATATTCTTTCAAATTGGGTGAGTTTTTACAGTTTAACGTGGTGTCTCCAAGTGCGCGAATAGTTAATTCATAATGTTATTGAACTGTATATTGATATGACACAGTTTAAAGTTGTTTAGTGTACCATACAGCCACCCCAGATACAGACTGTGTGTAACAAAAGTGTTGACATAATTGGCGACAAAAATTATATAAAAATTTCAAATTGATTTCATTTTGTTCAATTTTTCTATCAGTAAATATCGAATGATTATGGGATATTGTGAAATGGAAATCAAATGGAATTTTTTTTACTCAATTGCATGAATTGAGACACTTTTGGTCTGATAATAAATTCATTGGATATGTGATCTGATCACTCTTATGTTTAAATGTATTGAGTTGGTTGAATACGATTAAGTGCACATGTGAATCCACTCTTGCCAATGTAAATCCATTTAAATTGATCAATGCAATTTAAAGGTAAGAAATGTAAAACGTACAATCATTTAAATTCCATTTTGTAAAGTAAAGTGAAATGAACATTATTCAAAAATGGATTTATTAATATCATATTTATCTCTGTATTATAAATGTCCTTTTAAAAATGTTTATGTTTGGATAAAAAACATTCCATAAGTAGTTTATTCAACCTTCATTGCATTTATTCGTTTCTGTTCAATTGTGATCCAATTTATGATGACGAAGAGTACAAAGTATAAAGAAAATGAAAATGGCATTGCGGTTATTTGATGATGGCGTCAAAATTCTTTTGAGAAAATGAATTTATCATAAGATCTCTTGTTACTGATATGGCAAAAAAAAAATTCATATATGGATTCGTTGAATTCTAATAAAAGTTCTTATAAAATTATTTCATTCACATATTTACATATGTTATCATATGTTTATGTTTAGCTGAACTATACCGTTATGACAATTTACTGAAATAAAAATTTTGTTCGTATATTTGTAATGGAATATCTTTTGGTCTGGTATGCAAAGTAGACATCCCTTTATATGTAGCTGGTGGTTTTTTCGGGGTTCAATTTGTTTGAGGTCTTCGTCGGGTTTCTTTGCTTATGGGTCATAATAACATATTTTTAACATACGAAATAATATAATCAAAATTATGGTGATGATGATGTAGAAGCCATAACACACTTGCTCTCTCATTCGTGGAAACACAAGAAAAAAAAGAAAAGAAATTGCGGTGTAAGGAGGGGTACATTGGGATTTTAGAGTTTTGTGTCTAAAGAGTTTTCTTCGAAATATAAAAGGCAAAAAAACCATGACATTTTTATGTATTCCAATGTAAATGGAAAGTTCAAGCTCTTGTAATACATTAATACATTACATAAAATGTTCTTATGCATTTGGTTGCCAGAATAATAATTTTAACAGGATGGTATCTCATGTGTTATGTTTATAGTTTTTCTTTTTTCGGTTTATCGGTGGGGTTATTACTAGATGAATTTTCCATTGAAACGGATGAGCCGTAATAAAAATATTAAATGTATTTGCATTAGAACCAAAAAAAAGAAGAATTTTAGAATTCGTTTATAACCTAAAAAAGTGTAAAAATAAATATGAAACTAAAATATTCCGTTACGACTTAATTCACGACACACAACAATCCAAAAGGTACAAACATTGAGATACGGTCGGTATTATAAACCATTGCATTGAATGAGGATCACATTTTACCATGTTTCTTTTTTCACCTGAAAGGGTTCGTATGTGTGTATATGGTACATGAAGGTGGATTAAGGATTTAGTGTAATGTAAAAGGTGTAATGCGACGAATAAACACAATTTATAATAACTCTCTTACCAAACGGTAAAGGAACTCTCACACTCTGAGAAACTCCATTTGAATGTATTAAAAGTACTTTTCAAGGAAAAAAAATATTTTAAAGTACACAATAATTTTGTTTTTCGTATTTTGGGGATGGCTGAAAAAAAACTTCATCACATAAAGAAGTACACGGTAGAAAAAATAACCAAAGGCATTATAAATAGCAAATGGGTAGTTATTTTAGTGTAAGGATTTTCTTGTATTTTTTGTGATGGTCCCATGTAAATAACGGTGAGACAGATGTTTTCAACTAGTCCCATCAGTACGAATGAAAAATGGGTGAAAGCCACCCATGTGTATGAGTCAAAGAACCCAAGTGAAATGAAACATTATTTAACATTATGGATGACGAAATTTTTAACCATTGAATCCAATCAAGTTGTTTTCGCTTTTAAGGAACTCGAAATTTGAAATGAGACCTCAGCGTTGGGTTTTTATTTCCAACTGAACTGTGAACAATAATTTGTTGAAGAAAATATTAAGATGATATAAATAAATTGAAAATAATCATAGAAATGCATGTGTGTATGGTGTTATGGATTAAATTTCACAGTTTCTGGTAAAATGAATTTTATTTGTACCGTCAGCTGGAAGGAAACGTATGCAATTGTAAATGAAACTGAATTATTGTGAAGACTTTAAAAAGGAATACTATTTTGCTCAGATTAAGTCACACAGTTTTAGTTGGTATTTGGTATTCTTTAGCTTATACAAGCAATTCGTATGTGATGTTAAATCAAAACCAATACCCGTTGTTAGTTGAAATGGAAACCTTTAACTTTATCCTGATTGATATTATCAATGCACTAGTTGAACTAATTGAATGGTTACAACCATATGGTAGAGCATAGCAGAGTGGAAAACTCTTGGGGTTTTCCTGTAGTTGATGTCGTATGTAATTACTTTGGATTTAATTGACCAGATGCCATCCATGTGAAAGAACACATTTCATTTCATTCTCTAATACCCACCTACATGGAAAATCTTTTTCTTTTTTCTATTGGTTTTGAAATCTTGGTATGTGTGTAAATGACGGTAAATCGTTAATGGAGATGCTACCAGGTTTCTGGTATGTCCCTTTTAAAGAGTACTGAATTGAAAAACAAGAATAAGTTAAAAGCAAAACTTTTTTTCTAACACGAATTGAATGAATTGTATTAGTCGTCACATAAATCTTTACGCTGGTAGTCATCTTATGACATTCGGTTTTGCTCATTTGATTGGAATTGAGTCCAGAAAGTGGCAAGTAAAACAGAACAGAATAAAAGAAATAAAAGTTTCATTGAACTCTATAAGTCAAAAGGAACTTAATTCAAATAAAGAAACAGGAAGGTTTTTTGTTCTCTTTTTTCGGTGCTTTTGACTGGTTATTATTCCAATGAAACCAACTGGAAAGAAAAGAAAAACTTCTAAATATGTTCGGACTGAAGTGAAAGTCATAACTTATAAAGCCATTTTTTTTTCTTTACTGTTTCTAGTGAATTACTAAGAAATCTATTCATTGGCATGTGACTCCAATTATGAAATTTTCCTTTCTATTTCTTTTTTGTGTATGGAAAATCAATTGAACCATCTTCAATGTCTTGTGTTTATTTTATTTTTATCTTTTGGTTAAAAACCACAATGTGGCAAGTGTACTTATCCATTGTATTCGGAATATTTTGTACTTCTGGGAATGCACGCAAATCAAAATAGAACTCATTCAATCGCATCACAGTAAGAGATAAAATTTCCACAATGAATATTGAATTGGTAAAGAATCAGAATATCGAATTCCTGTCTTATTGATTTAACCAATTGAAATGTTTTTCTTATGTCTGTCTGTATCGAACAGCTACTTGATAATTATGTTCATAGCATTACGGTATATTGTCTGTGATATATTTCTTTTGAATGATTTAAGTTCAGTTAGTTTATTATTTCTTAAATATTAAATTGTTTTGTAGAATGGATTTTCATATTATAATTATAATGTTTTTCTTTTTATCTCTTTACAGATCATCAAGATGACAACGAAAATCCATGATATCTTAATACTACTTCTATTATATTCGAATTATGGTGAGTCTATGATAATATTTTCCTATTAAATATTCAATTTTCCTATTAAGAATTCGGGTTAAAAAGTTCTTACCCAACAGTCGTATCCTTTTGGTATAACCTGAACTGCTAAGGAAAAACCGTATTGAGTGAATTTATTGAATGAAATTGATTGTAGTTTTCTTTTCCTTACGATACTTTCGATGGATTTAAGATTGTGTTTAACGTTTATTTTTCTTTTCTTTTTTTGTTATGCATTTATTCTGTTTAACGGTGTGGAATTATATGCAAACGGATAGTGTTGGGTGGGCAGTGTTTAAGAAACGGTACGATTTTAAGACTGCAGCTGCAGTTGTATATCACAGTTTAAAAACTTTTTCCATATTTCTGGTAAAAACCAATGTGGCAGGAATGGAAAATTTCACCATAATTTCATTTTAAAGTGGCACTTCTTTCTCTATGAGTTTTACGTTTAAGTTTTTCGTGGATCCATATCATCTTAGTCCTTTTTTCTTAACACGAAATAAACGAAGGATTTTGTTATTTCTTATGCATAATAATACTGCAGTGTGAAATATAAACTGTTAACTGCAATACAATTTCTTGAACGTCCTATGATGTTGTTTTGCATTCGAAATTGTTCAGTTTAGTTGCTTTGGTCTTTCGAGATGAAACATTCTTATAGCCAATTCATTGAATCATGGGCGGAATTTACAGTATAATATTTACTGCAGAATTGGATAATAATCAATAATCGATGGTATAGTCTATTTGGGAAAAGATGTCTCAACGAGTTTATCTGTTTTCTTGGCCTTATGGATTCGATAGATCATTAATTTTCCCATTTTTTTCGTATATAAAATCCATTTATAATTTGTAGAAATAATACTGGCAATCATTTTCAGTTATCTGTTTTACCATCATCTTCTCACACAACATTTGACTGATGTACAAAATGAATCCAAATTCAAGAGTTGGGTTATTCATTATGTTGCATACAGTCTTGTTGGTCTTGTCTCAAAACAGAAAGTATTATGTTGAGTGGTGGCATTATCTATAGAAAAGATAAATTTTTAACTTGTATGATCCAATGGAAGCTTAAGACTGATACATCACGGATTCCATATTATATATTATCTTAAAGATTCGTTAACGATTGAAAATTGTATGTTTCATTTTTTGTTTGTTTGCCATTGTGTAAACAAGAAAGGAAATCAGTGTCTATTCTAACTGGTAGCAACAAGATTATAAAACTTTTGTTAAGTGAAAGTGATACAACTTCTCATTTAATGGAGAGTAAATTTAGAAATGAAAAATTACTAAACGACAACAGTGGGTGAAGCATGAGTACTTGATTTCATTTATTTATGAACAATGTTTTGTACAATGGATTATTCTACGGGGTATATCAATGGTTTTACTTACAGTCAGTTCTGTAAGATTTGTGATGAGTAAGACGTGGATACAATCATTCTTTGTTGTTAAAGGATATTCAATCAGTTTCTTTTTTTGTTCATCGAAATTAGAGTCAAAGTGATTTAAAACGTTCATATTTTTGTTGGTAAAAAGAAAATTAAATAAATTGCAAACTGAATCGAACAGTTTATTTTACAAAGAAATTGTTATTGAAATGGACTGCAGTACAATAGTTTTCTTTTCAATGTTGCTCTGTGTGAAATTTTCATTTTTGTGAGAAACGAAAACGATGAAGTTTTCTGTAATGTAACTGAAATGGCCAAAAAGAAAGAAAAGAAATTAAAAAATATTAGATTTACACAAAGAAGACATACTGCTTAACTGATAATCTCTTGAGTATTTATTCCTGTTGCTGGAACTCAATTACATATCCTTCAGTTCTTGAAAGTTTTCTGTATTGTTGTACAGCCACCCCAAAGTTGAACTGTAATCGATAATCATTCAGCGTCACGTTAATACGTTTGGGGTCAGTTCTTTTGTATTTGATGGCGTTAAACAAAATATTGTGATGTTTTTATTTTCCAATTGGTTCTTATGTATACAAATGTAATCACCCTTCGTGTTACACAATCATTTGCACTATACAATGTAGTGTGGCCACCCCTCTTGCATTGGTCACTTATTGATGGCAAATTCGATCTCTATATGTTTGGTATCCATCAACAACTAAGCGGGTAGAAACGCTAGAAAAAGAAAAGTTAATGACTAAAAGATTTCATTATACTCGACCGATGACTTTATTCCGTACCACATTTAGTTGGTAATCTTTTTTCTTTATAGATTTTGTTACGAATCAAAGTACTCTCTTGACTTAAGTATGCATCACCGTAAACAAACATTCGATTCTGGTTTACATTCCATACATAAGATGGGTAATCATCACATTCTCATTCCCTCAAGGAAAATCTCTGATATTCAATAGATCAATACCAATTCAAGTAATTTGCACGTACTCAATGGTGAATAGAAATAAAAATACTATTGTCAGGCATCCATTGCAGACAAGTGGACACTACATTGAGTGACTCGTATTGTTTAGATTGGCTCTTTAATATCTCAGTTGACTGAATGTCTGATGATCTAAAATGATTACACCAAAAAATTATCTTTGATTTTATTGCACTGATTAAATAGAAAAATCAACATAAATTACATGAACGGTATATGGAGGGATAATATTGCTGCCACTTTACATAAATGAATGTTGATATGGAATCTTTTTTTTCCTTTTGCTTCTCGCATTTCCTCTCTCTCTGATTATGTATGAGCCATTTTTGCCATTTAATGGAGATTTCTAATGCCAAACGTAATACCAATTTGATATAATGTACCTTATACAGGAAACCCATCATTCTATGAATATTCACTTTTATTTACAATTAAATGCAATCATTGTTATTCAATTCAGAATCATTTAGTACTTCATGTGTGTATGTGAAGTACAAAGGCTTGTTATAGTCAGCCGCTAAGCTTACATTGGTAGATTTCAAGTAAAAACATTTTTGTTTGTTCTATATACTTAAATGCAATTGGGAAAGTGGATAAACACATGTGTGCAATGGGGATGGAGAGTAAAATCAAATCTAAAAACGGCATTTAATGATCAAATTTGATCATTATCAACGACTGTATAAATTATTAGTCTCTCTTTCTTTTGTTGTTTTACAAAATGTGTGTCTATTTGTAATATAAAATTCAACCATTCGCATGATATATCGAATGAGATTTACATTGGCGGTATAAATGAAGGTCTGAAGTGGAAGTAATTTACATGTAATTATTGCTATTACGAATCCAATTACATATAGACGTGCTAACAAAATGGAAAATTACATCTACTTAGTGCAGCCATATGTGTTGGTGAAACATTAAATCTTGAATCATTTTAAATCGTTTATTTTTTGCGTTATTTCATAGTAGTCGTGTCTCGTTTCTATGTACATTGAATAATATTTTACATCATTTTGGATAATACCACAATGTATACAAAATACAAAGAATAAAAGACAAGCGATGAAGTAGGGGAAGTGATACAGAAAAGAAAAGAATTATGAGTAATCTTCTCTGGTACTGATCGGATTGTGAAACCAAAGTAACAACGCATCTTTTAGCCAGCCACCCACAACATGAGTGTGGTTTTACAAGACAACAACAGTTCATTTATTCAAGTGGATACAGAGATTTGACTTTGTTTTTTTGCATTCTTCTTTATCAATTGCTTACCTATAATTCATTTAGATTTTAAACTAAGTTGAAATTGAGTGTAGCAGCTCACCTTTGTTTTCCTGGTAATCACCCAGGAATGGGAGCAAGAACAAACACACACACAGAATATTGTAAGTCACACGAAATGAGATTAACAAAAGAGAGAATACCAAAGTTGATGATCAAACCATTTGCACTACGTGTTAACCTCTAACAGTAAAATTGTTTGAGGTCCTTCAATTTATCTGCCATTTTTCTTACGGGTGTGTGTCCCCCCAACATTCTATTGATTTGCATTCACAATCTGTGTGTGTGTGTGGGGGTCGGTGAACAAAAGCAGATTTTACCTATAAAACATTATCATTTTCTCATTTCCATATGCATAGAAGTAAAAAGCTTACACATACTCAACATTATTTATGGTACTCTGATATAAGATAGACAATTTTAAGAGACATAAGACGATATGGTTTAACTGTTAGATAGAAGAATTTCAAGTATACTTCAGCTTTTTTGGGTATTGTACTGTAAGAAATCTATTCTATTGTACAGTGATTGGGGTATCACCTCATTGTCTCTAAACACCACGAATTTACACTATTTGAATTTCGAATATTTTGTCGTTGTACTGTTCTGTGTTACGTAAGTAACACGAAAAGATTGTGTCTCCTTTAAGTAAATCCAATAGGATTCGTGCAATAGCAATTTAAACATTCAGTAGAGAAGATATGGGGAATAGTCCTTCAATGGTACGAAATGAATCTTAGTTGATGACGGTGTTTGGATTTTAAAGACATTGAATATTTATTATATAAATTTCATGTTCATGTATTCTGGTCTTATGCTGTATTTCTTTTGCTGTTATTTTTGTACAATGTTACATAATTCTCTCACTCTGATTTAATGCTTACTAATGCTTTAAACATATTCGAGTTTTTCTTTTTATTTTTGTCGTCTGTTTTCATAAAACCAGAAAAAGAAAAAAGAAAATGAGGATGAGGATGAGAATGAAGCTGGAAGTTGGAACTTGAGTTGTTCTCATACCAATCAATAAAATATAAATTTATCATGAAAACAGTTCACGTTAAATGGATTTAAATGTATAAATTCTTGGTATCACGTAATAATTGAATCAGTTTATTTCGTTAATTGATCATCGTCTTAAGTAAACTTAAGATGTTGATGTTTCACTCATATATGGCTGGCTGATGAGGGAGTGTGTGTATGTTCTCATCTCTTAACGATTATTCTTCAAATGTAATGGGAGAAGGATATTAAATCCGCTCAGTTGTGCAATTAAATAACATAGACGGATATACGACATATGCTGGTGAAGGTCGTTATTATGATTCTCATAGTATTTCTAAAGACCCCAATTTTATTTCATTCATTGTGCTGCTGTTGTACTTGGATTAAATTTACAATGATTTGAATTCAATGAGCAGTTCCAGTGAATACGATGAATTCGTGCAAGAGTTCTTGAGGTACGCGGGATACAATTGAATTTGATATTATATTTTTCTTACGTTGTTACCAATTTGCTATAATAAAAACATTGAATAGAATGAAATTATGGGAGGGTATTCATGATATGAGTAAGAAATAAGAGAAATTCACTTATAGATTTCATTCACCCTACGTTTTTGGGCAACTGGAATTAATATTGGCAGGTTGAGATGAGAATATTTTTTTAAAGGCCTTTCGACTTTCTTTTGTGAATTCTAATTTTGACAATGTGAAAAACAATAAGCGCTCTGTTATCGATTGATTTTTAACTGGCAGTAATAAACGAGATGGATTGTTATATTACAGTCAAGTGAATAAAGAAAATGTTACAATTGTATGTATGATTGGTCCCATGGATACAGAAACCAACAATGCACATATCATTCGATTCACTCATATTTTTGAATATAATTCTTGTGGTTTTCTTAATATTCGACATTTATGAATTATTTATGGGGAATTTTTCAAATTTTAACAATATTTATAACAACAAATTGAATTTTCTAAATATACAACAAGTATAGGAAAAACTCCATAATATTCCGGATGAATTGTTTGGTGAATGTATTTTATACGAATGTATGCAACTGATATCAAAATGTTTCCGTTATATTTTTTTTTTGGGGAACTAAAATTGGGAATCGACCACAAGAAGATATCAACTCATCCTCTATTGGAAAATTTACCAGAAGTTTCAATTGAAAATATTCATAAAACATGTTCTTATCAGTGAACCATTCTCGGTTGCTTTTAACTACTCTTTAGTATAGTATGGGAATAGAACAAGTCAATTTGCCAAAAAATAAAAACGATGGCAAAAAGAAGAAGCCGCCAACACATTTGCATGGTTCAATGGTAAACATGATAACCAATAATTTTCAATATATCTTCTTCAGTTGTATTTTGGTAAAATTTTCTTGCCACTAATAATTTCCTGTTCCCATCAATTTCACTGTATAAGTCATGGGAAAATATTTCTGTTACCCCCAGTATGCCAATACCAATGGGAAAATTGAACGAGTTCTATTTTATGGTAAAAACCAATTATTGAGAATCCATAATTTTAATATTTTCGCTTCCATTGAAAACAGAATGTTCAAGCTATTTAATTTTCTTTTTTATTCTTCTGTTTCATAACCAATGATTAACATTAAACGGTTGGTGAATTGATTCTACCGCTTGGCATATTAGTGTAATAAACGGTTTTACATGCAGATAAAGTGTTCATCAAATCACAAAAAAAAAAAAAATAAAAAAAAGAAGAAAATTGTGTACACTTAAACTAAATTGTAAGGAATTATAGTGAAGCTTTGGTTCAAGTGGTGGAAATTGGTATGTTTAAGTGGGCGAATAAAGAACATTAGTGAGTAGCGGAAAAATGGGTATTAATATGCAACATATACTTGACTCT
Source organism: Coboldia fuscipes (assembly GCA_001014335.1). Taxonomy (NCBI): domain Eukaryota; kingdom Metazoa; phylum Arthropoda; class Insecta; order Diptera; family Scatopsidae; genus Coboldia; species Coboldia fuscipes. The sequence continues at coordinate 77,637 of JXOR01000295.1, forward strand.
AATTTAATCGTTTCTTACACAACTATAACTTGATTATGTTGTTTCATGTGCACTTATAACGGTGGTATAACATATTCAGTTCGTTGAACATTTTTAACTGTTTCACAGGTGTATATCTACCTTCAATATCCGTAAACCAAAAGGAAAAAAAAGTTTGCAAAAATATTTAAATGTAAATTAGTTTCAATTCCTAGCTTAACTCTTGCTTGTTTCCATTTCGTATTGCAATGGAATTTTTAACCGACTGTTCGTTTTTTTGTTGACTTAAAAATCAAAATACATTTAATGTTGATGATACATACAAATTCATATACGTATTTCCCAACGTCGTTTTCATATTAATTCAACTTCAGTTTTTAATATTCCATTCATTGCACATATCATAGATAACAGATAACTGCATTGAGAAAATTACTACCAGAGGTTCTTAACGATTTCACATGGAATTGAGAAGATGTGCAAAAAATAAACTTTTACCTCGTTGAAGATGCGTTCAACTACCGGAGGTAACTTATTTTTGGCAATCGTTTCAATACCCTAACAAAATTTCAAGGATTTTAATTTTATACACGAAATGTATTTTAATTAAATTAGATCAGTTCAATTTTTTATTTCTTGTGGAAATAATCGTTATCGTTGATGATATGCAATCTACCGTGTTCAAAAACTATCGTTAAATATTAAGATAAAATATACATTTAATGCTCTTAGGGAATGTAGAACTTAAAAGATTATTTCTTGTGATTATTTTTAGTTTTTCCTCAAGTTTTAACATTTGGGGACTGAGTATAGAGGATAAGTTATAAATAATAATTTATTGCCTATGAAAGGTTCATTTCATTTCATACGGGGTTTTTTGGATGCAATAAGAGCCAAAGGTATTTTTTGAGGTGTTTACAACTTCCGTGTTTTCCTTCCGTTTTGTTATCGTGCTTTTTTGTTTTTGTAATTCGTATTCGATTTCATATGCCAAGTATTAAGTTGGTGTTGGATTCGTAGAATTACACCACGAAATATTTTTACCAGAAGAATGTATGCAAGTCATTCGATGAGTACGTGAAAAATCCATATAATTTGTATGTAAACGGAAAACCCAAAATCAGAGTAATTCAATGGTATTGGAAATGATGAGTGAAATTCAAAAATAAAAAAAAAATAAAGAAGGAAAATCATATTCATGCATGGATTCATATGCAATGGTTTATTTGCCTTTTAAATATTGAAATGTAGCAAATGGCAACACACATAAATGTAAAGAAATCTTCATTCAGAGATTGGAAAATTGCAGTTCACAGAGATCTTTTGTCAGCTCTATTTTCATATATGACGTTCTTCCTTCATTTTTTTTCTATTTCTTTTTCATTTTGTGAATTTCCTCAGAGATGATGAACAAATGTGAAAAATTTACTTATACGGTAGCAATGTTACAGTCAGTTTGAGATGAGGAATACCCATCATTTGAGTTTTGAGGGAAAAAATGTAATGAAGCTTAGTGAAGTGCAAAACTAGTAACATTATGGCAACACTATAGTTAATACTATCAAAGACAATGATATCCTCAATTGTAACACGAACATTGGTACATTGTATGATTGGAATATGGAAATGTGTATGAGATTTCAAATAGAAGATGTTCAGATGATATGCATATACTTATAACTATTTGCATCAATTTACGTGGAAAAATATGTAAATCAATGGTTTTTCCATATGAAAAACATTGGTTGGATTTTGAAAGAGAGAAAAGTAATATCATATCCCATCAACGTTATATGGATTGTTGGATTGTGTAACATAGAAAGGTAGCGAAGCTGAATAACGTTTACTCGTTTACCATTGATACGCCTTATTCGTTTATTCAAGCAATGAAATGGTGATCGGTGTGGATTATTATCATTGGCCATTGGGAATGAAGAGATGTTTACGTACTAGGATCATATAGAAACATTACACAAGTTGATGGTAGTTTTCGAATTTTTTGTCGTTGCAGCCGATATGTCGATGTTTTTTTTTATATTCGTAATCGCTGGAAAACTTCAATCAAAACATTCATGAGATACATTGAAACGATCGAATAGAAAATCAGAAAAGAAAATAAACGGAAAAGAAATATTATTCGTCCTTGTGTTTCTTTTTATATTGTAGTTGGTCCTATATTTATGCGCATTTGATTTTGGATATACATAATTCAATAGGATCATTAGATGCCTTACAATTATGTTGAGAGTTCCAAGTACTACATCAAATCAATATTAAAGGATTTTTATGATGACACGAATTATGTATCTCGAGTGATTTACTGTTTTTTTTTACGAATTTTTTTTATTTTTGTATTACAACTGTTTGATTGATGTATTCAGTATGATTCATTGAATTGAATTACATATTTTTTATGGTACGCAATAAGCCAATTCAATATAAGGATCATTTCGAGTTTATTTATGTTTGATGAATTTAAATTTCCTGATTTTGTTTAAGTAGCTTTTGGTTTTTACGATTTTGTATTTTCAATTAATTTTATACCCATTGAATTACTGGAAGTAAAGATGAATTGTACATCCATAAATTCAATGGAATACACATAAATAATTTTGTGAAATGATTAAATCCGTAATTTACAATCATTGCGTATGGATGAGCATTTTCGAGAGCTTTTGAAAAGGTCCATTCATGATAATTTTAATGGTTTAAAACATTTTTTTTTTAATTTTAATATTCTATGGAGATATTATTCATATAAATATAAATAATTTTGATTTAAACTGGACCATATAAAAATCTTTGTAAAATAAAAATTGAGATTTGCATTGCAAATAACATGTTGTAATTAAAATTCACTAATTATGAATAATATTTAAGCGATGAAATCAGATTTTGTTCCTAATTTTACTGAATTTTCTGGGAATAACAGAACGAGGGAGTTTAAAAGCTAAAACAATTTTACATTGAAATCAACTGGTTATATAGAACCACAGTTTGTGATTTATTATAAATATATTTGGTATTAAATTTTATTTCCAATTAATTGATATATGTTTTACATTGGTGAAACAATCAATGAACATAATGAAATAAAATATGTCGAGTGAAAATGGAATTTTTTGTTAATTACATTCCGGGTAATTTAACTGTGTTGTATTATCATACTGGAGCTTTCAAATGAATCTTTTGGATGAGATCGTTATTAATTACAATACATTGGCATTAATATGCTACACAAACAGTATTTAATCTAGCGATTTGTAAACTTAAATTATTGAATATCTAAATAAATGTGAGTGGGTGGTGATTTTAAAGAAAATCCTAAATTATTTATATGTCCTATGGGGTCGAATAAATTTTTAAACAGCCGAAGCACAAATTCACACTGTGCAAAATTCTAAGTAGAATATGCTATCAATTCATTGCCACATTGACTACAGTTTGAAGTGAAATAAGCGAGCATTAAAGAGATTTATGATTATCGCGTAATATTTAACGATCATATTAAAGCAATTCTCATGAAATGGGAATATAAAAATTATAAAATACTTGAACCTGATATTATCACATCAAAATTTTTGTTGTGTCGGTATATTTTGGGGGCTAATAAAATTACGGAGGGCGTAAGGACTCATTAAAATTGACAATGTATTAATCGTTATTAGACTAATCTTATTTGATGTTAAACGGAGAGTGATTCCGGTGTAATGAATTATCTCGCCAATTAAATTAAATTAATTTATATTTGAGAACATTCAGTATTTCTTCTTGTATCTATGGCTCACATTATTGAAGCTAAATGTCTTAAATGGTAACAAGATAAAACACATAATTAATTTATGGATTATTTTAATGATATTCCTTTTGTTAAATCGTAGAATTTTATTACGTGAAATTTTAAGATTTTCTTTTATATTCCGTTAATCTACTGATGGGAATTTCTAAGAATCTCCATGGACTCTAGATCCTTAAAGTCTTCAATTAATAATAGGGAAATATGGTAACTTCATGTCATGCAGCTAAAACAAAACTAATGGGGGATACTTTAAAATAGAACGTCAATTCTAATAGTCACGCTAGTAAATTTTTCAATTTTCTAAGTTTTCTAAATGAAAGAAAAACGAAAATTGCATATGAATTATTGAAATGAAAATTAGTGATTGTTTAATTAAACAAAAGGAAAAGAAAAACCATTTGAAATATAATTGTTAAAATATCACGTATTCCATTCAACTTATGGACTAACACGTCAGTTGATGTTAATGGCGGTGGGTGGTCTGATGTTTGAAGCTTAAAAATATTATGCTCACCTTAACTTGTAGCCAAGTTTGGTACACAATTCAATTGTTGTTTAATTATGAATTTATGGGAATTGCGGTTCAACTAAAATAGAGTGTGAGTCAAGTAGTTGGAGTTCGTTTTTTTTAAATGACTAACTGATGGGTCTGTTATGTTTTCACCGTCACACAATATTTAACAATCATAGGTAGTTTTTCACCTCGTTTGTTTATATTCTTTTGGTTTTGTGCGGATTGGTTATTCTGTTAATATTCTCATTGACCGTATATTTCATTCGGCAAATTTCAATGGCTGTGGCCAGAATGGAAACACAATTTATATGGTGAAGCAAAAAAGAAATTAAAGTGGAATTGATATAAAACTTTAATTGGTATCCATTGAATGAGACACGATATAACAATGATTAATTACACTTTATGATGTACTGGATCAAATGTCATTAATTATCCATGAAACAACAATGCGGTTTTACAATCATTCAAATGCATAATTCATTTATATTCACTATTTCGTTTATTCAGTTTTTCTGTTTGTTTCAGTCCTTCCCCTCAAAACCATTTGACACAAACGTTCGTTTTTAGTATGGAATTGTTAGTAAATCTAAATTAAGTAAATGGTGTTGAGCTCTTCACCACCGATATCAATTCAACATATTCATGGTTGACACAGAATAGATTGTTTCATAATTTATATGATATCGATATTGGTTTTGATATACAATCAGATCTTTAATATCGCGAATGGTTGAATAATATTGTGGTAAATAAATAATGAAAATAGGAAAGAATATGAAACACTTGCTAATTCAGTTGCAAATATGATTATTAAATATTGATTGACTCCTATTTGATGGATTTACCGTGAGAAAAATTATAGTCAACGAGTGGTGAAAACAGTTCACGCATATTGAATGGCTTTGATACTATCATCTACTTGACTTAATGCCAAACGATTATCAATTTATAGAAGTGATGTGTGTGATATGCCTATAATAAAAACCCATTTGGTATGATGACACACCTTAAAAATGTGATATGTGCCAATAAATAGATTCACAACTCGTTATGGATATTAAAAAGTTCTAAAATAAAAAAATAAAACAGAAATGGATAAAATTTAACACGAACCCCCCTGAAGCCAAAGAAAGAGCTTTCATCGATGAGATGATATGAATCTATATAATCAGTCTATAAAAGAATATGAATTTTCACCTGTCGTCGGTGTCTTTTATATAATTCATTTTTACCATCAATCCCATGAGATTGCGTTTATTTTCATGCAAGCAAAAATGAAAACGGATTTCGTATTTTCATATAATTCTTTTCCACCTACTGATTTATTTAACCCATTCAAATGTATCGGATATGATCAATGGGGAGAAACATAGAAACGTGGTATGTTTACTTGTGGCATCAACTACGTTCATTTTCTGGTTTTTAAGGGAAAAGTTTATTTTACTTGTATATTTTCTTCAATTCCGTTCAACAGAAAAAGTATCGTGCAGTTATACTATTTATATCGGTTTGGATAATCATAATTAACTGTCATGCAATTCGTCTTTTTGTGTACTCCTATGCAAAACTTTTCACTTTGAATTCGCTCCTTTTTTTTAACTGGTGGGCGATATAATTTTATTTTATCACTCACCTGCAAAATACAAATAGTTAACAAGTTACGTATACTGGTAGTTAATTGAATTTAATAATGTGGGTGGTGTGGTTTTTTATGTGTAATTGAATATTGTTATTTTCACGACGTAATCAAAACACTGACAGAAGGGCTGTACTGATGTGGTAGCTCAAAATATTTCAACAGTTTTGAAGTACAATTTAATAACTATGATTAGTTTTAACATGCTAAACAACAGCACACATTAAACATTGGAGAAATAAAAGCAAAAGAATAAATAAATTAATTGAACAAATGTAAATTTTATGTTCTTTAGAGACAGAGAGAGAAAGAGAGAGAGAGAGTGAATTTTTACTTTTGCAACAAATTTACTTAATGAATTTTAATGACTTATAATTTTCATCATTTTCTATGTTGCCGTTTTTGTTATTTTCCATTTCTTTTTATTTTTACACGAATCCATGTAAAACATAATGTGGTTAGTGATTTTTATCAAATTATGTAGAATAGAAAACCCGAGAAAGTGAATATTGTTGGTATTATGAGGGATTATTATGATTTTGTAATTGTTCAAATAAACGCACAAATGATTGTTATCGAGTGGTGGGCTCTATACGAATAATGAAATGGCGCCTTAATAGGGAACTTATTAGAAAGATAATCGTCCTGACGGTTATATTCAATTTTCACCTAATCGGTGATGTAATGATTGTGTGATTTATCAAAATAAACTGTTCTCTTCTGTATGTTTATACTTAACTATACATTATTGGTTTCATCATTATATGTTCGTAATAACAGTTATGTCTCTAATAACCATTTGTTGTTGCTTACAGAAAATGCTATATAATGTTACTCGATTGCCTGAAGGCACGCATTCGAATATGAAAATCAATTTCTGGTTATGGAAAATATATACGTCAAATATTGTGGGTTACCATATCAGCCGTTTGGGATTTTAAATGATAATTTAACTTCAAGTATCTTTTCATATTAAAATTGCTAGGAAATAATAGATTTTGATGTAAACCGAAATGAAATACCAAGGAACAGGAAATTGTTGACGATGAGTCTGAATTCTAAATTCTCATTAGCGTTCTGATGAATTAAATTAAACCGTTTTAGTAAATTTTATATTAAATTCTTTGCGGTTTCTACAACTCAAGAGAATTAAGAAAATTTAATAAGAGAAAAACGCCACGAATATTTGTTTGAATTTTCATTTATGGTAAAACTTTTGTTTCCTTCACGTGGCCCAAACATGCGAATCGAAAGAATGGAAAATTAAGAATCAGAGAAATAAAAACTCCATCGTATGTCGAATGTGGCCTCTATGTTTTATTCGTTTCCGTGTGACATATAAACCGGTGAGCATAACGTTAAATGTTTTTCTTTTCATATATTCATTGGGCCCAAAGGTCTGAGCGTAAAGGGCCTTTTATGCATTTTCCAGGAAAATTATTAAAATTTTATGGGTGTCGCCATGAGAGGTCAAGAAAGAATTATTAGAGACCGGGTCATTTTACGTATAATAAGGTGGCCATTTGAAGGACTCCCCTCTGTTGAATAATAAAAGGAAAAACACACAATCAAAATAACAAAAATATAATTCGAAGAAGTTCCAGAAATTCAAAATAATGTTCATTGCTGTTGTTGTTGTTCTTAAACCGTTGACCGAAAATAATATAAAAGAAATCCTTTACGCAATCAAGCGAATTTCATTGTAACACAATGAATTAGGAAAGGAAAAACATAAAAAGAGTGTATTCCATCCCATATAAAAATGAAAATAATTGATTATTCGCGTGTTCTTATACAATTTGTTAGAATATTAATTACTAAAGCGTTACACAATCCTTATGTTTTGTGACTTATTGCATTTAACTATCCGGTTTAAATATGCGTTTAAGTCATGACTTTTGTCTCCACCTTGACGATTGGACGACAGGTAATGTGTCTGCCATACTAATTTTCATTTTATTTTATTTTTGGTGGTAAACATTTTAGCTGAATAACATAACGCAAAACTGTCCACCAGTAGAAAATTAATCCGCACCTTCAAAGTGTCATCAATTTATCCATTTCCCGTTGAAAAAGCGTAAATTTGTTGAATTTATTATTCGTTTTTCTTTCATTTGAATCCAGGATCGTTAAAGACACGAAAAAAATGAATTATGAATTGAGGCATTGTGTACTTAAAGGGATTCGCGTCTTTATTATTGAAAATGGAACAGTTTAAAGACTCCCATAACCTGAATGGGACAGTTCATATAATAGTGATAGGGAGGAACTCTAAGTAAATAATGTATGCAACCACTCGACACACTCAGAAGTTCACAAATCATTTTCCTATACATATGACAGGACATGTAAATATTCAGTTTTCCCTTCACTAATTTTTTTTTTGTTTTGTTTCAAATATTCGTTTGTGAAAACAATTTCCATGTTTTTCATACTTCTGTTGTTCATCAACATGTATTTGCTTAGGAAAATACTACAACTGAATGAATGTAAAAAGCAAATATTCAACATGAAATGTTTTTTTTTTCAAACATGAATAACATACTCAATCGTATGGATAAGTTTCTCCTTGTAGTTTTATGGCACTTTTCATTTGGATAGTTGGAACTTGGAACAAAACAGTGGGTACAGACAAAAACATTGTAATGCAAATGGAAAAGTTGATAAAACCGAATTAGTTGTATCGTTTCTTTATTTTCATTATTTTTCTGTGTGGTTTTGTTGGTATTGTTAAGACAATCAATATGATCTAGTAATGTGTCAGTTTACGTTGAATGGGGTAGTAGTTGCATAATATTATCTACTTATCACTTAGTCATTAATTTGGTTAATGGTTAATGGTGAAACATTAGACGGATTGTATAAGAAACGTGCAATTATCGCAACAATAAACTACCCACCGTAATGTGTTGCTTTTTATAAATCCGATTTTGGTCAAGACAAAATAGATTTTAGGTGGTTTTTCCTTGTCTATGTTCATATGCCATAGTTACAGTATAGAAATAACACGATAGTGACATTTATGTTGTATCCATTACGTTGATTTAACAGCATTAAATTAATGCTTCGATTTAATAGAGTTTCTATTGAATGCGGCCAAAACTACTAGAGAACAATCGGACATAATGGCCAACAGAACTGATAAAATTTAATTCTTGTGGTATTCAATAGAATAGAGACAGCGGTTCATGCGAGAAGGACGAGTATGTTGAATTGGGTGTCTCTCATATCACCTCATATTGGCCTGATACAAACTTCTGTTGTCATTGCCACCCCGGTCTAATGAAGGACAATTTGACGAACCAAACTAAATAGTTAATGGCGTGTCATTCAATGCGCATCATTTAATTTATTTACGCGAATTATATAATCTGAATATGGATCGGTTAAACTAAAATGTTTTATTCTTTGTTTTACGCTACAAAATGGAACTGATACTGTTTGCTATCGGAATACCAATAAATGTATATTTTGTTGTTGTTTTTTTTTCAAATTCCACCTCTCTTCACCAATTGCCAATTATAACAATAAAATTGCTGAAAATTCACAAATATCGAAATTTGAATAAAAGAAAATTTAATTTTCTGTTATGTGTAAACTATGAATTTTGTATCAATTGAAAATGGGATGAAACCAAATGAAAATTTTTCGGGTTAATGATTTTTGCAAATTCAGATTGGCATTGGAGTTAATCAAGTGGAAATTTGTACCACTTTGTTAATAAACTTATTGTTGTTGTGTTCATGTGTGTGTACCAGAAACAAAACAGTGAGAGAATTATCCAATTTTAATGGAAGGAGAATAAAAGAATTTGTTGACATGAGCTTTGTAGTATTCCAATGTGAATTTTTTTCGGGGTCAACCAAATCAATTTCAACTTTTAATACAGATCAGTGGTACTGTGTTCTGTTTTGGAATGAATTAGATCAAAATACATGTTATGTTCGATTGACTTGCAATTTTTTTGATTAAAAAATCCACAATTGTTCCAATTTGATAAATATTTTCTGCTTGATTTAACTTTTCTGCTGCGTTTTGTTTTGTTTTGGCTTTTTTTTGTTATTATCACATGTCTGTATTGCATTACGGCGATTAATTTAAATAAAACGATATAGAATCACTGCAAATGAATTCTTAAACAAAATAGTTGATGGAAATTTAAATAAGAAAGTTTAGTTCCGTTTAGTAAAAACAATCAATCGGTTAAGTTTTAACGTAATGTAAACGTTAAAAAGAAATGTGTGTATGTTTACGTGTGTTGTTTAGAGAAAAGTTTACCAAATGCAAAGTGGATGCATTACATAAGCGGAAGGAAATTCTCTGGGGGAGATGTCACAAAAGTTTTCTATTTTTCTTTTTAAAGAATCCATGTATGACATAGAATTGCGGGTTAGAATCTTATTCGCTATTAAGATTTCAAAAATTGTGGTTGAATAATTATATGCATGATGAGGTACATTAACTGCCAAACTCACCTGACTTTTTAATTTACTAAAAAAAAGATTTCTTCTTATTTTGTTTGGATTCAAATCGTCTATAATGCGTTCTTGTTGAATATATTCTTTTCTAAATCAAATTCTCGATTATTTGATTGAATTAAATTAGAAAATTTCTTCTCGTGTATTGTTAGTTCAAAACTCAAACAGATTGAAATCGTATAAGAAGCTGTTATTGAATACAAGATTCAAATGATTGCGAATGATGAAAAACTCTTCCATAAGTAATGATTGGAAAATCAACGAAATGTAAAAAAAATAAATTCTTTGATTTTATTTGCCGTAAATATTTTAGTGATTTGAAAATTGAAAAGGTGAAAAGATGTTCGATTGATTTAAAGATGTTAAAAAGTTTCTTAAAATTTTCATCAAGTTATCAGCAATGAATAAAAAGTTTATGTTTTTTGATGTGCAAAATGTCACAAACTATTTTCACCATGTTGTGAATTAAATTCTTTCGTTTTGTGTGGTTTTTAACTTTGCAAAATATTTAAAAAGAAAATTCAAAAGTTTAAGATTTTCCGGTGAAGCATTCAATGCCAATGAATGATGTGAGCTTTTGAATGTTTAACCGATTGTGTGGACTCGATTTAGTATCACGTATTCCATTGATTTATACTTATTATTATAATGAAGGAATGTCCAATTCAATTTCCTAAAAGTCTTTCAAGTTTTGTCATTCTTTCTTATGTTTCTTATGGTTTTATGAAAAAATTCAATTCAATGTTTCTGTATTTCTTGTTTGTTTTATATTATTCTCTGCTTTCTATGTTGTTTAACACAACTTTTCATTTATTTTCCGGTTCTAAATATAAATTTGAGCTTTTTTGTATTTCTTCTCTCTGTGATGTTATTTAATACCAATGATTGCATTTCAATATACACAGAGTTGGACTAAAGAACATCCTCTTCTTACGATGTTGTTATAAAACATTTCTAAGAAATTGTTGAGTTTTCTTTGAGATTTCGACACAAATGCCATGTTTAATTAAATGGCCCTTAATATAAATTACATTTTTCATCTAATATATAGGCAATCACCGGTGTGTTCAGGTGTAATGATCACCTTTCTTTACGTCGCCGGTCAAGATACAGTAATTAACTTGTAACAAATGAAATCAATTATTTATATGATTTAGGCTACGCTCTATTGTATTCACCTATTCTCCTTCCGTTCACCATTCTATTTTAACACGGATATCGATTAATTGTAATACAAAACCCCGAATTTTATTTTGATTTTGTATTTCATTAACACATTGGCTCCAACTTTCATGTATCTATTATTCGTTTCATTATTGTTTATTCCCCAAATGGCTCAAATTCCTATTTAATGTTTGAAAAAAAAATGAAAATAAAAACAGAGTCATTGTCATTGTTTTATTTTTGTTGTTGTTATTTCTTTTATTTTTTTCCCGATTGGTTCAATATGTTAAATCAATTTCATGATTATTTCGTTTTGTTTGTCAGAATAATGATAATGGAAATAATAAAAAAAGAGAGAGAGAAACAAAAAAAAAACAAGAAATTGTTTTTGATTGTAAATATTGAAAAACATAAACATGTAATTGATAAATGACCGATACATTGGATTGAGTGGAAAGTTAAGGTTAATGGTTCAAACATGAATTTCAATATTTATCTAACAAATATTAATCGTAAAATCGAAAATATATTGTACATATCAAACGAATATGTTCAACAATAAATTAATGATCTGCAATTTACTACACACTGATGGTAAAAGACAAGAAATACGAATATTAATTTTATCGTTACCAATTTAAATACGTTTGGAATCAATACTAAACGAAATGAAATATAATCTGAGGTGGGTGGGAGTGTTAATAAATGGGCAATAAAGACATTTACCTAACAAATATAATACACTTCAGCTGTCTTTCGATCTCATCAATTCGGTAAAACGTTTACGAAATTAAAGGTAGAACAGTTACGAAAGGGAAAACTGTTGAAGATTAAAGACGTGTGATTATGTCTTTGCCAGTGAATCGTAATGATTCAAGTCATTTAACGATATCTCAGGTTCTCCATGACATAAGAAAATCAGTAAAATCGAAAGATATTCAGTAGACTGGTTACCTGAATAACTCTTCAGAGTTGATACTCTTCTATTTTTATTTTAATCTTATTTCACATGGATTGAGATACGGATGATTTAAAATTAAATCCATAATCCTCATCTCCATGCTCATATATCAGTTGTTAAGCCTTGCCGCCACCACCCAATCACAAGTGAATATGTTTCCGGCTCAATCATTTGACTAGTGGATACAGAGACGAATAAAAATTGAGTGCTTACCTACGGTTTAATAAATCAAAGAGTACACCGATTTTCGGTGATTTGTCAACCGTTTCAGAATTTTCAAATCGTTTGTATTATTCCTGTTTAAAGGACACTGAGTTCGGTGAAAAATTTATGTAACTTCGTTTAAGATCCGTACAATGTAACTGAATATTTTCGCCCACAACAATCTGCTTATCTAATATTTGTACCAATGGGGTGTCGATATTGATTTGCTTAATCAAATTAATGGCATTCATTCGATACACAATAGAAACAAAATTTTACCATGTTATTTGTTATGTTTACTCTTTAATCTCATTTATTTTCGTATAATACATCCGTTATGTTTTATGGTTTTTATCGCGTTGTTATTTCTCGTATTGGGTGAAAATCATAAGCATTGAAATGGAACGTCTCATTTGAATTAAAATGAAAATACTAAGAAATATACACTTCCACTCTTCATTCACTTTGTATTTTTCATCATTTTGCTGTATACAAATATTTTAAGGGAAAAAAATTGTTTGGAAAATGAAAACGAAAAATTTTCACGTGCTGACGAGTTGCCGTTTGGTAAAAGACGACATTCATTTCCTTAGTAATCATGGATTTCTTTCATTTTTGCGATTCGTGTAGTCTTCATTGTTACATTTATTAAGCTACCAGAAAAAACCACAACTTGAAATGTCGTCAACGAAAGTATTCTATTGTTTTTCAACGGATTTTTTTTTTTGTGTGTGTCTCTGTTTCACTTATGATTTGATTCTATCGTTTTGTTTTTCTTATACTGGAAAATATGGGAAAATCTGTTACACTATTAGTGGGTAATGATTTTCATCGTTAAGCCATTTATATTGCTTTTGCAATTTTATTTCAACGAATAATGTTCTGGCATATTTCATGTTACAATCTTGTTGGTTTCTTTTTTTTATTTTTCTGTTTTGCTACAATGTAGTTGCTCTTCCTTGGATGATTTTCTTATTCACGTTTTGTTCTGTGTTCATTCAGTGAGTGTTCACTACGTGGTGTATTTGGATTTTCCTGGTATATTTTGGCATATGAAAAAACATGAAGTGTGTGTATGTTATAAGTCTATGTATATCACAGGAATTATGGTTGATTTATAAGTTTGGCGTCTTTAGTGTATTACACTTAATATTAATATGGCATTGCTATTGCTCACTCAGTCTTAGATTGGGTATAGTTACCGTTGATTCATTTTTTTTTGGTTTGCCTCTGCCTCCCATTTCATTCTAATGTTTCATAACGTTTACATAAAAATTTTCCTTCTTTTGTATGTGGTGGATAAAACGCCTTGATAATATGAAATTGTACCACAAAAATAATACAATTCGGCGAAAATAAATCTGTGCACTGCCAGTGAAATGAATCAAAATGAAAAAATATATAAATTGGATGAAATTATGAGAATGAGGTAAAAGAAATTGTTAAATGTTAATACAGGTGAAACATAGTAGATTTATGTGGTTGATGATGTTGAATAATGTTAATATTAAATTTACTTCTTATTACAATGAAACTCATTCGCGCAATTCTTCGTTGACGTTTTAGGTAAGTCTCTCTCATTATATTGAAATTGGGAAACCATTGAATTCGTATGTTTTATAAATGGCAACATTTCTTATGGTTTTTATTCATTTATATGTTAAGTTTTATGTTATGATTCATGAACATTGAATTACTGATGGCCATCACCCGTCTACCGTGTATTAGTAAGAGAGTTAATTTCTATTTTAGTCTTTAAATGGATTTTCATTCGTTATTTTTCCATATGACGTGATTATACTAGGATTGTTTGTTGATAGGGTGGTAGCTAGTTACACCAGTAGTGTGGCATGTTATAATTTTTGATACACCTGTCCATCATATTACACGGAAACATCAGGTTAAACATATTTAATGTGGTTTCAACAGAATGACCTGGTACTACTGTTGATTCCATATCTTTTACGGTTTAGTTACACTCTTGTCCACTACTTTAAGACGCGGGTTACACTTGATTAGATGTAATGCTAATGTTTGTTGTTTTGTGAATTGATCGGTTTACGTTCAATTGTAAAATATTTCCGTCTTAAATACTTATTATGTTGATGTATTTTTTGTTTGTGGTTAATGCCATTGATACTCTCTGTGCGATAAATGGTAACGCACACGCAATCTATAGTTCAATTAAGTTTTATAATTTCATAAAATGGACTTGTTTTCGGTTGTTTGTCATTACACATTAAAAGAAATTGTGTGGCAATAAAATATAAACATAACTGCAATGGATACGCCATAATCACATAACTAAATCAATTGTATTTTTGTTTATTATTGTGATAAATTACAAAACAATTAGTTGATTTAACCTAATCTAAATGCGGTTAGAATTACAACAGTTTAATACCCAGCGAACACTTAAGGTAAAGATGGAATGAGAAAGGGACCAGCTGATAGTCAACTTTAAGGAATTTACTGATTTAATTAATGAACAGTAGAAATGACACATATTCAACTGACTACCGCAATACGAGTAAATAATATGATGTTATCACATAATGAATAGTCCATAAGTCTATCAGTTGGCGGTTTTCAACTATACCGGTATTGTGGTGAATTAAATATGAATACACTACGAGTGAGAAGATATAAAAAAAAACGAATCTAGAAAAAAGAAAGTTTTCATTTCACCTCCCATGATATTCTCCAGTGTATTCCAACATTATTAATTCATTTCAAATGAAATTACCCAAGATAAACGCGAAACGTAAAATGATTAATTACCTGAACGCGTTCTGCACGGATTTTCTAAACGTTGAAGGAAGTGAACCAACAAAACAGAAAAGAAATACTGTGTTATCCATAGTGAATGAATTAAATAAAATCCGTACTTCGTGTGCCAATGGAAAACCCATGGTAGTTATCGTACAAGGGACGATTTACCATTAAGTTTCACCTTTTGATACTTTCACACCATCTAATTAATCTAATTAGGTTTTAATTGAATACACGAAGACCTTTTTTTCACTTGTCTTTTCGGTAGACACAACACGGTATTTTGGCCCAATCTTTTCATGGATTAAATTGAAAGATTTTAATTTGAAATGATGAAATTGCAATAAAATTTCTAAATCACCATCGCCGGTTAAATGACATACAATGAGTAACGATATTTCATTAAAGAATTTAACAATTTCATTGAATGAATAATTTGTGGTCGGAGTAGATTGATTGTTTGTCGATTGCGTCACAATTATCTTTAAGGATTCTATAATTATCGAAATCTTAAGAGCTAAATGTACCACAGAGATGTGATACTGGAGGAAATGATTATTTCATTTGGTATACGAAAACTAATTGATGTTAGTTGTTTTTATAGTAGTTGAAGTTTTTGTTTCATTTCCACTTTGTTAAATGAAAATATTATTTTATGGATGGGAATGGTTGAAGAAAATGAATTAATTGTTATGAAAACAATTCGGAACAACAGTGTAAATAAACAATAGGAGTGGAGGTGGAAATATGTATTTGAAGTATGTCTTCCACTTTTATAGCAATTTGAGTACAAGAAAATTGTTCATGATAAACTTAAGAAATTCGGTATTGTATTTGTCAGTGTTCTGTTAACGGGTCCATACAATAAACTGAAATGAAAGCATTCAATACAGAAAGAATATCAGTTTAGGCAGTAGACAAAGTGGTAAAGAAAAGTTCAGTTTTATATTCGATGTAAAATGAACAAAAAAAAATGTTCAGTATACGATTTTCTTATATTTTAACTCGATAGAAATCGATTGCCATGTGTGCATTGTGTACGTGGGGATGGTTTGGTTTCTAGTTGATTGTAAATTATGGTAAATTCTATGCTGACTATATTCTTTAGCATACAAAATTGAGTAAATATTGTATATGGGGGGATACACTCATAACTTCCGTTGAAAGAAATCCTTGAAAATAAACTTCCTTTTTCATATTTTGTTCGTTAATATTTTTATTTTCTTGCACAACAATTCACTCTCTCTTGTTCTGGTCTCTTAGTCGTAACATATACATTTCGTTTCAATGTAACAATCCCAAGAAGACACATAAATAATAATATAAACATAAGTTAGATTTAGAAACTTGTAAATTTTTATCTCATACCAGAGTTATTGTATTCAGTGTTCTAGTACGGTGGTGGCGGTTTCATTTTCAATCTCCTGGAAAATGAAAAAAAAAAATGAAATTCAAATGGTACCATTTCTTTTGGGAGTTTTGTTTGTTCTTTTGCAGTTTGTTTTCCTTTCTTACTCAATAGATCGAATTTATATGGTAAAATTAGGAATTTTAAAGTTTCTTTTTTTATGTTCAAGGTGCCAAAATCTACCTGCAGCCAATAAATTATTCAATACGATAAGATGGTATATATTTCGTAATCTATTGTATTTCCATACAAAAATAAAAATGATGGCAATAAGATACATGAAATTGTATAAAATTTAAAAAATTTCTTTTATGATAAATAAAATCATTGGTTTGCTCGTGTAATGTAAATAAGTACGTATCAGTATAGACGTGTTATCATTCTGCAGGTATCACATTCATAACTCTTTTCATTGTTTCTTTTGCTGAAATACCACAAATTCAATAACTTTGTATATGATGGCCGCATAACAAACCACACCAAATTACCCCTAAAGATCCGATAGGGTAATATACTAACATAACCACACAATATTCAATATTTCCTTTTTATTAAGCAAGAGACTTTTCTTGGTTTTCTGTGTGGGAAAAAACGAATTTAAGAATTTTCCCAATAAAGAACGGGAAAAATGAACATTTGATGGTAAATATAACATAATAATAATAAAATACTTATCCGTATATGCATACTGAATTGAAAATGAATCGTATAAATTAAATTTTTGTTGGTTCTAAAAAAAACCCCGAACCATAACAATAAAAAAAATTGAGTTGGAAGTCTTTTCCTATGGTTAAATTCATTCCCACCCAGTTGATTCCCATTGGGGAATTACAGTTTATACCGTTAAAGAAAATCGAAGGAAAATTGAATTGGCTTCAGCTAAATCGAAATAGATTCTCTTCCTTATTTCCTTTCGATTTTTGTTTCCAATGAGTGGGATGGGACATAAATTAATCGTATATTCAAAAACCGTTTGGTTATTATCCGTCCATAATCAGTTCCACTTTGGGTACAAATTGTCTTTGGTATTTCCGTACAAAGAAGAAAATAAGAAATTATTTTGTATTCCATTGGTGGATCTGTATAAGATAATTAATTGCTCTGTGGTCCAACCAGTGTTTGATACTATTGCCGCCAATGTCATTTAATGAAGTATAAGAGGCAAATGAAGAAAAAGCTATCAGCTAAACTTAAATGTTCAACAGTATTTAAACATAAAACATCCATTTCTCACATAAAAGGACTTAATATGTTCCACATTTTGGTATATCATCTGAATCGGTTGTTTTGTTAGAAAATAAATAATTTATTATAATTCATAGGCTGAGATGTTTCTCATTTTGAATTTTTGTTTTGGGGGGAAAGTTTAATCATCATCACAAGTGAATGTGTCTTTTGTGGTCAAAATGATGGTAGTAAAATGGCCAAGTTGTTGGCTCTTGTTTCTCGTACTGTAAATTAGTGAAAAGGCTTATAATTGTAGTCTGCTATAGAAATAGCATTGATAAAATGCTGATATCAGTTTTCTAATAAATTTTCTTCATGAAAATAATCGATTTGGTTTTATAGTTTGTCTTTAGTTTAACCACATATTATTCGAATGACTCTTACACGTTTTCTGTTGGTACACTAAAAACCATCCGATTAATTGTCTGTCTGTGATAAGAAATTTAATCGGAATTGGCACATCACAACCATATTCGTTGTTCAATTCTTAATATCCCATAATAAACAAAATGGGTGAGCGGGTGAAATAATGAAAATTCAATATGCAATCGTAATCAGAAATCCATAATGAGGGTTGTTAATACCAAACGTCTTTAATCGATTTTACGTATTTTAATCGGAAATTTCACTTAAAAATTCTGAGAGTTCTCTTTTTATTTCAAATACATCAATGGGATATTTCGTGAAGACCAATGAAAATTTTATTCATTTTAATGAGCCCCATAACTAATTAAGAATTAATTAATATTGAATGTATGTGGATCACCTGTGATAATATTCAAAGAATAGATTAAACGAAATGGTAATTTTAGATAAAATTTTATGTATCAATTCCATTAGATGGATACTTCAGCAAAACGTTCGTTTAATGGAAAGAATATTCTATTTTAATACTAATTATTAAATATGCTAAACCATAATAATGTTTACGATATGAAAGCTGACGAAAGGTGGTGGTGGTTGAGTTATTTTGAAATGAATGATGGTCCAAACATACACCATTTCATCTAGGAAACGTGTGAGTTCTCTATTGTGTCCTCATTTGTGTTGCTTTAATTATGAATGATGGTATACCTACTTTATCCAATCATCAAGATGTGATGATACAGTATCCATTCATCGTATCTGTTAGAGACAAATCGATCTTTGCTTATTCCACCTTAAATATTAAGTAATTTAAGAGGTTCTTGGTCTATCATAAAATAATAATCAACTGATTCTCTTATAGTCCACAACTCGTTTGCATTGTTAATAACAAATTTATTGACTTGAACATTCACTGAAAACATTAACATTAAATAATAATGAATAATAAAGTATCCAATTAGATAATTTTCCTAACAATTTTTACGATTATTTAATGATTATTCCGATGTGTTTTTAAAACACAGAGTTCATATTCATACTTCAGTTAAGCCAATCACCTTCGTTCATCTAAATACATTGAGATTTTAAACATAAAAACGATAATATAGAATCATTGAATGTATTCATTTAGCGTTACCCCGTGTGCTTCCGTTAAAACATTTCAAATTTTTTCACATAAATTTTCCGTCTTTAATTTGTCATACATAAAATGATGGCAAACATAAAATAACAGTTCAAGCTAAAGGAAAATTTAGCTAGTGGAAAATATTTTTCTTCCGTATTTCCTTTGTAATACTTCTCGGTTATTTTCTTTTTTATTTTAACTGCTGTTATTCGCCTGTCTATACGATAAGAATTAAAACAAGAAATGAATTATATTCGAATTTGTATCCATTTGGTATAAACAAAGTGGAAATGCCATTGGACATGAATTATAGGCATTTCATATTCGCGTATGAATTCATTCCAATTGGTAATGTTGAATATTTGCGTTAAAGAAAAACTCTGATCGTTTTTATATTTGTGATGGTTTTATTCTTTTGCCATTCTTTTCATTGGCAAGAGTGACTGAGAATATTAGCGTTGTGTTGGCATTAAAGGTGTGAGCTACCCTGGAGAGAGTTTCAACTTCTAACCGTCAAAGATTCTTATCAGAGAAAAGAATAAATATATTTTTGGTTAGATTGGGTGTGAAAATTTTATGGGGATGAGAAGAAGCCACCAACGAAAGGCAATAGACTAACTGGATAATTTTTCTAAAAGCCTTTTTGCCATCCAACCAGTCATACACACCTCATCATATTAACAATTGATTCCAAATGGTTGGACTATTCGTCTTAGTATCACTCACACCATTGCCACCACTTACTGATATTATATTCTTATATTCCCATTAGGATTCATTGCTTTCTCGTAATTTTTTTTTCTTTATGAACCATCACAGACAATTTCCCGTGTGAATGTCTATGCGACTGAATTCACTATCTTTGTTCTTATTCCAAATGTGCGTAATTGTATGGCCCAAGGATAAGAAATGAAGAGAAAAGAATAACGTTATCATTTGAAATGGTGTAAAAGAAACAATAAAACAAAAGAAATTTATATAAATGGTGGAGAGATCCTTTAAGATTAGATGATGTTGCACTTTAATAAGGTGGCAGTTGTTGTCATAAAAAAAAAATAAAGAGAAAAACGTAACAAAATAAGAAGACACACAATTTTTGAATGAATCTAGAACGAAAATAAGAAAATTGTCTCATATCACATGTTCACAAGTCGTAAAGCATAGCAAACGACAAAGAATAGAAAAATTCAAATAAAAATTTTAACATAAGAATTCCGGTTCAATTCGTTTTCTTTTCTTTTATTTTTGGTTTTTCCGGGTGTGTATTTCCATCTATTTAATCGTAAGATGAAATCAACTGTTCATTGACTACAATAAACATTAATAGATAATAAAAATAAAGTTACATTTTATTAAAGGGGATATCATATAAACGGGAATTATTTGCATTAAACCATTTTCTTATCATTCGCCCAAAATAAAAATCCAATGGAACCATTTGCCACCAGTGTAACAATTTTCTAATGTTTTATGTTAAATAAATTGATTCTGAAATGAAAATGAAAAGGTGTTGAACACATATATTCCATATACTTACCATAAAGTAAACCATGTGAGTACAGATATAAACGAACAGATCATAAAGAGCCAACAAAAAAAAAGAGAAGAGATCCATTAAATTAAATTCAATTTGATGATATTCACCTGAAATAAACAAAAAGAATTGTTTAGGTTGAATTTTAAAATCTTTTTTTTTTATTCCATACAAATTGAATACTGAGTCGTTATGAATAAAAAGTTTTCCACGTTTCTCTTCCACCGTGATACAATGGATGGGAAACAACAAGAACGTCCTGAATGTTTATGTTGCGTTACAATGTTGGTGTTTGTATTTTCAGCATTCATTTTGTAAGAGAGCATAAGAATAATTCAATTCAGTTGTTACATTTTGCTCTACAAAAAGGGGATTTATGTGATTCTGTTTTTTTTTTTCATTAAAAATTATTTAGGTACATGAGAAGATCGTGTGCCATAACTGTTTAGCTTTTGGTATGTACCATTACGATTGAATAAAAAGATGAGGTGAATGCGTTTTATTTGATAGCCAGTGGAAGAAGAATCACTGAGAACATCATAAGGGAATGAATTTTTTTTTAGCCGGAATTTGGATTTTACCATTTTCCGGGTGTAAATTTTCCAAAGTATTTCATTCCACTTTGGTAACTTCCTTCTGTCCAATTCACTTTGGTTTGAAGAGCATTAAATTCAATGTTTTATTCGGCAATGTTTTTCTCGCTTCATATAAAACGCACCAATTTTTTTTCTACACAGAAAATGTTTTGTATCCATTCAAATGATGTTTATAACCATTTTACAAATACCATCATGGATCACTGGTACAGGTAAATGCTGTGATTTATTACTTCATTGTTTTTCCGGATCATGTTGTTATTTTTTCACTCTCTTATGTTTGGTACATATTCATTCGGATGTACTTGCGTATGTTTCTGACTCAATAATATTCCCATCACAGTGGCAACATGAACACCCAGAAAAAAATGAAAAACAAATGATAACAACAAACAGAGAAAAAAGAGAATAACATAAACTCCATTGAAATAGAATGAAGAAAATAAATTCGTATCAACAGAACGCAACTGAAATGGCAGCAATCATCCACAATTACATGCATCACCAACGTACGAATAAAAATAATCAAAAAGTATCTAACAAAACATTCGGTATAAGGACAACTTAATACTGTTACTGTTGGATCTGTACAAATTTTTGATTGTGCCAATATATGGGAAATGATTTTTATTTTATTAGAGTGCCCAATAAAAATTTGCGAATGTGAACATGAAAACAATAAAACATCGAATGGCAATGGACAATCAAATATAAAAATTGTATGAGGATGAGAAACAAAATACTGGCTAACAAGTAACAATAAACGAAAAGAATATCGCCCACTTAGGTACTTGGCTTTTGCAAATTGGAATCAATTTTGTTTCTCTGAGATTTATCATTGTGGAAATATATCAATTGGACATTGTACACACTGGCCATCCCGTTTATATTACTTTTTATTGGATTTGCCAAAAAAGAAAATATTCATTTTTTGACTATTTCGTTTAACATGTTGCAAGTTGCAACATTTCAAATAAAAAGGTTTAATAACGTAAAACTTGAAAATCTTAAGTAACAATGTTGATAATGTTAATGGGTCATTCATTATACATTCAAACCCAAAGATATGAGTATATGGTATTCGAGAAGCATCAAACATTTTATATTAAACGTTTTGTAATCATTATTAACTTGATTTCACTATAAACATAAAATTTCAATGGATTTTCACATAAAAACTGAGGTGAAACAGGAGAAACTGATTTCGTAAAAGTCTTCATTATGCACGATAAATGGTTCATAGTAAAAAAAAAAGCATTAATAATGTTTTCTTTGTAAACGATTTTGTCAGTATTGAGACATCACATTATATTTCACTTCTGTGAATTTATTCAAATATTTTTTTAATGTTTCATGAATTTATTTTAATGCCACTCTGGCTTCAGGGTGGTTGGTTGTGTAATAAATTAAAACATGCAATTTGAAAAGGTGCAACAAGCTTGCAATCCAATCCATTAAACGTTGATTTCATATTTTCATGTAGTTATGTAGTGAAAATCAAAACATTCATAGTTGAATAGATTTTCTAAGTGATGGAATGGTTGTTGTTTCTGAAGAGGTTAATAAGGTTGTATACGTAGTGCACTAAAGTGCAACGTCAACCGGGTGAATCTAATATAACATTCATAACGCATGACTTTGTGGATTTTTGATTAATTTAACTGCACACAATTTACCATCAATCTCTAGTTAAATGAAAATACAACCATATCACAGATCTTTGCCTCACTGGTACACAATTTACTTTCCGGGGTAGTAACAAAAAGTACGGATTTAAACATTTATTTAATACAGATCTAAAGGAGCAAACCACCATTCATTAATCAACTTCTATTAATGAGTTCCTTTTGAGTCTTTCAATTGATATTTACAAATAAAAGAAAAACGCCTTTGGATTAATTAAACGAATTTAAAAGACATGTACAAAGTTTCTGTTTAAATGTGAATGATTACATAAACAAACGAAGCTAAAAACAAATGAGGTTTCATACAACTGAAATGAATTTTATACCATCACCAGAGTTAGGGTGGTAAAGTTAAATTAATAAAACATTCTGACAAACAGAAATATTGAAATGAAAATATTAAAAACAAAAACACTGAAACATATTTATGAAATCGTTGAATGTTAATTTAAATATGATTATTCTGTTAAAGTAGAAAGTAACACTTGTTTTGGTTTTTTCTACACTTTGTATATTACAGGTGAAATTACCGTGTAAAAACACTTTTTATTTATAATAAAAAAGGAGATGGAAAAGTAATTGAAAATGATAAAATCTGAATTGCCTTGTCCCTTTTGGTATGGAATGAGACATGCAAATAATCTAAACTTTCTGTTACCAACTTTTAACTGTGAAACATTAAAACCACAACCAAAAATGATAGTAGTTGATCATAAAATTTTATCCAAAAACAAAAACAGAAAAAAATTGCGAATAACAGAAAATCCAAAGTGAAAAGCCAAAGGCATAGAAAAACCAAGAGAATAGAGAAATTGTTTTTCATTTTATGATTCTTATGGAAAATAGTTTGTACCTTATTATCATATAAATTAAATCAATTTAGTTGATATCACTTTTATTATTCACATGAAAATACAACTACGCGATATGATAAAACCCCATAACAGTGAATTCATCGTATACCATCAGTGTTAAATACAATTCAGTTCAAGTTATCATCAGACACTTTAGATTATTCAAGAAAATTTCATATTTATTAATTTAATTTATAATACGCATCGTTAAATCTTTAGAATTCTTCATCACTTTTATCCGGGAGTTGAAAATTAATTCTCAGGTGAGAATCCTATCAAAATGGTAAAATGATTTGAAAATGTCAAACAATGGTTGACTGTAAAAACTTCATGACACTCTGAATGGTGTGAAAATTAAAGTTTAAATCTATTTATAAATCTTCATTTAGACTTTTACAACACGAAACTAAGGAAAATGGTATGGATAATGATTCACTTGTCAAAAATTCGTTAATCCATTTCATTGAAACTGAACTGTGGTTACAGATCATTCGGTGTAGTTTTTCCCATTTATGGTCACACATGTGTGTTGTCGCAAATGGATTCATTGAAATAGGCGAACAAAAAATATACAAAAATACACGAAAAGTTTTAATAATTGAAATAAAAACCCACTGCATTTCCTCAGGATTTACTTTGGTCCTGTTTTTTGGGGAACATTTCATAGTTTTTTGTTTAATTTTCGTTTCATTTCTTGACTAAAGTGAAAATACAAAACGGTTACACATAATTTCCATTCGTTTTTTATTCTAATCCATATCCTGTGACTGCATGTCTAATGAGTTTTAATGAATCCCATGAACGAGGATATTCGCGACACCCACATTCATTACCATTGTAGACTGCATCTCTCTCGTGTATACGATTATTTCGTGATTTTTGTGTTTTTTTATTCTTTGCTAACAAAATATGGTTTTCTTGTGTTATGCAAAGAAAAAAAAGAATTAAAATCACGTATGCTTTTTAATGCGCTCTAATGACCATTTCGTGAATACTATAATCAGACTGTTACTTTAATTCCTGTGTCTGGTTAAAAACTGAAAATCGTTTTATTTTGTACCGAGCACATTTATTTTAATATTTTAAATGTTTTGTACATATTAAATCGGAAACTAAAGTGGTGAAATAGAACGTACTGTAAAGAATTCTTGATTCAGGTTGAGCTCCAACTGCAATATACTACAATTGATGGGAGTGAGTGTGTATGTGTCTGAATAAGTAAACATTTGGCAACTTTTTAACCTTTACATATGCTCTTTAACTCATTCCATTCATTTTTTGGGTTTTCATCATCGCATAATCATTATTACTATACAAATGGTAAAGTTTTTTTCTTGTTGAAGAGAAAAGCTCACGGTAAAAACCGTAAATCTATTTCGGCTACAATGCCACTAAACACCCAGAAGTTAGTGAAATAACACGGCTAAGCTCACATTCTGAAATAATTGCATTCAATTAATAAATATTATTCTAACATTTCAAATAATTTATGTAGATCCATTAAACATTCTTAAACGTATCTATGTGTATTATAACATCAAACTGTTGTATATTCACATTGTAATTGTTATGGGGTATATGAACTGGGTAGTGAGCAAAACGGTACTCTCTCTCTCTTTTCCTGTTTGACGGTATGAAGCTTTCATTTTGTATACATAAATCGGCGAAAATGTTACAATAATGGATTCTATAATATCTTAGGCGATTACTTATTGCACCTACAATAATTTTGGTAATAAGAATTCAATAATCTTTTATAAAAATATCATAGACATTTTAAAGTTTTTAATTTTTCTCTTAAAAGTGAAGGAATGAGTATTTCTTTAAATGGATTGAGATAATTGTCAGTTTGAATCTTATTTCCCAATGAACCAGCGTATCATGTGAACAGCATTTTCTTCACTTTATTGAATTAAATGATCCTAATAATAAAATTGATAATTCTAAATACGTAAAGTTTTATGCAAATAATTAAGCTAAGTGTTACAAATAAATTTTTGTTGCAATTAATTACTGATAGTGGAATATTCCAATATAGAAAGCAATTTATTACTTTAACAGGTAATTTTACGTTCATATTTATTTTATTTATCAGTTTTTACTGAAAATGGAAAAGTGAAATATAATGGGTCTGTAATAGCATTCGATTTGCCTTAATAAAATAATAAATTATTATGTAGACTCTGCTGTATACGGTTACATGGAAAGCTTTTCGTTTCAAACGAATGGTATCAACAGCAAACTGAACGAAATGAAGTATGGCACAGTGTTTTGTACATGAGCAATTCAAATGAATATTGTGAGATATTGGCCAGTGGCAAAAGGTAATCATTTAGTTTCATAGCAATTGCCTATGTGCAATGAAATATTTAATTTTATGTTTTTGCTATCAAGGAAAATTTTCCTATTTAAAGAACATTAAAGTGACGTGTAACTCTGTGCAATGGAATGAGAAATGAATTTGAATGTTTCTAACTCTATGGGTATTCAGTATTCATTCCTCACACCTTTTTTATTTATATTTTTATTCGTACATTTGATGGGGATTGAAGGAAATTCTTCCGTAAAAAGGGACATTTTTATGCGTGACCATATGAAATTAGCAGAAATTAAAAAACAAACAAAGACAAATGAAAATGGTTTCATTTCTTTCAATTTTTCTGTTTATTTTTGGCGTTTTTTTCTTTTTTTTTGTTTTGTTCATGTTTGGTTTCACAAAGATTATCCGACGGTTGACAATGAACGATAGTACGGTTTTTAAATAAATTTATGTTCTATGTTTTCATTATGGATAAACTGGCCAATTTTCCCTCGGAACATTCAACGGTAATTACCAACATTATGCCATACCAGTTGACGTGGGGAAATCCTTTAACCCAATAATGGGATTCTAACATCATCTGACCATTAAATAAAAAACCCACAAAGTAATAATATTTGAAATTCTTTAAATAAACTGAAAATTGTTTGTTGTTCACCTTTTCATATTCAACTATTGCGCGGGTTAATATTTAATTAATTCAAATTGTCCTCTACTTTGTAATTAATAATCCAGTGTTATATCTTGGGCATTTGTTTCATTTACCGTTTCACAGGAGGTTGGAGGTCTTGAAACGGAGAGGGGAGAAAATAAATATTAAATTTCCTAGAAATTTTGATCACAGATATGTACATTATGTTATCCCTTTACAGACATTTTCAATGTTTCGTATTTCTATTCGTTTGATTTTTATTCCATTGAAAAACCTCTGAAAATAACTTCTGGGCTTTTATTCGTCCTGTGTGTTTATGTGCCAATTCAACTTTCATTCTTGATTCATTTCTGGACTATTTCGAAATGGCACAAAGATACCATTTATTCATTAGATATTTTTTCTTTACCAATTCCAATGAATATGAATCACAATATTGTTTAGAATAAATATTCGAATGATAATGGAAGGAAAACTTAGAAAGGAAAAAGTAATTTATTTTTAAGGGTATTAAGGATTTAGTTGCCTTTCAACTATCAGCCAATATGAAAACATTAAACACAACATAACTCTGTGTGGACTACTTTAAAATAGTTGGTTGTTTCTTTTCTTGACTCCTTCAGTGTTTAGGGGGAGAGTGGAGATTTCATCTGTTTTGTCTTTCCATTAGAAAGTTTTTACTCATATTTTATCCTTCGTTATGTTGAATAAAATGACTCAACATTAAAGTATAATTTGAAATTAAAATATCCAGTTCGATCGATATAATAATTTTTATTCTGTTAATGAGACAAAACTATGAGAAAGGAAAGGTCTTTTTAATCCAAGGGTTTTTCTGTGCAACTTTAATATTGAAACGAGAGTTTAATGTAATTGTGTTAGGACATCGTATAGTATGCAAATGACACTATGAATTAAAGTTTTTTATCCTTTAGGTGATTTTATTTATGGGTATGAGATGAAGAATATTGGACAGTATACCCGTTAACAGTGACTATAAGAAAAAGAATTTAATATAAATGTAATATCCTCATTAGTAGTTTCCTTCGTTTTATTCGTTATTTTCTCTCAAATGAATCGTTTGTAAAGAGAAACATGGCAAACATTTTCTACTTTTTTTCTTTGCTTCTGTTGGAATATTTCTCGATGTTAGTTGAGCTATAAAACAGCATTACGTTAGTTTAAACATTGTCTGTGAACATTTTGTGGTCAAATTGCACATTAAAATTGTGTTAAGCATTATGTGAATTTATGCAGAGGATTCTGTTCATTTAAAAGGTTTGATAGTGAAATGAGATTCACTTTGTGTATCATTAAAATAGCGAAGGATGAGGTTTAGGACAACAACGAATTTGGTACGAGTTGCGACACTAAATTGGATATTGGAATACGGTCGCTTGTTGTTTATTAGATTCTCGGTTATTTGTATGATACCCGTTTTTCTTACACTTTTGTTAAACAAAAATAAAATTGTTCCAACGAGATGGGGAGCGGGATGTTTTGCGGTCATACAATTTGATTCCTTGTGCAACGTTTCAAGGATAATCTCATTTTTAACCCGAAACGATACCCTCCGTTTGGTGGGGGATAGACTGTGATAACTGCAAAGCTCTCTGATGCGAAATGTTTAAATTTTGCCCTCATTAAGATATTAACATTTTAAATAGCATCCAGCTTGTATACATTCACCATAGAGTCGAGGTTACATTGACTGAAGCATACAAATTCATCTAAACTATAGACTTTAAAGCATTACGACTCAGATGAGTAACAGGGAGAGAGAAATGTTTATCATTCATTTTATTTATGTTTTATGATTTCTCTCATCGTTACGGTTACGATACAGTGTGTCCATCACGTAGAGGAATTATTAAAGGATGAACGGAGAACTTTTTTTCTCCAAAAACAAACCGTTGAGACGCATATGCATTGAAAAATCCTATTGAATTAAAACCGGAAGAAAAATGAAAAAAAAAAAAAAAAACATGGAAAATATACGCGATTTGGTTGGCACAAGGAAAAAAGGGTTCGCCTAGCAATATGAATTCTAAATTAAAAATAAACATTTATCCATTTCATTAATATAAAAATACTGAACGAACCTCGAATGGGGTATGAAGAAGATACGATGGAATCATCAAAAGATGAGAGATAATATCGTTTGACCTCCGCTGTACATAATTCATTCATACTTCATCTTTAATTAGCATATCCTGTGCGACCATGTCTCAATTAAAATACGCGGAGAGACTGAAAATAAAAAAGAAATAAACAACCAGCCGCCTGTGAGTTTAATACACGTCTCGGCTATTTTCAACAAAAATACTCAGTGACCGAAAAATTATGATCTTTATGCGTCCGGTTTGAATAAAAATTATAACAGAGTTGAGTCAGTCAACGTATTTTGTTCAATTTAATCATTGTCCATTGCATAAAAACAGTACATCATTTTCACTGGATTGAAATTAATTAAGTAGACGTTTAATGAAATGAAAAAATAATTAACAATATGAGTTTCAATGACCATAAATTTATAAGCATCATGGGTCATGGTATTATATTCAATTCAATTTTAATAAGCAACTGAGGTACTGAGATTGATGCTCAATCTTGATACTGAACAGTGAAAAAACAAACGATTATTGAATAAGAACCGCTGAATCTGTTAGCCTAATTTATTTCCACTAATTACGTTGAACTCATTTAATATTTTTCCATTTACATCATTAATTTCACTAGCGCTGAATTTGATTTCGAATTTTTGTTTTTCCTTTTTTTTTTTGTTATTGAATTTAAATGTTTGCCAAACAGGAAATAAACAAATAACGAACCAAAACTTAACGAGAAAAAGATTTAAAAAATGAACGAATATTTGTGATGATTATATTCTTTTCGTATGGTAAAGTCTTAGTCACCAATTATTGTAATTTAATAGTGTTCTGGTAGTTGGAGAGTGTCCATGATAATGGCCCAAGATGATTCTCGGGCTGCCTCCAGATAGAGATAATTGGTACAGGCAAAAAGAAAAAAATAACAGAAATCCCATTATAATGCAATAGCAAAAGAAAATCATTATTTCACTATTCTTTTTTCCACTATAATTTTCTTCATCTTTTAATTTTAAGTTGGAAAGTAAAAACTAACCGAACGAAAAAATCGACAAATAAATGGAATGAAAAAAGAAGAAATCGAAAGAAATTATAATGAAGTTTATGGGTGGGAAATTGAAGAGAAAACGGTGAAAATATATGAATGTTCTTTAAATGAGACTACGTTTACCATTATCTGAATACTCTAGTCTTTGGTATTCTTTCGTTTTTCTTTTCTTTTTTTTTTCCATGTTCAATGTGTACATCTTTAGATTTTCTTTTTAATGGCAAAACGTTAAGTTTTCTATAATACAGTCTCCTGTGAGAAAATTATAATAAAAACGTGAATCTTTTTTTATTTCTTCTACACTCTTCACTCACCATTCATCGTATCACTTGTGATTTTCATTCCATTCGTAATTTCGTTTGTGTATTTCTTCGATATAAAAAAATAAAAATAAAAATTCTTATTCTGTTCATCCTATTATTCCACCTATCCAAGTCTTGAGTCAATTGCAAAAATAAAAATCTCACGTTTTCATTCCATTATTTCTTCAGGTATTTCCAAAGTGAATATTAGAAGAAGCAAAGTAAAAAATAGAATTTCTCTTTCCTGATGGTAATAAATGAACACGCGTTAATGGATATGAAAAGTTGTTCCAATCCACCAGTGAATTCTTAAGCGACATTGTTTAACCAAAAATTCAAGATGAATTTTTTTTTTCCTTGGCCAGAGTTTTTGTCCTTCATTGTTTCTTTTAATTATTTGCATTGAAATTTATTTCACTTCTTCTCTCGTTATTCGTATCGAATTTTCTTTTAATTTTCTTATACCATTACGATGTTTTTCATTGCTTTGTATGGCGTTTAAATGTTATGGTTTAACTTCCGTTTAACAAAAATTTATGTTAATTGGATGTTTTCGGAACGGGTCACATTTACACCCAAAAGTAGTAGAGTAAAACAGAATTAAGGAATACAAAAAAAAACAAAAGCAAAACAGAACAGAAACAAGTCAAAGTCTATCGCTTTTCTTTCATAAGTAACGGTTCTATTTGATTGCTTATGAAATGAGTCGTTGAATTGGTCTGCTATCGTTCGTCATAGACAAAAATGAAAAAGAAATAGAGAAAGAGAAAAGTTTCAATGAAAACGTAAAAGAAATGATGAAAAAGTTAAAATTTGTTCTGGGAAAATCATCAGTGAATAGAAGAATTCAGGAAAAGATGAAAAAGTTTGAATTGACTTGATTTTCAACGGAAAATGTTAAAAGAAGACATAACTGGCATAATCGTTTGCCAAAAAAAAAAAACAAAGAGTGGAAAAAATGCTAGAGTTGAAATGGCATAACAAGAATACCAAGAAAAGTATTAAGAATAAGTTCTTACACTGATTCACTTGCAGTTCGTTTAGTCAAAACCCGTTATGCCCATTTAATGTTATTGAATTATTATCAGCACTATATTTTCTGCAAAACATAAGTCGAATATTCGTTAGATAACCGCCCATTTTACTTAAATTCCACAATAATTCTGTTCCAATTCTTTTACTGTACTTTACTCATTTTCAACTATACGTGTGTCTTTAGGAGATCTTGTTATTCATTTTCTTTATTTTACGATAAACGTCTTTATTGTGTCAAACAGTAAAGGCATAGAAAAATATTATGACTTTCTTATTTTTTTGCTTACAATTTTATTTCTCATTTTGTGTGGTATTAATATCCAAAACTGCTATTTTTCATTTTCAGGTTATTGCCAAAACTTTGAAGGCTTAAATTCAACAACAAATTTTGGTTCTCCAACTGTCGTACCCAAATTCGTCTCTAGAGGACATCTGTACAAGGGTATAGTCGGTGATACCATTGAATTACCGTGTAAAGTTCAAAATTTAGGTAAGAAAATTATATTGATATTTTCCATTTTTACTTTCTTTATTCCCGTGTTGTCCCTTTGCTTTTACTTGTCTTTATGTTTTCTTTATTTTTTATTTTTCATTATTTCTATTTGACTTTTGAATGAAAACCGCATATAAAAAAAACAAAAAGTTGAAGCAAAATAGAATTTTTATTTTATCTACCTCGGTGATATCGTTTTGATGGTGATAAGTACGTCAACTTATTCTTCTTGTTTTTTTCTGAAGTTCTTCGAGTCTGAATTGCTTCTTAAAATAAAATGGATATCATAAGTACAACATCTTTTCAGTTTCCCATAACATAATAGATTCAATGTTACTGATATTCCCTGAACTGTAAATACGATGGATAACCAAGAGATGAAAATCGAAGTGTTAAATTGTATTGGGAATATCCAATGAATCCAACTAAATTTAGATGAGGGATAGAATTTACTCTTCGAATTTGATGATTATAATCACATTTATTTATGCTGCCGATCAAATGAAAATTTTCCAATTTTCTCAGAGTTTTTATGATTTCATTTGTTGTGTTTCTTTTATTGTTTAATTGGACCCTTGAACACGATTCATATCCAATTTTCCAAAAGAAAATTACTTTTTCTACCCCATACACATAAGCCGAATACATCATAACTAATTTTTGTTATTTTATTTAAAACAATTCATAGGTTCATATGTTTTATTATGGCGTCGTGGCACTTCTGTTATATCTGCTGGCCATTTAATGATAACTAGAGATTCCCGTTTTAAAATTGTTGGTGATTATAATTTACAAATAACGGGTGTACGTACCCAAGATGCTGGTGATTATATTTGCCAAATTGGTGACCAAGAAACTCGGGATCAAGTGCATACCGTTGAAATACTTGGTAAGTTGATAATAATTATTTGATATGGTGAGGTCCATATGGATTCATAAATTTATTAGTGACTTCCCACTTGGGATGTGTTTTAACCCTTTCGTTCCGGTTCATTCAACATCGGACATGGGGGAAGGATGCAAATGAAACTAGTTAATAATTATCTATTAAAACTGTTGTAATACGTTTATTTTTATGTTTATAGT
This sequence comes from Coboldia fuscipes, assembly GCA_001014335.1. Lineage (NCBI taxonomy): Eukaryota > Metazoa > Arthropoda > Insecta > Diptera > Scatopsidae > Coboldia > Coboldia fuscipes. The sequence goes on from JXOR01000295.1 coordinate 110,987, forward strand.
GCCACCATCATTAAGAGCTGTACCCCAAAATGGTCAATTAGCAGCCCGTAAAGGTAGCACCGTCACATTAGAATGTAAAGCATCCGGTAATCCTGTACCAACGATTTACTGGTATAAAAAGGTGAGTCCTCTTTGATTAAATTTTGCCCCTTTAAAGAAGAGACGACACATTTTTTAAATCAGATTTAAACGAGTCTTGTTTAAAGTCAAATTTGACTATCGTTTAAAAATTTAAACATTCATATCGTATGGGATGAAGAACATATGGATGGCAATAAACAATTCACTTTTAGTTAAACCGTATAAAAGACATTAAACAAAAAAGTAGAAGAATAACATAAGCTAACCAAGAAACCGTCAAGGATAAGAATGAATGGTGAAAGGTCGGCAAATAGCAGACAAAATTTATTTATCTTATATATGGGATGGTGGCATTTTTAATATCATTCAAACGTACCATGGGGTTAGAGTCAATTGGGTTGTGTGGGGGGAAGATAACAAAAGATTAAACATTCTATTAAGAGTATGGGTGTAACAGCAAATAAGCAAATTGGCTTAGATTCTTTCTCTTATTTGCGAATATGATGCTCAATTTTTTTTTATTTTTGATTGTTTTCTGTTGTTTTTATAACAATGAAAAGAGCATTGCGAAAAAACAACAATCCAATGTATCATGGGTTGGTGGTTGAATAGCAAACGTTTTGGTAGTAAGAGAAACCCCGTGTTCACCTTTTTTTACATATAAACAGTTCTGCTGTATTATCATTGTGTTGACGCGATTTACCATTTTGGCAATAACCAGAATAAAATGAATATCGCCTTAGGTCACAAAAACCAACTTTAAGTCGATGGGATCCTATGGAGCTTTTCGTTATTTCTCTGGTGTCTTTTGGTATCAACATGGCAAACAAATCAACAGCACAGTTTAAGGATATTTAATAACATTTTCTCTTCGTTTTTTTATTATTATTCACCAAAAACAAATAGTTTTTCTTTAAAGCTTTCTGTTGATTTTTAAATAAAAGAACACATGGAACTGAATTGGTGTATCCATCTGTATCCAATTTTCGTAAATATTTCAAGTAGTCCAATTTAAAATATTTAAAACACTGAAGTAAATGGGGTTATAAGGACTTAAAATCCAAAGCAAAAAATTTTCTTTTGGTAAATTGTCTCAATGAAACGGCTGGGAAGAAGAAAACAAAAATTATTGTTAACGGCAATTTAGAACTAAAAGATGGTAACCATTCATAGCAATCGGATTAAATGTGAATACATATTATGCTTACGCGTAACATAAAGTGAATTGATATGATGAAAAATCCCACTTTGTAAGATGTATGAATTGGATCTGCATATATGTAAGTAGCTCACCACTGTTTGAGCTGCTCATACTGTGATAAACTGGGAAAATTTAAATCGAATGAACTACGGAGATGGAGGAAAAAAAATTTCATTTTCATTTTGTTATAAGATAGCTGACAAGCACTTATTGGGTTTATTATGGGATTATGCTAATTTCTCACATTTGGTTATAAAGAAAAATCCAAAGTTCCAGTCTTTTCATTCTACAGTAATGTATGGATTCAAATCTTCAATATTCTTTGGCTCTACCATTTCGTTTTACATTGAAACGATTCGTTTTTGCCCAGTGTTTTAGTTGAGGTTCATTATACGAAGATGAGACTGGCTCTGAATCCTTACTGTCTCAATGCATTATAATGTCATACGTAGATTACTTTTTCACATTGGATGGATAATAAACGTGCTTTCGTATTCGTCGTTTTCTAAATTCATTTCAATAGAATTGAATAGGAAAATCGTAAAAGTTTTTTTATTTTGGTTTTAACAATAATAGTAAATGCTAAACAAGACCTCATAATAATTACCCAAGCAGAGGCAATTATTTTGATTTATTTATTTTATTCGAATTGTCTATGTTAACAGAAAGAAAAAACGTAGGAAAATCGAGAGAGAAAGGAAAAACAATTCATTGCAATAGAAGAACATTGAATTCATAAAAATGATAAAACATAATTTGAATAGATAAATGCCTTGACAGTGAAAATGAATTATATGAAAGTAGTGAGAAAAGTGACAGCTAAAGTGATTTTATAGTTTTACACATTTTCACACAAACAATTCATGTTCTGGTGATTATGTTTTTTATGTTGGTTTTGTACCACATGATAAGATTATCATTGGATTGTTTTGTGGACCAAATGAAAAATAGTGAAAAATCATTTGTAATTTTCGTTTGGTTTTCCACCATTTGTCATTCAGTTGTGTATGTTTTGTTTCTTTGAAGTAACTGAAGAGGATTTTATGTTTTATTTACAATTTTATTCATGTAATGTTGAATTGAAGACGACATAGATAACGTTAGACATTTTTTTTTTATTTTTATTTTCCTCAGTTGTTGTTATTCTTTTACGGTTGAAGTGAAATGTACAGAAAAACGAGTCATACACTCATAAGTCATTCATAATTTTTGGTTGTACATGATTATGGTTTCTTAGTTTTTATTCTCCAATTTCTTAAATTCAGATGTAAAATGCAACGTTAGCATAAGTATATTTAAACACTCATGCTAGAAGATGACAATCTGACAAATGCTTAAGGCGATTCAGTTTTCTTTATAAATTCTCTTTTTATTTGAATTGAATAGAAAAATTGTTTAACTAAAATTTATGGTAAATGAATGTCTTTTGCTTTCTATTTGATGATGATGGTGTCGTCTTCTATCTGAACATCATCATTCTTGGTATTCCTTTTTATTCTGTATTCCATTGATTTTAACACCATACGCTTAAGATATCATTTCTTATTTTTTATATTCAATTTCTTTTATTTCGAATCTTTAATTTAATGTGGTGAATTATGAAGTAAGTGATACTTTCTATACAGATTTCTTAAGTTTTTATTTTATTAAATTGAATTTTATTCTTCAATTTTTATTCATTTTTTCTTGATTCTTTCTTCTAATATTTGGTGTTTGGCAGACAGTTACAGTAGCCAAGTAGTGTAATACAGTTTCCTTGATATTTAACTAGACTTCATTGAATCTTAGTTTAACTGCGTAGTAAAATCATTGTTTAACGCGAAAACTTTACAGACGACAGAAATCTTATTCTTTTTAGTTTATTTTTATCCCGACTTTTACTCTAAACAGCTCAAGTGTATTTTATTTAAGAAATTGTAATAAAATTTTATTCATACACCATTGTCCTATAAGACAAGAGTGATATTTATATTTTGAATGGATTTGATTCAAATTGTTTTGAATAAAACTTTGAGAAGATTCAGTGAACCATCTTGGGAGATGCAAAAAAAAGATGACAATCTATGGAGACAATGTTGATCTTTCACTTTGAGAGTTTTTAACAATTTTTGTTCGATGTGAAAGGTTATACAGTTTCACCCTGTTTGTCGATTCAGTTCGATTTGTATCGACAAACAAAACTCCACAATTTTTATGTTTTCATTTTGATCATCATATGGTAAAATAGATAAGCGAAACATACACTTTTGTGTTAAGTTAATAAAAATTCTTCAATTTGATGTTATCATAGAAATAACTCGATCAATGCAGTCTACACTTGAGGATGTATGTGGGTAAAACCCCTTGAAATACAAAAATATAAATAAAGAAATGCACAGAGGAGTTGAATAAATGAGCAAAAGTCTGATATTATAATGACTTTTACAATCTCTAAAGAATTGAATATTTTTTTATTAAAAATCATATGAGTTATGATGTCTCGAACATGATTTTATCATACATACATATTCTGAATGCATTTTAAATCAACGTCGATGACATACAGTAACCGGGACACTGTCATAAAGAGAAATGCAATTGTTTCGACAAAAATACGAAAGTACAAACTGCGATTTGATATGCATTATTGAATGTAACAATTATCCATTTAGAAAATGGAATTATTGTCAAAACATTCATTGATTTATTCGGAGTATCCACACGTTAAGTAAATTGACATAATTTTTTAATGGAAATTTGCATTAAAATCCATTGAATTATTAAAGAAAAATATTCAAAATATGGATTGTGGCAATCATAATTTCAATTTCATTGTCAGTCACGTAAAAAGTTCAGAAGTTTAGAAAACTATCGGTTGACAGTGAACGGTGAAAGAATACTGTCAGTATTGGAAAATCGCTAGAGTATAAAGTTTTACCATGCGAATAGTGACTTTCCATCAACCGTGTGTTTCAACTAATGGTAATCCCTGTTGGTATACAGTTTACTGATATAACAAAACAATACTTAAACGCAAAATAAAAATGAAATCCTAAAGAATTCATCATTCTGCACTATAAATGTTAGTTTCACTTGAATTTTGTATAATCTAGATGATATGAATTGAATGCGGTGAAAATGTTGACTTACCATTAGCCACTTTTTCAATGAGGGCACATACTACATTCCCTAAACCATTCATCGTTTCTTTATTCCATCACCATTTTAAGTTTATCCAAACAGTTTCATATGTGTTTAGATGGCACAAGAAAATTTTTGCATATGAAAACACATTTTAACTCTTCTACTTATCTCTAACCGCTCTATGTGTCATGATAAGATATTTGGTTCATTGTGAAAAAGTCATCAATTTTATTTAAAATTTTCTTTAAATGGAATGGAAAGAGAACTGTCATTTGTAATACAATGAGAAACATTCAATTTTCTCTTGTACAAATTGTTTGTTTCTTTTCTATTTTTCCTTCAACTTATTGTGATATGTAGACAGAAACAATAGAATATGTATAATTCACACATTTAATTGTAACATTAAAATTTATTTAAATATACATGAGTTTTAGATGCAATCAGTTTAGGATTGTAAACTAGATAACAAATGTTTTGAATACAAATATGTAGACTATAATCTATAACTAAATGAGTGAGTAAACGGACTTAACGTTTTAAATAGTTTTCATTGTCTATTCATGTGATAGCATTAAAGTAGAAGTGATACGATTGAAATGTTTTAAAGCCAATTCCTTAACGATATGGTGGATTAATGTTCCACCAAATACGTGAGTTTATGCGTCATCTTAGATTCATATGATTCACCTATTGTCATCCACATATCAGATGTTAGGGCGGCAAAAGTCTTTAAAATTCCATTTACAACCAGATATAACGCACCCTTATTTAATCTAATTTATTTGGAAACAAATTAATTTCGAAGCCCAGGTGTATTCAACATACTTTATGAGTCGTGAATCGAAATGAATTCAACAACGAATAAAATATTATATTTTTCTTAAGCGACAAGAAGCGAAAGTGAATTGGCATAAAGCAATAGAATACTCCGTATAGGAAGAAACGAAGAATAAAAAAAAATTAATTTTGATCCTCAGTTAATGCGTTCTACTTTATGGGTTTGAGTTTAAGTAGTTTTAAACGTAACATAATGAGATTATTATAGCCGTTTATGACATAAATTCTGATTAATATTGTACCTTGGCTGTTGTGCTTGCTTGCTTACTCCTCTTGTGCTACAACAAACAAAGAATGAAAATAATAATTTTCCCTCTAAGAATAGGCCAACATAAACGAAAAAAAAAAAAATAAGAAAGAATACCATTCAAATTTTATGCTAAATTCACAGAAAAAAAAATTGAATCATTTTCTTCGTTTTTTTTCCGTTGGTTAAGTATTGCTCAATTTCAGTATTCAATGAGTTTTCATTCTGACTGCGTATGATATTTTGTGTCGTTTAATTTTCATAATTTTTTTTTCTCCATTTTCGTTTCCTTGTTGGTGTGACTTACACAAGAAAGAGAGATGAAAAATCATTAAATGCGCAAATGGGGAGGAAGAATGCAAATAACATGATATTCATCTGTTTTGCCTCATTCCCCCAATTGAATAATATAAAAATGTTGTAGTTAATTTCGAAATACTTTTGCCTAAACTGCTATACGATTTCCTACTGTCGTACACAGTGGTGCTCCATAATTCTATATGTGTGATGGTGGAATGAACAGAAAAAAAAAATAAACGAAATGAACGTTAAATGAGTAAAACATTATTTACACATTTTCAACATAATACATATTTTTGGATAATTCATTGTATGCATAGGCAACGGGTATACCATTCGCTATGAAAAAGGATATGCCAACAAACCATTTATAATTTATATAAAGACATTAATGATTAATTTTATTATAATATTATCTTTATGCTGTCGCTAAAGATTCTTTAGCACAACACTGAATTGATGAGTGGTAGGGGGATTGGGGTGGATGAAAGCTCAATAAATAGCTATGAGCTTGAATATTATATGCCTACACATTGAGGACTAATGTTTCTACACCCACACCACATTGTTATGTTACTCAACATGAAAGCTTATCATTTTAATAATGTTTCGAGTGTTACTATGTTATACTTTGTATGCAAAAAGCAACTGAATGTGAAAGAGACAAAAGCAAAAATAAAAACGGAATTTTATCTTATCCAAAACAGACAGGAATTGTGAATTTTCTCTTGAATATGATTTTTTTTATATTTTGCATTACTGAAGTATTCAGTTTTATTATTTTGGTTCATCACTGATTTCATAATGTCCTGAATTGAAATTGGTTGGGATATTCAATAAACACAATGTCATGATAGTGTTATAATAGAATTGACAATATTAATTTACCGTATATTTCTATCTATATAATTGTGTAATATAAAACTCATATTTGGGGTTGAATAAAAGCCTCATCATTATAAGCCGCAGATGAGATTAAGGTTATGCTTTTGGTCAAATTTACTTGATGGGGTATTGGTGAGATGAAAATCCCTTAAATTATGGTCTAACTTGTGAATTTTGTGGATGGGTGGTGGCGTGTAAATAAATTACTGATTAAATTATGGTAAAACTACCCAAAGATTATCCCTAATTAATGTTGAATTTTATGAATAATACCATTTATAAGTACTTTAATATTTATCTATTATATGAATATTGTAATGATGTTACAAACCGCTGCCAATGAATAAACATGAAATAGATTCAACAGAAACCACTTCTTAAATGTGGGAAAACTTATTGGGAAAATTTTCCAGTAATATTTTCTCCTTTCACTTTGTTCTACAATTTTATTTGTTATCGTCTCCTATTTCCTATAATTTCTCTATAGTACTTCATCAATTAAAATGTAAAAAGGCACCAAGAATAATAAAAAATAAACTTTGAACTAACAGCAATTAAATTGATCATGAATTTTAACTCATCATTTGGTACGTGCGGTAAAAGAATTCATAAAAGTCGAGTAAATTATCTGTAGAATAAAAGTGTGAGTTTAATTTGAAATTGAAGAATGCACTTGAAAAATCAAATGAATTGAAATATTTTATTAATTGCAACCAAAAAAATACTTTTTCTGTTTAATTAGCAAGACTCTCTTTCCCATTGAGATATAACCGTTTATTTACTTGGCAGTTATAGAAACCACACCACAAGAAAGTACAGTGAATTTATGTTTAATAGACTGAATGATTGATTTGTAAACGTGAGTAATAAAATCATTTCTAAATGGGAAAGTTTAAAAGTTTTTCTTCCTGGTTGGTCAAATATCTCTATGGGTGATGGTAGTCAGAAACTGTTTTAATTGCCTTTACTTGTAAGGAATCTCTGATGATAAGACTGTCAGTGTAAGAAAATTATATCAATGGGTTTTGATAACTTTATGAGGAAGTTTTATATTTTCCCAAACGTACAAACAAGAAATTTATGGCACCAAATTATTGAAATGAAATCTCATTCCAATATTATTTGGAGTTTTTGAAAGCTATCTTGCTGTCGTCTTTAATATTTGCACTGAACTGTATGAAACATTAAATAGAACGGGGTGGAATGGCTGAAGCTTCAGGTTGTATTACATTGTCTTATCGAATATTTATTAAAATTCTTCTCCATAGTTAAATGTAAATTATGGAAAGTGTTTTGCGGGATTGGAAATATAGAATCAAGCAATTAATGGAATGATAAACTTTTCTATCAAAATCTTAAATAATTGAAGGGAAGAGTTGAATCCATCGAAGAATATTTTGAAATTTTTGGTTTCAATGTTTAACAATTTTTTTATTGCTCAGTTTCGTATCTTTTTCACGTATCAATTTCATCTGCCAGAGGGCAACTATTCTATATCATATTATCGTTTCGTGGTTAAACATTATCCACCAACCTATTTTGGTTTTGCTACCCAATTTCATTCAATAAGAACAGAATGAATGAAAGGGACAAACTCAAATAGAAAAGAGAAGATTCAATGGATATGAAATGAAGCAGTTAATGTTGATAGCTTTCTGTTACGATGGGTAATAATGATCATCATTTTTAGTTGTACTCGCTATTGTACTTAAAGACACGGTGCTGATGATATTAATACTTGTACAATATAACTCACATTCTTGTAAAGCAATACAAAATGAACCTACACTTAATTACAATTGGAGAGTCCATTCTAAATATAAAAAAGTAAAAGGAAATTGTATGAAGAAATTGGTAACATTGAAAGAAGTACATTATGAGTTGATTCGTTAGAATGAAAATCTACACCTACTTAAACCTTGAAATATAGAATCAAGAAAAATGAATGTTGAAAAGAAAACACTTCCAAGTCTTCGAAGAAATAACACCAAACATTGAAAGAGAAACATAAAACTTTCAGTTTTGGTTTTGATGAACTTTAAACAATTCGTTTCTTCCTATTTTTACTTCGCTGTTTTGCCCACCTTCCGGGTATTGTGTCATATGAAAACCGATGGAGAAAAGTTTTATAGTACAATTTTCATCTCATTTTACCGGTTTTAACTTTTATTCCATTGAGCGTAAACGCACTTGACATCTAAATGATGTATGGAATTGTAATGCCACCAGCATTATGTTACAATTTCATATAATAACAATTTTCAACAATAATTTATTAAAACCATTCAGTCGAGTACCGCCTATACAACACACTCTTTCTTATTTCTCTGTCTCTGTGTATTTATGGTGTTTAATAGAAGTGAAATGTTTCGAATGCCTTCAAGAAAATTTTGCCAGAGTAAAAGTTCTAAAGAAAACACAACACCACTCAAAGTAACAGAAGGTGGGCAATGATCGCTATGGGGGCTTAAACTTATTGACTAACTGCAATTACTATACATTGAATTGGTACTCGAAATGATTCAATCCAGTTATTTTTGTGCCATTACTTCACCTTTTTATTCCACAAATTTTAACTTGAAAATCTCAATAATTTTAAAAACTCTTAACATGTTATTTGCTTTCTATTTATAGGGTGTTCATTCTGGTTTAACACATTTATCAGATAGTTCAACATTAATTTTGGATCATGTTGATAAAAGTCATGCCGGTGTATATCAATGTGCTGCTGATAATGGTGTACGTGAACCAGTCTCAATGGATATTCATTTAACAATACTGTGTAAGTTGAACAATTTTTTATTTTCATTTTGATTTCTTTTCCTTCATATTTCGATTTTATTGTTGCTTGAAAGCATAAGAAATGTTTTAGTCAAAATGTATTTGTCATATTCGGTTAAGTTTTATCATTGTCCAGTTTGAATAAGAGTAGAATGGACAGGAGGATTTGTTAAGTTTTTCTTTTGGGGAGTTCGATCATTCCAATTTTTGGGTAGGGGTACAACACTGAACCCATTTGTCTATAAATGTCTCATGATTGTATTATTTTGTTTTATATATTTTCAACATCAAAATTTTCTTTTGTTCTTAAATGGGCCAACAGGATTATGTTTTGGCTGTTGTGTCTCATTGTTCTTTCTTTATCATATACAATTGTGGTTGACATTGGGTGATGGGGAAACTCTCTGCAATCATAAATATTAGTTGATATGAACCAATATAACAGATGAACAGCAACAAAAAATCGATCATTATTTTATGTATCATAAAAACCAGACGGATTTTATATCGACATTGAATGGATTAATGGGAGACATTGTTGTTGTATTTCGATTTTTTTTTTCTCTTCGGTTTTTCTTCATTTCAAACTACAACAAAATAAGGATTTTCTATAAATTCACCAGACATATAGAAATTGTGCCATAGTCATCTTGTTTTATTATTTCTGGCTTTACTATTTTTACGTTTTTATTTTTCATCATCGTTGTACATTCATTAGAACAGTTTTGATAATCTCTCCCACTACCATTGAGCGAGACATGGATACATAATTTATGACACCATGGTATTTGGGGGGATATGTGTTTGGCCTTTAATGCGTGCGGTTTGCCCTTTTCTCCCGTCTTTTTTCCTAATAATAATAATAATCTTTCATTCAAAGTGACTATGTCAATGGAATGGAGTGAGTTATATACTCATTGGATTAACAACAAAACACAGTTCACAACAACCGATTCTTTCTTTTCCTGAAAATTTAATATCATTTGAAAAGATTATTTTTTAAAAATAAAAAATAGAAAATGGCTCAAGGATCTAAAGGAACTTTGTGTTGTACGAATATTTTGTAATAACTCTGTGCTGGTATAAAGTAGCTGAAGAATGGGGAATGAATAAAAAGGTTTCTTTGTCCTGTAAAAAATGTTATAGAATAAACTGAATATGAAACCATTGCCATGATTGCATATTAAAAAATGTCGAGAGGAAAATGGTTATAGAAAAACCATGTCATCGTTAAGAGTGGCAATTCATAAATGTTATATTAATGATGAAATAAGCATAATTTAATTTTAATCAAGTTCGTATTCATTTATCCTTTAAAAGAAAAACATTATGGGTAACCATAAAAATAATAAATACGTAATGGCATCCATTGAAATGTTTATTTTCTCGTTTCACGTAACCAACAGAGATTATATCAAGACATCATCTATGGAATCTTTATTGCAATGTTAAAATGAACGTTAAAATTATACATAAAATGATGGCAAATGGATAAAGAAAATAAGAAGACTGTAACGACAAAGAATTTAAAAATATAAATTTTAATTTAATTAAAAGTGAATACACCAACAGTATCTAACAGCTATGGGAATGTTTTATTTGAAAATAAAAATAAAAGAAATTTGTTCATCAAGTAGAAAAATGAACTGCAATTCAAGTATCATATTGAATGAGATTGAACACTTTTGTTAATGTTAAAGTTTCTTTTTCATTTGGTCAAAATCTTTATACCATAAAATTGTATTAAAGAGACAATAACTACAAGTAATGAGTGTTAAATTAAATCATTGAAATTGAATTTCAACAATCTCAAATGGATAAATATCACTTGAACGGTATTTACCATCTCTCGTACTCTTAATTTAATGGAATTATATTTCAACTAAATAAGAGACAAAAAGGAAAAAGAAAAAAATTAAAATTGAAGAAAAACTTGAATTTTTGCAAAAGTTCTTAAAGTGGAGTTCTTATTTCACTCATCAGTTTCTCTCTCAAGTCTCAAACTTAGAGTCATCTTATTCACTTTCATGGAACAAGAAATATTTCTTTAATTTTGTGCCATCGTTATTGTTTACTAAATCAACATGAAAAAGTTTTATTCAACGTCATAGTTGAATGTACTTTAAGGGAGAAAACAATTTTATTTAAATCCACAATTTCCACAGTTTTTGGGGTATTGAAGGAATAACTATGAAAAATAATAGAGGTATAATATGATGGGAAAATATGTATTCAAATTTTTTTTTTGGAAAATGTGAAGAGAAAAGAAAATAAATAATGGAAAACTTATAAATTTATTATTTGTTTGACTTAATTGCCATAACAAAAATATGTACAAATATGAGAATATTTACCTTTTCTTTAGTGCTTCTCAGTGTTTTGGGAAATTGTACCATAAAGCTGACTTATATGTAGTTGAATTGAAGAGACTGTGTAACTGTTCAACTGAAAATCCTTTTTGAAAGTTTTTTCCAAGAAAATAGAGATGAGAGTGAAAGATACACAGTTATCATTCAATTAATTTAGAGTACATCAATACAATTGTGCAAGTTCCCATGATTCCTTGGATGGATGGTTGGATGGTTGCTACAAAGTTATCTCATAGAATGGGCCTCCTATTACGTAAATAGCATTGTTTTCGAGCATAACCACATCATGTATATGTTATTTGATAATAACATCAAATCCAATTTTAAAACATAATTATTAACTTGTTACATGAAAATTTAACGAATGAAAAATATTAAATCGTAATACTACTCAAATCCATTCAACAATACCGTAAAAAAAAATCAAAAGATAAAACATGGAATCCAACTAGTTGTCTTGTTAGTTGAATTACATAGTCATGTTACTACAGAATTATGGTAGTTAAGATCAAACATTAACAACAACAACAATAACAAAATAATTTGAAACTGAAAATGTTTTAATTTTTCTATAGTTATTATGTTTGTCTATCCACCTTGTTTATTCTAACAATAATCATGGCAACATTTACTCTATGAACATGGTAATAATAATCAGTGAACAAAAAAATAAAAGTTTCTGAAAATGAAATTAAATTAAAAATTTCTGAAGATGATTTAACATTCTTAAGCGGCTATAGTGTAAAACATTCAACTAAATTAAGCATAAAATTCTGTATTTTATGAAAAATTTACATTTTACAATTTAATTCTTTGGCTGATACGACGAGTTAAACATTGAACGAGTAGAAAAGCGTCTTAGTCAGTTGTATTTCAATGATGTAGATACCACCACTTTTCCATGATAGAGAAACGATACCTGTAGTTCGGAGAGCTTTAAATCTATGGTGTGTAGTATACCGTTGCATGCTGTTGGGCAACACTATAGAAAAGATGATGTGTTATGTAAATTTTTCATAGTACAATTATCTATTAACTATTAATATACATTATTTTGGGGTCGTATATTATTAGAAGTTTTTCTTTTTTTTACATAAAAAGTTCACGTTGTAAAACATTACGTAATTACGATTAAGTTATGCACCAGCAATATGATAATTACTTTCTCACTTGGTATCAATGAAAATCAAATGAATGTAATATAAATAAAAATTGTAATATGAATTTAATGGGAAATTAATTAAGATCACAACATATTTTATTTGGTATGTAAAATGCATTTTATTTTTGGTATTTATTCATTAAAATATTTTTATGTTTTGTTGTTCCGTTTGTGTTTATCACATATCAGAAATAATTGTATTTAATTTCAATCATGGGGGATTGATTGAAACTTCTATTAATAGTCGTTTTAATGAAATTCAACGATTTTGAACCTTATAACCCCCGAATGAAAATCAGAATAAAAAAAGGAATTATAATACGTGATATTAAGCAATACATGTTTGTATAATAAATTAATTACATATGCATAGAGGGGGAGTGGAATCGATATCGATCATTTGAATATAATTCACATGTTGATATATTGTGCTAATGGTTTCATAATTATCGTATCCTGTCTGTTCTCTATAATTCCTGTACTGTGTCTCAGGCACAACTGTATTGTTCAATAGACTGTACCGATATTTTAATGAGTCTCTGTTGTGGTTCACAATCTCCGACGAATTATGTATATCATAAACAGGGAAATTTTCATTAATAATGTTCCATATTCAGGTGATTGAGGAACGTATAAAATTTATGATTTCCAATCATTTACATTAATAACAAGACCAGACCTTTTATGTCAAAGGTACAACAGAAAAAAATTAGAAAACGAAATCGATGTGAAATACTATTAATGTTGACTTTTAATTTCTCAAATTGAATAGAAAATGAAAATCGCCGTCAAGACAATACGTTTCACTTTTGGTTTTTCCTATCTTCATTCAATACCATGGAATCATTGATTTTCTTTTTGTTTTCTGTATCACCCGAAATAATGTTGCCCTTTGGTAAAGAAAAGCAACGTTCATCATGTTCACCTCTATTACGTATTTCTTTTTACCTGATAATACAATAAATAATTGAATTTTTGTCGTCCTTGGCGTTTGGCAGGGAAACATAATTGAACTGTGTAAGAGTGTAACAGCAATTGAATTTTGTTTTTCCCATTGAATTCCAATGGATGACAGGGCGTCCAACAATTTTATACTTTCATCAGTTTTACTTGGTTATGCAATCGACGTATAAATACAATTAATTTTTTTGTTCGGTTCAATTCAATTTTAATTCAGATTAAATATATAGACCTTTTGACTCATTTCAATAACATACACCTTGTTGTTGGGTTATAGTGTATGACAATATAAACATATTTAATTTGAATTTTCCCTGTAATTCGTTGTACTAAAACCAATATTGGTAAGGAATATAAAAAATCAATTTACTTAGTATTCATAACGGTGGAATAGATTATCATTTGTTTTCAAACAATTATAAGTCTTGATAAGATTCGTTGTCTTGTAAAACGGTTTCGTTTAAAGAAAAACTATAAATTTATTATTATTGTGGTATTCGTACGTTTTATTGCACTTAGAAGATGAAGCAAAAATAACAATTGAATAAGAAAATATTTTGAATTCTGTGTTAAGTAATCAAGAGGAAACTTTCAATATTTCCATCAATACAATTAAAATTTTTATTCATTCAGCTTTTTAATCACACTGAAGGTATGAATAGCATTGTAAAGTTCAATTTTGTCGTGTTATGTTTAAATAATTCTGCTACTTCATTATAAATGGTAAAAGAAGAAATAATAAAGTTTAGCGATAAGAATGGTAAAACATCATGATTATGTTTGGATATCACAGTGTGGAGGATGAAGAAAAACAGAAAAGTTTGAAAAATCTATTGTAATTATAATAGAAGTGAGTTAAAGAAACAGAAAGAATTAAAATTACATGATTTCATTTAATGTTGACTCTCATTATAACGAATAAAATGTGAAAGGAGCATTAATCATTATGCATAGCCTTAGAATGTGAATGTATTTTTCATTCACTCTGTACCTGTGATACTGTATTCGACAAATGAAAGTTCATATTAGTGTGACTCCTTTGTACGATTGCATTATGAGTACACCCGATTCAATTTCTCAAGTTCCAAAATGGGAAAAAAGAAAGAAAATAGAAGATGAAATAAAATAAAAACAGAACTTTCATACTTAATGAAGTTTATATATGTTTTTGGGGTACTAATAGAAAGATATACCCCCACAGTAGTAGTTTATACATTACGAATAATACAAATTCATAATGCCTGTTGCAGCAATTCATACAATTTAATTTTTATGAACTTCATTTCGCATTAAACCATTTTATTAAAACGAAAAAAAAAAATGTAAAAGTAATACACAGAAATCGTCTGTCTCTCTGTTTAGTTTAGATTGTAACAACAACAGCACAGAAGAATTTAACATTCATTCTCATTAATTTCTTACTGGAATTTTATAAAGTTTATGTTACATAAAATAGAAAAATAAGGAATATTTAATGGAAACTCTCTAGGTTGGTTGGTTAGTCCTGAAATATGCTTTTTGATCTCAATTCCGTATACTGGTTTCACTATTCCATGTAAAAATTATGCTTTTCGGAGAATTTCTACTTCATATTCATATAAATGAGTGGAAAAAAATAAGAATAAAAAAAACTAGAGCATATGCATCGAATATGTTACGATATTGTTACCATAATTTTGATCAAAAGGTAGATGCTTTATTATACGAATTTTTTAATACAAAATTTTTCATCGTAATGAATGTGTACTTTTTATGGCACTAGACAATTACAGTCTCATCGGAACTGAAACAAAAAAAAAATAAAAATTACACCGCATATCAAATGTAATCACCTGCAACTAACAACGTTTTACGTCGCATTCAATAGAAAATTTTATTTTTTCAAAATATCTCTTGATGATAGTCCAACCATGTAGAATGGAGATGAGTCAAATTTTGATTTAAAACTTTTTCATAATACTGGACTAACATAAAAATTACTACTTGTTTGTGATAATAAAACAAAAGAAGTCATCTCTCACCAATTTTCAATGAAAATTGTGGATGATGAACAGTAAAGTTTCGTATATTGGTTAGTCACCACTAAATCCAGGAAGCTCCATATAAAAACAATGGAATAAGTTTTTTTTTTTTTTTAAACAATTTCACTTATGAGAATGGTAACACAAAAGCATATTGAATTTTTTGATTCTTTTATGTGTGAAGCTACACGGAAGCCAGAAATTTCATATGAAGTTTATAATGGAACCCAAAGTTACGAGTAATCATATTTACCTGTAGAAACCTAATTAGTTGGTATTCCATATTCAAGTTTTCCCATAGTGAATTTTATTCAAAACTGAACAATCACACATTATTGTATCTTATGTGTTTCAGCCCTGATGTCTGTAAGGATCATTAATGAAATATTAAAATTTTACAGAGCTCATTTAAAATTGAACATTATCAATTATTGTTTCTTCTGTGATACCATAATTCGCTATAGAAAATTTTCAAGAAAGACATAAACAAGTAAATAAAATTTCAATTACATTAACCTAATAATAGGGTATATAAACATGGTCATCATGGGATCATTAAATCCAATCGTTGCAATATTCTATTTTAAATTTGATGCCAATCAATAGTTTTACAATTTAATATTGTTCAAATAACAGCACCATTTATTCGGTCTGTTGATCCGATATCAACTGCAAAATATTGTCAGGATTAATTGTATACGATATCAATTCAATCAAAAGTAATATTCATTAAATTTTGTTAGTTTTATCATTTTGGGTGAATGGCTGAAAATTTTGTTGGTCTCTAATAGTTTTTGTATCGGAAAAAACATAAAACTATTCCAGATATTGAATCAATTTTGGTCACAAATCATCAGATTAACAATATCAATTCATGTGTATATCAGTTCGCCTTGTTGTTATCCGGTTAGACATGAAATTGCATTTTCCTAGTTTAGACGATATTGACCTTTTTTATTGTAGGTGGGTGTTGGTGATTTGGGAGAAAATATTGTATACGTCAATGGATACCATTTAAATGGAGTAACTCTTCAACCCATCATTGGTATCGTTCATATTCAGTAGAAGTGATTAGATATTCTGGAAATAATTAACATTGATCCCCGGTTAGATATCTCGTTATAGAAATTTAAACATGTTACAGCATAACAATCGAATATAGTAGCATCACTATCTATAGTCACTCAATAGGTGGATGTATGCATACAACATAATCGTCTCAATTCATTTAATTCAGCTTTGATTTTCTTCATCATATAATTTTAGTAATGGGATGAGACAGTTTGTCTATGTTCACACCATCAATATTTCACCTCTTCCGGCAATTGATTCTCAATTGAAATATTGAATATTCATTTGAGTCTTGACTGATACCATTTCAATTCAATATAATGGCAATGTGTATGTGTATTTTCCCAAATTTTATTTACTTTGACCAAAAGTTTTCTATAGAATTCAGTGATAATCATATTATTGAATTCGTTTTAATCAATACAATACGTTATGCTGATTTTGTATCATAACTGTATAATATTTCCTTATAATAACCAAAATGATTGCTGTATTTTGTTCAACAACAACAAAAAAATAAAATTTCCATAACAGTTTATGTTTATTTCAATCAAAATTGGAATTAAGTAACCTGTAAAATGAAATTAATATTATGCCAAACAAATACCAAAAGAGATTTTAAATTCAATTTGCTTGTATTAATAATTATGATATCCGTATTCAAAATTTCTGCAACATAACTAGAGTGTAGTTGATGGCATTTTCCTGTTTATAACCACAAAATTTTATATGAAAATTACCGGAATCGATTATTTAAAGTTGATCATCACTGATGATTATTAATGAATTTAAATTCACATAAAATGTGTGTCTACGTGTGAAATGCCACAATAACAATAAAATTCATTTTATAAATGATTTTGTTGAAAAATCCTTAACTGTTTTGTTTGAGAGTTCAACTCACCTGTCCTGTGAGGTGACAATGAAACGACCACTTATTGACTATTTGAGTTTTTCCCATTGGAAATGTCAATTCCACGTAAAAAATAAAATAAAATTGTGAATAACAGAATGAAAAAAAAAGACTGAAATTTAACAACAGAACAAAATAAACGTGAAAAGGTTGCCTATCAGTAAAGTGTCAACAGACAAATTGATTGCATTATTGAATGTGGCCAATACATGACGGAATGTATCAATTCTATTATGGTGGGAATATTAGGTGAATCCAATTCAATATCGTCCGTTGTGAATAGTTTATTCTGTATTCCCGTTTAACGGTGAATCGTTCATTATTTTGCATTTATTTTTTGTTGTATTCTGGTTGCTATTTTTCATCTCACGTTAACGTGTCCCATTGCTTGTTATCTCTGGTTATGTCAATTTGAGGTATTTTTTTTTTGTTAAATGAAAATAGACAGTTTCCATCCACGCTTATATAAAATTCGACAAAATATCCCCTAAATGAATTGAATTGATCGAATCAATTGGGCTTTTTATATCAATCGAAATAAAATTTTATATTCAATATTTTGTTTTTTTTTATTCTGTTATTCTGTTAAATTGATACTGATGCCCATTTTACATTGGAATAAAAATTCAATGGATCATTTCAGTGTTGTTCATTTAAAACGGGTTTTATACCATTGATCTATTTTATAAAACAAACGATTGAATGTTATTTTTTTGTCAAGTCCAACTAAATAAACTGTTTCCTATTGATTTATTCAAATAGAGTTCGGTTAAAGATAAAAGCTTTCCAGTAAAAGAGTGTATTACAAATGAGAGACAAATATTATTTTAACAAGTTGATTTAAAGTGCAATGGATCTGAATGTTATTGCGATAAAAATGAAAGATAATAATCCGTTGATGAACCACTGATCCCTTGATTATGATCCGCTCGTAATGATATTTTTGGAGTACCAAAACGATTGACAATTTGCCTTTCATTATCAATTTTATTCATTCCCATTATCACTGTTCTCTTTTGATAAATATAAAAAAAACTATTCTCAGAAAATTCACTATCATTCCATAATAACGTTGTTCATTCATCATTTCTCTCCATTTACTGTACAAAAATTGACGTTTTTAATGATTTTATTTTTTCGATTGAAATTTCTGGTTTTAATTTTCAGTTTGCAAAATATGATTTTAATGAGAATTTAATACTCATTAAATCAGTGTACCATAATGAAACTGTAATTAATATTATGCACTCTTCTATGTGTGTACAAATGAAAATAACTCGTTTACCAACCAAAAAGTACATGTGAAATTAACATAAAATAATAATAAAGAAAAAATCATTAATAGCAAAAGAGTAAATAAACTTTTATCATATTCATTTTAATATTCTTCGTCACAAAAATGGTAAATAATATCCATAATAGGTTTGCTATGAAATCTAATACGTTTTTATACCTTCAAATATCGTATCCCTTTCATGTTGTCGTTTTTTGTATGCTTAATTATTAATTAAATTCAATTTTAAAACATCTATACATTATGAACATATTGATTCGTTTGTCACGTCCATTATATATTTAAAATAAAATGCCTAAGTAGCAGTTAACAATATTTTAATTATTAATATCTAATGAGTTCATATCGAAGGATGAGTTACACATTTACAAATCCATCCAAAACTGTGGAATAATAAAATGGAAAACTGTTACCCAAATGAAAAACATACATTTAATTACAATTTCATTTTGATAAAATTGTGTATTCATTGGTTACAATTTTAAGTCTAAAATGAAATAACTTTTTTTGTTTTTCGTTCAACATGTTTCATATACCTCACCATGTATTTATCTTTAATACACTACTATGTCAATATGAACTAAATTTCGTTTGATGAAACATGAAAATTGTTTTTTTTTTATGGAAAATGTTTGAATTATTTATTAAATTAAATGAAAATTGACTGTAATTTAGTTGGTAATAATTTATGCATATTATTACAATGTTAAATGGTTGAAATCATCACCTGCTGAGACTTCATTATTATTAAATTAAAATTACTATCTTAACACAAGTGTTGAATTAACTTGAGTGTGTAATTCAATTGTTTTCAACGAAATCCAGTGATTACGTTACCTTTGTGATTCAATACAAGTGATTCTGTATTTATTATCTGGTTGGTGGTGGTCAATTGCTATGTGTTGAGTTTTAACCGAAAACATAAAAAATGAAACTGAAATGAACATAGTTATAAACAATTGGACCACCATATTCATCTTTTTAGTTCAGCCGAGTAGTTAGGGATAGGGAATGATGTCCATTAATTCTAATGATTATAATGATGATGTGATACATTCATTGGTAATACAAATCTGCTTGAATAAAATTCAACTCATTTTGCCAATTACATAACAGAGTCTCCCTCCCTCTCCACACGAATAAAAAATAATAATAAAATCACATTTTCATTATTTGCCACCCATCACCAAACGAGTGATAAAAAGAGCATAATCCAATGTGGAAAATCACTTGATTATGTTCATAAATTATCCGGTTATTCATAATGTAACAATTTAATTCATTTTATTTTATCACTAAATTAAATCGTCTGATGATGTTACACAATGATGGGGGATCACACAAAAAGTAGTAAAAAGAATGATAATCAACCAAAAATGTTGGGATTTAATTGTTGTGTATGTGTGGTGAACGTAAATTCGATGGTGAATGAAATTCAATTAATTTGTCAATTATGTCCCATAATCTCAACTAATTCCAAAATGATCTGATTCCATTTAATATTCAACCGTACATTACGAGTAACTAAAACACTGTATTCATATCATTTTGTTTAATTTCATTTCATACAGCACCGCCTGAGATAACAGTAGAAAGATCATGGGTTCATGCAGCCGAAGGACATACAGCTGAACTAGTGTGCATTGTTCATGGTGATGTCACATCAAATGTAAGTCATTTATCACACACAGAAACAATACTAAATTCAATTAATCAATGATCCACAGTATAGAAAAAATCAAGAAATCCACAAAAATGGTAAAATCTCTAATTCAATTCTCTTATTTTGTTTTATTTCAAATCTCTGTTTAGATGGTTTGGTATCAAAACTCATATTTATTGGAACAATCAGAACGCCGTCCAATGTTACAAGACGGAAGTCGTCATAGTTTGATTATAAAGAATTTTCAAAAAAATGATTTTGGAAATTACAGGTATGTTAACAGTGAAATATGTCGGATGTTATACTCTCTATGTCACTGGCCAACGAATACAAGAGAAGAAAAAAAATTTCAAATAGAATATATAATCGTAAAGGACAAAATATAAAGATTAAACTTTTTTCCTTTTCCTTCATAAAAACCAAAACTTCCATGTCTAGAATGAAAGTTTTTTCTTGTTTTGTGTTTTACGTTACAGGAAGTTTTATTCTTCTCATGGTGGTCCCCAAAACTCTCTATGTTATTACTACCTTCTGTTTAACTAGGAGACTGAATCTATTTTTTTTTCCTACAAAATAATTTTTTACTTGTTCACTTACAGTTGCTGTGCAGAAAATTCACTAGGACGTACTAAAAAATATATTGAGGTATCAGGACGTCCAGGACCAGCTGAATTTATATCACCAACATTTGGTCATTCAACGGATCAATATAATATAACGTGGACCATTGAATCAATACCAAATTTACAAGAGATTCGATTACTATTCCGTCGATTAATTGTAAGTGGAAATTCATTTTACATCACTTTTATGTCGTTATCATATTTTTATTATGCACCTTTGTTACCTTTACCAGCAATCAATTTTATTATTTTATCGTTCAATATCAAAATACTTGCCATTCTTTGAGTGTGTACTTGACGTTGTCTCATTCAGTATACTCATATCGATAAAAAAACGAAGGGTTTTTCATAAGACACATAACCAAATACTAACAAACGTACCAAGAACTCTTCTAAAGAATTTTCCATCCGTTCAATTGAAGTAAAAAACTCAATTTCATCTTATCCGTAAAATGAAAGGAAAAAATAATGTTTTACGGCAATTATAAGTAAACAATCTTTTGTAATGATAAAAGTTTATTTAGTACTTTCATTTTACCATCGGATCGATGCAATAAATCAAGGATTAAAAAATCCATCCTTTCTTTATAGCCAACTCTCTCTATCTCTGTCTCTGTTTCACTTCATCAACTGATGGAGTTTGGAGCACTTTTTTTGTTCATTTCTTGTGTTATAAAAACGCATCAAGGGAATATAACAATATTTTCTCTATTCATTGGGTACCCACCAATATACAACAGTTGGGTTGGCCATTACCATTGAAAGGAACAAAGCAAAACAGGAAAAAAAAAATTCTATAAAACTCCACATACAGAAAAATTAATGTACTACCATTTATAGTTTTCGTTTACCATAAGAGGAGATCTACTCTTTAGATAGTCATGTGGATATAATAATTTTTTTTTTATCCTTTTCGTATAACCGAAAAAAAAGAAGAAGACTAAAATCCAATTGAACATACCCATTTTCCAATTATTTTTAATCAATATAAAATCCGTTTTTTTTTTCACTGTTGGATCAATTCACCATGTTCCACATTGTGAATTATAGAGAGAATTTGTAAAAAAAAAAAATTGGGTATTTCGAACCCATAATCAATACTTTTTATCCCATCATTGTAACGATTCAACATTAAAAATACAAGAATATAAAAGGCAAACATAATGCCAATGATAAAATGAATATTGGGAGGCTGGAAAAATAGTAAAAATGTTCTATTGAATCGATAGAGAAGAGCAATGGAATAATGATAAAGGATCCAGTTGTGATAAAGAGAATGAGAATTCAATGAATTATGCACACTAGTTTAATTAAATTCAACATTTTTTATTCCACCTTCAATTCATCTTTCGTATATGGTGGACAGGTGAATGCATTATATGCGATTAGTTAAACCAGGTGATGGTGTAATGCATTGTCCAAAGAATCTTTAGTCAGAAGTTGCATCCCATTTGTGTGCTTCTATGTACACTCCATTGAGTGATAAGATATTTGCCATCAGACATGTCATTTAGGTGAAAGCTTTCAAGTTTCAACCATCAATGAGTTAAATTTACGACAAAACTAAGTTGATTTAATAAACCAAGGGAATAATAGAAAAAAATGTTCATCATTTTATACTGATGGACAGTATGTGATTCTTCACCAAACAGTGGTTCTTCAGTTTCTATTGTTTGTTCTGGTGTTTTTAATCAAATTCCATTTAACACAGTTTTCTAACAAATTTTTCTTTTCTATTGAATTGATGATTTCCAGATGAATGAAACTTATCAGCATCCTGGTAAGTGGCATGATATCACACTATTACCAACATTAATGAGATCAAGTGAAAACCACTTTACAATGTCGTATGTCATCCGTGGATTGGAACGTAATTCAGTGTATGAAGCAATTGTTCAAGCCAAAAATACATACGGATGGAATGAGGTAAGCATAAAATTTATTCATTCTCATTTTAATTTTAAGTGTTTTGATGGGCCTTCGCAAACGATGAAATTCCATTTGGACTATAAATTTAAATTATCGTCAATAAATGAAATCAAATAATCGTTAAGTGATTTTTATCACTTCTTAATTTTAAATGGAATTAAAGTTTAATTCATAAGATTCATAAAAGTGAGTCCAAGAATTGAAATTGAATGGAATTTAATTGGATATTATGGAGATGGAGAAACTATTTCGTAATAAGAATGAAAAAGAATACGAAAAAATTAGTGAAAACGATACGGTAAAAATGAACACGTCATTATGAACAGAACCAGAAAAATCCATTAATTTATATTCATTTTAAATGACGATAAAGAAATAAAGAAGGAAAAAAAAAATTGGTTCAATTCATTGAACACCATTTTGGTTGACTTACTCTAAGAGAAAGTGGGCGAGAATTTTGATGCACAAAAGATCCGTGTGAAATTCAAATCATTTTATAAAGAAGACGACCGACTGTAGTAACATTAAACTCCAAATGAAGAATGGAGAAAACAGCCAAAAACTCTGATAAAAGTGTAATTCAGTTGACTTATGGTGGGGCCCAGTCTATTTCTATAGTTTACTGTAATGTAACAAAATCTGCAACAAAAAAAAAACGAAAAGTTTTTCATTTACCTTGAAGCCAATGAAAATTCCACCTTAATCAGTGTGAGAGACGGGACCACATAAAATATCAGAGTGAACAGAGGACTACTATTCATTCAATGTAACCACATTATGTATACCATTGAATTGAATGTAATTTGGTGGTATGAGATGATGGGAAAACAACCAAAAAGATGATGTGGTTTGCCTGATTTATATTTTAATATGAAAAAAGTGTATAAGCTACTTCTATGAATCCACTACGAATCTAATCATTGAATGTTGATATACACACATTGAACAGTGGCAAAGTAAAAGAAGCATATAAAAAACCGAAATTTCAATTTGAATATTTTCTCATCAATGGATTTGAAGCCCTTTTCAAATTTCACTTTGCCTGGTTTTTCTATGAATATTCTTTGCAACGAAGAGCAAAAAAAAAGTGTTTTCTTTTTTTTTTTGTTCATTTCTATCACATCGAAGTTTTTCAATAACCCCCACATGACCAATATTTAAGCAACGAGTATGATATAAATTTGTAAGAAAACCAATGAGAAAAACCTAACCGTCATAGAACACTTTTACATCTTCATTCAATCTCATACTCAATATCACCATTGGGTAAAAAGAAAAATAAGTGAAACTAACCCTTCAATGGATCAATGTGGGGGAGAGGGTTACAAAAAAAAATTTGTAACTCGTTTTATTACGTTTCATGTTTTTTCACTTCATGCTATTCAATTCATGCATTAAAGGATCCGCCAATTCAATAGTACTATAAATCATAAAATGATATTACAATATGAGATTTATGTAATGCATAACATTCATTCAACCGTTTTCAAATTCATTTTACTGTATGATTCTAAAGGAAAAACTTAAAAGTTTGGTTAGACGAGTACAAAAAACCGAATAGAATAACTAAAACTTCTTCTTTTTTTGGACTCTTGAAATTTACTTGCTTTTATTTGTGGTAGAATACGTAGTTGATCTTCAATGCAACAGAATCAATATAAGACCCATTGGAATGGGGAAAAACAAAAAAAGAATTTGAAATTTTTGACAAAAGAGCTTTAACGGAACATGATTAAAATTGAATTTTTCACAAGATCCAATTGGGAATTGAGTATGAGTGTCGAGTAATACAGAGTTCGTTAGAGTAACTGATCAAGAATTATCCGTTGCTACTCAATTTCCACGCGATTTTACCAAATAAAACAAGTTACAAAAAAAGAGTTCAAACAGAACCGGTAAATGAAAGTATTCGAGAGTGTAGTAGATCTTTATCCCATCGTAATTGTGTTGGAACGAAATGAAGATAACTTTTCATTCCCTGAGTGCATTTAATCTGTTCAAAATACCATGAAATATGATTCAACGAAACTTATTCGTTTTCTCATAATTTTTTTATTCCTTCTTTATTTATATTTCTAAGATTTTGTATGTGTGTTTGTGTGTGTTTTTCCCGGTTATACACGATTTTCAGTTTTTCTTTACGCTTTGATTTAAATCGTTGATTCAACGGATTTTATTCAAAGTATTAAACTGCCGTAAAATAAATGTTTGCCACGAATGCATTTGCCCCTCATACAAAATACTTGGAAGATATTAAGATATCAGATGGAATTCATCGTTAAGATAAAATGAAATAAAAAATTTTCTGAAAATTTCAGTTAAATAGAAAATTCACTGAAATTGAGATGCCAAAGTTAAAAGAAATAAAATGAAGTTGATGAACGATGTTCAGTTTTTCTTATTCAGTTGAATATGACGTCTCCATTTTAATCATTTAATCTCATTTACCTGTTTGAAGTCATCATTGAATTATGAAGAATGTACTTCTTTTTATATTCCAGATAATTTTTAAAATCTCTATTAATTAACTGTTCGTCTCTTTTTTTATAATTTCAGATCAGTGATATGCATCAATTCTTTACACGTGATCCAGATATACGAGTTGATGATTTGGAATACAAAATGGCAAGTGCATCATATAATAAATCAATGGTATCAGCATCAATATCAAGTTCAATGATGATTATTTGGCTTGGATACATTCTGTCATCATTGGTAGTTCATTGCATTCCCGTTTAGTTTCATTCAATTTCAATTTTGATTTGATCCACTAGAACGGATATTAGACAAACTACAATGTTCCATTGAATGGCAATACGGTATGTATTCAATGAATAGTTAAGTCAAGTATAAAATGGTATTGTATTAACATAAGGTTGTATAACTGATTACCATCCACTTCATTTTCAACTTTAAATTCATTGTTCATTTTTCTTTTTTCTTTTTTACTTTTCAATTCAATACAATTTTTCATTCGTTTTAATTTTAAAATTTAATTCACTTCACTTGAAAATGTGCCTTAAGCAAATTTTTTGCGATTTTTTGATATTTAAATGTACTTTACATAGAATCACAGAAGAAAAATGAAATTTAAATATGAGAGAGATTGTGTTCTTTTTCTCCTATAATATATAAAACATAAGTGAATACTTTTTAAAGTAAATGAGATTGAAGAGATGAAAGTAGAGCGAAAGTATAGAATAAACTAGTGAATAAGAGAACGACTGTAAACAGTCAAAAAATAACATTCTGTTTTCTTAATGTCGTCCTTTTATGTTTCATTTTTTTTTTTTTATTGAATTGATAAAGAGTAGAAAAATGTAATAGACATGAATGGAAACGACGGAGTTGAATATGAAATTGAATTAAATAGTTT
The DNA here is from genome assembly GCA_001014335.1 of Coboldia fuscipes. Taxonomy (NCBI): domain Eukaryota; kingdom Metazoa; phylum Arthropoda; class Insecta; order Diptera; family Scatopsidae; genus Coboldia; species Coboldia fuscipes. Next base: position 137,826 of record JXOR01000295.1, read on the forward strand.
TTAATTCAAATATTTAATTAATTTAACGAGTATTTTCCTAATAGAACCTTCATGATGTAAATATTTGAATTGTTTTGATGAATTGAATTATGCTAAGGCTAGTACATAAGGAACAAAACAACAGTCTGTGTTCTAGAAGTCTATTACCAAAAGTCCTTCTATTCATCCACAGACAGTAAGACTCACACAGTGAGTTACACATTCAAGAGAGTTTTAGTTAATAAGTTGTGCAAATTGAAAATATCATAATATAGTGGTGGATGTGAAAGCAATAACAACTGCATACACAGTAGAGGGATAACTTGCGTGTAGTAGGATGAGCCATCATCTGATTTTGAATCTGTGAAGTTCTTAACCATAATGTTGATTGATGGATATATGCTGGATATTAGATGATTCTATTGCTATTTAAAGATTTTACTTCGGTTGAGTGAGAATAAATAAACAAAAAGTACCAGCATATAAACTACATTATCCAAATATTCAAGTTTCACATGAAGAAAAGTTCTATTTTTAATTTCGATTGTTGTGCAAACCAAAAAGATTTCGATCAGTCCATCTATTGATGTTGTTCAATTTCAATGGTATAACACACAATGAACACTTGTTTTCCTTTCATTAACTTTAAATTGAATTTAACCAAAAAGTTTAAACATCTTCCATGAAACTGCATTCAATTTATACATTCACCTGTGCTATGGGTCTCAGTTACTGTGAATGGATTTCTATTTCATATGATTTCAACGTCTGAATATTGTTAGTTTCATTTAACGGATACTTTAAGAAGTAGTTCTGGTACTTTAATCATAATTCTATGAAGAAACTGTATAATTGATGGAATACTGTTTTCATCAGTGAATTGATTAAACATTCGTTACTTTTGAGATAATTATGTGAAATTACCATTCTAAATATGATGGAAATCGTTCATCTGTTACAGTTAATTTTTCATTTATTTAACATATGTAATGGAACGTTATCAGTTATTTTTATAATTTTAATTTTACTCAACACAGAGTTTGATAAAATTCATCCAGATAAGTGAAACCAAGTTATGGAATGATATAAATTTCATCACAATATAGCGAGTACCACTCTTTTATCTATAAAACATATTTTTATATATTTAACATTCATAAAATAATGATTATATCCCGAATCCATTGATATGAATCATAAAAATTTATACAATTTTCATGAATATCCATATAACCTAAATGCCAAAAGGGATATATGTAATAAAGGAAAACACAACTACTATTCACATGGAACAAAATGTAATGAAAGAAAAAAAAAGAAATTGAAACTTAAATTTTATATTTTAATATGAGTAAACCAGATGGATTTAGAGTGAATGCTTATTAGTTCTCTTTATAGCTTACAGCAAATACCAATTCATACTAGTCACTGTATGTAGTACAGTTTCGATAAAATTTATGGCATTCTTAACTATTTAGCATAGCAAATAAAACACGAATTTTTACCACCCCCGCCCCGCTACAAATCAATAGAACTGGGATGAATAATCATGCAAATAAAACGATAAAAAATGCATTTCGATCAAATCCTCTAACATGGGATTGCATCGAAATGATTAAATTTCCATCATCAATGAAAAACTCACCATTGACTGACAAAGAAAACATCTAATGCAATTGGGATCGTTTAGAATGATCATTGGTTATTTGATTCCAATGCATAGAAGATGATCTATTACTAAAATTCCCAATTGATTTTAACTGGATTGATGTAGAATTACCTGGTACAAGAGGCAAAACTCTCGAATACCATTGTGTTTATTATAAAGGATAACCAATGAAATTATCATGTTTACCAAGAACATTTTTCGATCTCTTACATTCATCAACCGTTTAAACAATAGCGTTTCATTAGAGATCTGTTATCACAATGGATGATATGAAACCCTAAATGAATAGTTTTCAATCCATAATAATGTGTATGTGTGTTTAATAAAAACTAATTAAATGTTAGTAAATCATAAATAGTTCATATCGTATGAATATGTAAATAAGAGAACATCATACATATAATTCTGTATAGTTTAATATTGATAATTGATTGTGAATTGAGTGTCGGTTATTGATTATCGAGACACTGTTTTCTGTTGAATAATTGAAAAATCAATCAGAACTCACAGAGAAAACTAGGTGATTCATAAATAATAATTAGCCCACATCAATGATTTAATTTCGTGCAGAAAGTCACACCACCGATTCATTAATAATGAGAAAGAGAGTTCATATTTTAATGATTTATTTCAATTTTTTTTTTTTGGTCCTTTGAATTCGATGTCATCTCATTGTATCCCTAAATATAAATTTGTTTCATTTACAATTTATAACTGAATTGAAAGCATATTAAATTAATAAATGAACAATCCCTCATTCTCCATCAGCTGCTACTGTAACTGCACAAAAACAGTATAATACAAAAACGAGAGCCATACATTATAAATGAAAATTATGTGTCCAATGAAATTGATTATTTTTATTCTTTTTAATTTCATTTAACCAGATATGCAACGACCCTTAATTAAAATATTAAAATGCGTACATAATTCAATGAAACAATAGTTTCAATGATTTATAATATTAAACATTTCTTTTTTTCTCTCGTTTTCATTCAAAAGTGAATCATTGAAATATGTTGATTTTATGCCATACGGTTCATTATATCCTTTTAGAATAAAATTGATATGTCAGTTATATTGTGTCGCATACATTTTATTCAAACGAGATAGCAAAAAAAAAGAGGACAAATGAACCAATATAAAATGTTAGAATGAAATTCAAAGTATCCACATTCAATCCATTAATGTGAATGAAATAAAATTAAAAAAAAAAGTTCTAGTGATAGAACACAGATAAATTATGGAATATTTATAGTGATTTTGTGAAATATTTTAATGTAATATTTAATTATAAATGTAACTAAAATACTAAATATGTCAATATTAATAGAATATATGGTTCGTTTGATTAACTACATCATCTGAATCAAATTGATAACATTTACATGCATAACAGAATCACATTCAAGAGTGATTTCAAATTAAATGAAATTTTGGAATGCGAACAATTTAGTGAATAAAATATCATCGTAGTTTAGTCTATCGTATAGAGAAATAAAAAATGGTAACAAATAACAAACATAAATTATGATTAATGATGATAATCTGATCTATCGAATATGAGATGTACTCTTTCCTATGTACGAGTTGACATTCGATTGATAATTAATTGTGTCCATTTCAATGTGATGCCAACGGTTGGCACTTTAAACATTAAATATGTGGAATATTGAGAACACATTAATTGTATTCAATTATGATTTACATACATCTCTCGTTATTGATTTCAAATGTTTTTTTTTTTTTCATGAATCAATAATTAAACTATAAATTTCATTGAATACTATGATTTAGGATCTATAAATAGTAACTTTAAAACATAAAATTAATAAAAAAAAAAACCAATGTATCAATTAAGTAAATTAGTATATAGGTAATTACCATTTAGATTATAAATAAAATGTAATCCATCGATTTGATGTACCATCGTAATTAGATATTATTAATTATACTGTAAAACAAAATGATTAACTATTTTAACATTAATTGCCTAAATAGAGCAAAATAGTAATAAAGTGATTTAAAACTAAAAATTTCTTTCTTTAATTTTGTGTACGATCTTTTCAATTCGAATCTCTAGAATACCTTTATCATTGCAGGAACTTTTAGTAATGCATTAATTACAACAATGATTTTTGGAACATTTGGGTTTTCCAATTTTCAGATTTTCAAAGAATCGAGATTTCAAAAGTCCATTTCTTCCATCATTTTTCCAAAACGACATTTGTCTCCTGTTCTTATGGTTGCCTGTTCCAAATTAACCAAATCGGTCGGAATTTTCTTGTATAACTGAGAAATTCTTAATTTTTTCCATGTAATTGTAACAGCCGGACAACTATCCTATCAATATACAGTGGCGCCATCTAGTGGAGATAGTGACAACTAAAAAAATGAAACTTTAGGTTTTTCACATATTTTCTTTTCTTCCCTTTGCTGTTAGGGTTGCTGCACTAATAATAATGCATATTGGTACACCGACACGAAGCATTGATTGCAACAACAATTTCGGAACTTTTGATTTTTTTTTTCAATTTTCAAAAGTTACACTTTTAGCCGATACCGCCAGTTCAATTTAATTGTGAATATTAGATCAAGCCGATGCCGCTTCAAAACTTTAAAAGAATTTGCTGTTCGTCTAAAAATATGTAATTTTCAAGTCGGCATTACATCGACATTGTTCGACTGGTGGCAACTAGATTAAACAATTCGGCTCAATCCGTTTCACCCGTGGTAATGTAAGATTGTTGATATTTTTTTCTAAAAATTCGGTACTTCCGAAGTACTTTTCTGATTCTGACTGCATAATCGGACGAATTCTCGAGATCCTTCCACATTTTGCTCCAATCCCTTGTAAATTAACTCTATCTTAGTGCCACTCTCGATCTCCTGCACACCAGATTGCATAACCCAATTTGGCAAAATATTGAAACGATCGTTCCAAGTCTGCCGTGCATATTCCCATGACAGAAGAGTTCACGTATATGATTTCCCTGTGAATCAAATTCAATGATTTGTATTCATATAGCTGCCGTTTCATGCATCTAATAAGGGTGCATATACATATTGATATGATTTAACAGCGAAATCATTCTAATTATCAAAAACAGTCACAATCTTCTTCGACGTTGAATTCATATAAATTGGCGATGCGTTCTCATTTTGTTTACAATTTGTATGAAAATTTTCTTCAGAGCGTAATGCGAGGATTTTTCCTCCGTTTTGTTCATAGTATAGGCGAATACTTGGTATTAAAACGTGAGGGTTAAGTGGTCCAGTAAAAACTTATAATAAAAGTAAAGAAGGAATGAAAATAGAAAGAATTGCTTGTATTGAGATGATGGTTCTTTAAATCAATTCACATTATGTTACCTGATGGATCATATGGAATTCTTATCAAATAACACAGCTGACGTGAAAAAATAGTACCCAAACTTGTGTTTATCACAAATACGTAGATTTTGATACATAAATATTTACTTATCGAGTCAGAGAGATTGTTTTTAAATTATCTTCAAATTGTTAGTGTTCCAGTCCTTTTCATATATTCTTCTACACGGACTAACAAAGCCATTTACTAAACAGTGCCTCTACGGAATATACGTTATCAATATCTTGCAAAGTAATCATTAATCATCGTTCTGTAAATAACAAGAGTTCAGAGATGCGATGACCTCATCGTCGTGAATAATAGCTAGTTAGTATACATATAGAAAGAGAAATGAGTGAGTCTCGTGTTCATAAGCTCTTATCCGAGGCACTGGATGCCGATATTGCTGGAAACAAGCAGTTGGCAATTAAGTTCTATTCAGACTCTGTTGAAGAAATTTTAAAGATTGAGGACAAATCCGTAAGAGAAAAGTTGAACAAGTTCGCTGAAAAGGCGTTATCCAGAGCAGAAGAGCTCAAGGGCATCAATTATGTGGAGACTAAAACTCCATCAGTACCATCACTTCACACATCGACATCTATCCCATCAACTTGTGAGTTCCTATTCAATGTAATGTAATCAATTCCAATGTTGACTGTTATTTTTGCAGCATCGGACCATTTCCCACTGAAGGTATCTGGCAATAGTAATTACACAGAAGAAGAAAAACGTGTATTGGAATACACTTCACACATCAATTCAAAGGTGTACGTTCCGTTCATGTCAGTTGATTTAAATGATCGGTTTCATTATCCAATGCCCTTTACAGATAAGGTAAATCCTTGCTTATTACATCGGAATAATATCAATTAATTTCAATTAACTTTTAGGATGGAAAATTAGAACTATCAGGAAAACAAAAACAAGAATTTCGTGAATGGATACGTATCAGTGAATTAGTAGAAGATCCAAAATTAGTCGCTGGTTCACATGTAGATTTCTACAGCATAAAACAAACAATCATTTCCGATTGTAGTGTAGTGGCATCACTTGCTGTATCAGCATTATACGAAAAACGATTTGGCAAACGTTTACTAACATCAATAATTTATCCACGCAATAGTCGCGATGAACCGATTTACAATCCAAGCGGAAAGTACACAATAAAGTTGCACATAAATGGGATACCCCGAAAAGTGATCATTGATGATTATCTGCCGGTTGGATCGCATAACCAATTATTATGTTCCTATTCAAACAACAAAAATGAATTTTGGGTCCAATTAATTGAAAAAGCTTACATGAAAGTGATGGGTGGATACGATTTTCCCGGGTCAAATAGCAATATTGATTTAAATGCATTAACTGGGTGGATACCAGAACGAAATGCAATTCGATTGAATGATCCCGATTTTAATGCAAATGCTATATTTGATAGATTACAAACTGGACTCTCGATGGGTCGCTGTGTTATGACAGTGGCAACTGGCGAACTTAGTGATGTGGAATGTGAACGTACTGGTTTGGTATCAACTCATGCATATGCGGTTCTTGATATGCAAGTTGTTGATGTATGTAAACACTGTAATTCAATATCATAAAATTTGTAGTAACTTACAGTTTTAATTTTAGGGGGTTCGTTTAATAAAATTAAAGAATCCATGGTCCCATTTACGGTGGAAGGGTAATTATTCTGAGCTTGATGCGAATCATTGGACCCCAGATCTACAACAGACGTTGGATTACGATCCAGAAGTAGCAAAACGAGTTGACAATGGAATCTTTTGGATTGATTACAATTCAATACTCCACTTTTTCGATGTTTTTTACTTGAATTGGGATCCAGCTTTATTTCAATACACTTATTCTATTCACGAGTATGTTGATGAAATATGAAGAAAGTAATTGAATTTCAATTATTCTTGTTTTTCAATTAAAGGCAATGGCGGGCTGGTATTGGTCCTAGTAAAGATGTGTATACGATTGGTGCTAATCCTCAATACAGTTTGAAGGTACAAAAAGGTTATGGCTCTGTGTGGATACTACTGACACGCCATATCACCAGTATTGAGGATTTCCGAGAAAATAAAGAATATATAACATTGTTAGTCTATAAGAATAACGGCAAACGGGTTTATTATCCATGTGAGTATTAATCCAATTTATTATTCAATATGATACTGAGTTTCTGCTTTTTTAGATGATCCAAAGCCTTTTATAGATGGTGTAAGAATAAACAGTCCACATTACCTTTGTAAAATAAAATTAAATCCTGAATCTGATTCCACATATACGCTAGTCGTCTCACAATATGAGAAAACAACAACGATATTCTACACAGTACGTGTGTACTGTAAGACACCATTTGAATTTGCTCAAATTAACAGTACCTACATGGTGAATAAAGAAATCGTTGGTGAATGGAGTACAGTAACGGCTGGTGGATGTCAAAACCACCCTCAAACTTATCCTCATAATCCACGATATAAACTAGAAATGGGTCCGTTGGAAAATCAAAATTTGATTGTAGAATTACGGGGACCTAAAGATTATCAAGTTGGATTGGAATTGACCGTTGTTTCATTGGAAGATCCAACAGTGACGGCACCGTTTGTTAACAAATCAACGGGATCGTATCGCTCAGGTTTCTGTGTTTTAGATGTCCAAAATCTACCAGCTGGTACTTATTATTTAGTGCCATCAACATATTTACCGAACTGTGTTGGTCCATTCTTTTTAACATTTAAGTGTACCACGGGATTAAAAATAGAACGATTAAGATGAAATCTTTATTTAATTTTAAGAATGTTGATTCTGTATAATTTGTTTTTCATTTATTTATCATCGATGCCTTGTATCATATTTTAATAATCATGAAATTAAAAATTTGAAATATTCAAAGGAGTCTAATTTCGATAATTGTCAATTGATTGTAGTTTATGTATTTGAGTAATTTGATTTAAAGACAACATGGCAAATGTTCTTGGTGGTCTTCTTTGGTTAATAGTATTTGTTTTCTTAAGTTTTCCAATTGCCTTTATTTGTCTCTTTTTTTATCTGTTTATAAATCCATTGAGTATATTTAGCGGTTGTCTAAATGTAAGTTAAAATCTATCACCAATCCAACGAGTATGTTTCATTTACCATTGTTATTTTACAGAAACTAAAAGAAATGCTGAGAAAGGGTATAGAGTTTACTGGATTCACTTGGGAAAAAGTAATCAATTGCGAAGGATGTTAAAAATGCAATGAATTGTATCTGTAAAATATTTTGTCTCGGATGACTTCTTTGCCATTCTAATAAAGGAAATCTTTGGTGTTTTTAGAATCATCGTTATTTCATTTAAAAAACGCGCTATATATTCGATAAGCTAATATTGCGCCATACCCAAACAATATACACATTTCAGCCTTCCCAAATCGTTTTCAATAGAAGTTTGCTTGATGTCTGAATAAACAAACAATCCGCAAATTATTAGCAATTATTTGGAATCGCCAGCGGTGCTCTCAAAGTGAACAGTGTTATTAATAAAATGATATGAAAATATACAAATAATCTAGACGGATAGATTGAAGTGCCGCAAGTTCATTTCTATTTCTAAGAAGTAATCGTATGAACATCATAAAAACGACACGAATTTATTTCTATTTTAAAACATTTATGAACCTTGAATTTGAATCTGAGTTTACTCTCAGTTGGACCATGAGTATTGTATTAAATGAAAGTTAGTTTGATTCGTTGTTTAATTATTTGACCAGTAATTAGAGTTTATTAGCAATGAATGATTACCAGGTGTCATCAGAGATATTTACTGAAACCGATTTTGGAACATCGTCAACGTCAGAAGGCAGTTGAGTATCCTCATTAACTAATAAAATCGTTAAAACAAACAACTTAAAATTTATTACTCACATTTTAGAAGTTCTATCTCGTTTCCCATTCACTTATCCAAATGATTGTGACAACACGAATACTACTACTGATAAAGACGGTGATTTAGAAGTCCATCGCCCAAGGAAAGGAGTTATTATAATCGGTTAGTATTTGTTGACATTAATTACGTACAATTAATAGTATGAAATCGTTAAAAATTTATTGCAGAACATCTGAAGGCCACTAAATTAGAATTAGTCGGATTACAAGTATGGCGTGGTGCACTTTTATTGGCGGATTTTGTATTGCACCTTCGGAATGAACTAAAAAATAAACTTGTACTTGAACTCGGCTCTGGCGTTGGATTGACTAGCATAGCAGCTGGAATTTATTCGAAGGAAGTTATATGCACAGGTGTACTGTCAGATCTATTAATCGTTTTATATAATGCCATTACTATTATCGTTTTAGATATTGCAATGGGTGGTATCTTAGAAGTAATTAAATCTAATTTGGAGAAGAATTCTTCAATGATCAATGCTCCAGTAACGGTGCATGAATTAGATTTTAAAGCTACCTCCTTCACACCTGAGTTATCGAAGAAATTATCAGATGTTGAAATCTTTCTCGCTGCTGATGGTATTCATTGTGACCTATCGATGATAAATATTCATGTTAACAGTCTTCCTTTGTTTTAGTTATCTATGACGATGACTTAACAGAAGCATTCGTTGGCGTTCTTGAGAAATTACTGCAACCAACAGAGACTGTTAAACAGAAAACACTCTACATGGCATTAGAGAAACGGTATGTTTTCACCGTCACCGATTTGGATATAGCACCTCCATGCTATGATACTTTTCTCAAGTTGATGGATCGTGTTCAGCATAAACACAAGTGGACATTCCGACCGGTGCCAATTGATTTCCCACAATATTTCCAATATGAGCGTGTAAAGGAGTTATTATTACTGAAAATAAGTACCTGAATTGTGTTCATTAAATTGATAAAACCAAACTTAAATACATTGTTATTGAAAATTTAATATTGCAAATGGACTATCACAGTTTATTGGTCATAACTTATGTGAACCCAATTTAGTGTATCGGGTCAGATATTGTCTATATGCTTCGCGAAATTTTTTACTCTTTGGCTAAAATTAGAAACAATAAAATTATTAGGATTCATAGAATGTAACTTAAATCAGCAGTAAGAGATTACAATTTGTTGTTCTGCCTCTGTCCGGAGTCGTTCGATTGCTGTTCGATAGCTCCATTGTTCATTGAAATATGAGATCAAATGAACTTCCTCATTGAATTTCACTCGTTTCTTTGCTGGATAATAATTTCTCCTGTAATTATCTGAATTGTTTAAAATAACTGATAAGTAGGAAAATATTTAAGGATTTATGAATTCCAATGAAATATACTTGATGAATAATTGAAACTCTTGTTAACAATATTTGCTATTTTATCATCGGTTAAATCCTCATCATTGTAGTTATAGCAATTCTCGATTCCCCTCTTTTTTAATATACTTTTCGATTCAAGTACGTTGCGGGGTTGCTTCCTGGTTGCTATCGAGTTAATACCATCTAATTTGGACTGTAATGAAAACAATTTCATGTTTCATAAATGGAAGCTGTACACATATTCTGTGTGATATATAACTTACATGTAATTTAGAATGTTTTGTAGGCTTGATTTTTTTCGCTCTTGCTCCTAAATCATGATTCCGTTCAGGTGAGGCATCCAACGGCATATCGAGAATGCAATTTATAAATTTTTCTTTTGAAAAATTATTATTAATTCTATTGGTACGGACACACATAAAATGTGAATATATTTTAATGTAATATTGATACTAATTGATTGGGTCGGTATTTCTATTAATTAATTGTAAGCAAAAAGAGAAAAAAAAAACTAATAATAATAAAATTGAAATGCTTCAAACAAATATATAAACATGTAATTTCCAAAAAAATTTTGATGCCAAAGACGATGTGGTGTAATCTGGGATTGGATTTTTTTTTTATTTTGATAAATTACTTTCAGCGATTCAATGTTTCATAAACTTTTATGATTTTGATGGCAATCATATTCAAGTCAGAAAAATTATTGATTGAGAATCACAGTTGGGGCGTATTGTATAGCAGCTAGAAATGAAATCAATTTTAAAAACTCACTATTATTTAGATGCAATTGTCAAGGTTTTTTTAATTATTCACAATCTACATAAAAATGAATTTAGTGCAAATGAATAAAGAAATTGTTTTTTTTATTCCCTGTAAAATAAAGAGACGTCGTCCAAGGTAAGTGTGTGAATAAGTAGAGCACACGAATCAATGCACTGTAATTTTTAATTTCCTTTCGTTATTGGAATAACTGTGTCATAAATAAAACACCAATCACTACAGTTTAATCATTCATAAGAAATTAAATTTTACATTTATTTCGTTTCTTATTCAAATTTTTTTGTTTTCATGTTTTTTTTTTTACTGATTATTATATACAATAATAATAAGATAATAATTAATTTATCAGTTAAAAATTAATTAACAAGAATCATTACATAAGTATTATAAAAATTTTAAAAATAATAATAAGAAACAAACAAGATTCATGACAGAGCTAAAGAGAGAGAGAATAAAGTTTAGATGCAGAAATATAATAACGGAGATAATCATAATAATTAAATAAGAAATAACTTATAAATAACGAAATATAAATTTTTTTTTTAATAGAATATAAACAATATGACTTAATAAATTATTATTTGTTTTGTTTTTGGATAATTTAAAAACAAAATTATTTATAGATTGCACAAAAGAATTATCGTGGTACGCCTTAAAACTTACAGAAATCAAACGTTGTGATCAATTATCAAGTAAAGTAACTCATACCGGAATTTTCAATTAATGGAATTCCAAATTTATACATTCACATACCAAAAAAAAAAAAAGAAATGAGTGAAAATTAACATTTACAAATCAAACAGGTAAAAAACTGAAAAGTATTATTATCATTCTTATGGATTACAACGAATATTATCTAATATCGCATATGAATTATAACTCAATCATTGCCACCCTTATCTCATCAATTAGATTTTTCATTTAGGTTTTTTATCAAAGTAAAAACAATATATTCAATTACCATAATATTACAGTACATCTATAAAACATCATCTGTGAAAACTGGTGTGACAGAGTTCAAATCAGTTCCATAGTTTTATGGTATCCATTGTTTTGTATTATTATATTCTGTCAATTAGACTTTAACTAACTAGGAGTCCATTAATAAATAATCAATTGATTATTAGTACCTTTACTCTTCACTATCATTAGGTTTTCTATCATTTCGATTTAATAACGGTTGGTATTGGAATTCTCTATAATTTTTTCATTTTTTATGCGGGGGATAATCTAATAGTATCATGTGTTTCATTCATATTTATGAATTATATAATCTGCATTTACCACATTATAATTTATAGTTATTAATTTATAAATTCATCCAACTAGCGGCCGTTAATAACAATAATTTATCTAGTTAATAAATATCAGTAATTAATAAAATTTTCAAATATCTAATAAAAAATGGATGATAAAATCAAATCCATTTTAATATCATCGGCTAAATTATTCAATTTTTTTTTTTGTCATTTAAAAATTAAATTAGTTAATTATCATTTAAATGGTGATATTTGGATTGTGATTTAATTCTATAAAACTGTTGATCTACATGCATAGCTTTTTTTCTTAAATTATGAATCAATCAATCAATCAATATCAAATCACTAGTACCGAAATTCAAATACATAATCGCAATTAAGATAATATTCCCATTATCCATTATATTAATCGATGATAAATTCTTTATAAATGTTTTATATTTATCATCTGATTTATTTTTTCATAGAGATTCCTAAATATGTTTTCATCTAATAACTATTATTTACTTGTTTTGATTATGTTTATTAAACGATTACATCTCATCAATGTGTTATAGTGTTTCATTCTTCTAAGTTTTTATAAAACATCAATAATCTATTTACGTAAATTCGATTATTGTGTTGAATATTATTTTTATTTTTTGTCTAAAATTTGTTTTTTTTTTTTTTATTCATCATTTGGTTGTTATTCATCATTTAAGTTATTTAAATTTCAACTGAATTTATTCATGTTCCAATTGATTTTAATAAATTGAGAAATATAAATAACGAATTATTTAATTGGTATTTCCCTTCTTTAAATTAATAAGTTATTTCACCGTATACATGAATTTTATAGATACATGAATTTTATGTGCGATCGACCATTATTGATTGAAAAAAAGAACAAATCACATTTAAAAATGAAAAACACATAGAAAAAAGAAATTCAATTTAATTAGCATAGTGTTAATTATCGCCATTATTATCGATTGCCTTCATACCATTTATTATGATATGTTTCATACACCGATTTATATAATATATATTCTCTAAAATATTTCATTTATTTTGTGTTGAATTACTTTTCAATTGTGTGTTAATTAGAGCTCACTAACCAAGTGATTATTTTATGTGTACTCCGATTTTTAAATTCAGTGAGTATAAAAGATAATGAGAGGGGATTTTGTTTTATATTGAAGACATGAATGACTTTTAATACTAAATTCATCAACTACTGTTTTATCATTAATATTATACTTATGTTAACACGATTCCAATTGTCGTGTATTGTGCACGATATTCCGATTAAACATTTTGCTTTCTTCTACAAAAGCTTAAAAATGCCGATTGAAATTATTGAAGTCACCGCCATTAAATGGCAAAAAATTCTTCATTAAATTCTGTTCGTCATGCGTCAAGTGATTCGAATTTTGATTAAAACGTTCTTTATTTGCCATTGATATTGAATTACTAGCCTGCGTTTTATGATCAATTAGGGACTTGGAAACAGCTGGTGTTGTACTCATTTGATTTGGCATCGATCCAGGATATGTGGACACGTTTGATTGACCAACACCACCACCCACTGAACTGTGAGATGATGAAGATGATGAACTTATTGCCGGTTGCTCGATTCCAGTCCCCTTCATTTGTCATTCACCTGCTGCCGATACTGTGTTCCATTCCCATGGTGTGTTATATGGTTTCGGTGAGCTAAAATAAAACGAAACGACACATTAATTTTACACTAATGATAAACCACATACTTGATCCAACACTTACTTATAGAATGGATGAAAAGCCATCGGATTTTGTTGCATAAATTCGTTCATTTTTCCTAAATTAGTTGCTGCCGATCTTACATCATGCATACCCAACATTGGATTCATATATTGTCGATGGGCCATCAATGGATCCATTGGTATATTTGACTTTGAATTTTTTGATTTCGTTCTTTGACTGGATCCCATCACCGATTGCGTTGGATTCATAAACGGATTTGGCGGATAATCAGGCATTTCATTTAATTTACGTCGTTTTGAAGTTTGTTCTTTCATTTCATTACGTAGTAATTCTGGTTCCAAGAGATTCTTTAAAGATTTACATGTCAATCGACCCTTTGGCTCTTCTGTTGGTTGTGGAGGCGGTGTAAGTGGACGCGAATTTTGACGTTTATCATTCATACTTGAACCAGCCATCTGTTCTGAATGCAAACGATTTAATAAATGGAAATTGTTCAAAGCCTGCTGCTGATCAACTTTACCACTTGCCGATGCAGCAGACGCTAACTGTCTTTGATTTTTCATATAATTTTGGTCTAATCGACACCAGGCCGGATTCAATTGCGTTAAATTTTCAACACTTAAAGGATTTGTGGCCACTGGAGATGATTTTTGATGCGATTGCATATTCTGAGATCCTCTTGAATTCATATTTGGCGTATTTTGTAGATTTCCACCAAACAGTGGTGACATTAAAAATGGATTCATCATAGAATTGATCCTTTGCTGTTGCTGTTGTTGAGCTTGTGCTTGTGCCTGTTGTTGTTTTTGTTGCTGTTGGTGTTGATGATGTTGCTGTTGTTGTTGTTGTTGCTGGAACAATTGCTGTTGCAACAGTTGTTGCTGTTGTGCTTGTAATTGAGCAGCTTGATGCTGTTGTTGTTGTTGCTGATGTTGCTGTTGTTGAAGTAAATTTAATTGATATGCCATTGGTAACGATCGATTTGGCTTATTTAGAGCATCCGCTAATTGAGCCGACTTACTTGACGAACTTTGCATTTGCTGTTTTTTCTCCCGTGTTTCTCGTTCAGCATTTAGTTTCATTAATTGTGCTAAATTAGTATTAGCCAATGCTTGTTGCCACATCGCAAATTCTAATGGATTTGTGTGGGGCAATACATTTTGCATAATATTATTTGAAGATTCCATCTCTTTGTTTCCCTTTAATGCTGACAACAGTGAAGCATTTGCCATACCAATATTAGATAGTTCTGTCATGAATTTAATTAAATCCGGATTATATTCATTCTTTCTGGCCGCCAAATAAGGAAGCAATAACATTTGATGGAACGCTGCCATAGTAGCTGAATCAATATCGCATGCCAAACTATTACCAGTTGGTGAACGGTCTTTTGGATCCGGTGAAGTCAATGACTCTGGCTTACTGGATGCTTCAGAACTGGTACTTTTTGGCCGTGAACTCGATTGTGATGTGTTTACACTTAACGGAATCTGTCGTTTATGAAATTCTTGGTCTTGCTCCTTTTGTAGCATCGCTTCTAATGTTTGTAATGAAATAACTAAAATGTCTGGATCCTGAAGAATGCGCGGAAATGAGAACGCCTCAGGTAACCGTAATTCTGGTCTGGTCATTAATAATAATGGAATTTCACGTGCCGGTGAAGCCAAGACTGCTTTTAATCGATCCTTTGGTACAACCAATGGATCCGGCACTTTCCATTCCGGATTTGACGTCAACAAACGAAATTGGGTTAATGCATCCGGATCCTTATCAATTGGTAATGATTGTGTCACCTGACTAGAATTAATACGTCGCATATCATAGGCCGATTTACAGATCGTATCATCATTTGGACTTCGCAATGGTTGATTTGATTGACCAGTTTGAGTATTTGGTTTTGAATATTTCACTTCCTCAGAACAACTGACAGTTGGACTGGCTGATTTACGATTCTTACCCAAATCAATGGGACCCCGATTTTGCACTGGTGGAGGTTTCAAATAATCCGTTGGATTTATACGATTTGTTGAATCAATGTGCTTATTACAAATATCATCGGCGAGATCAATCACCTTCGATGACGAAGATGAAGATGATAGCAGATCCGTAAAGGACAGAGATTTATTCCGATATTGAAGCCCAATATCTGGCGATAATGAGATTGCTGGTAAACCACTTGGTTGTGGTGATTGAATTGTATCAGATGAATGTGATACTGGACGACGTGGTGATTGCATTAGTGTTTGTTTTGAGGCGGGCACTTCTGATTTCTTACACGATAAATCTCGTGGCGTGTCTGTATCTCGTTGCTCGAGTGCATCCAATTGCAATTGTTCCAGTTCATCGGCTGTTGTCATTTTATCATCACTGTTAATGGTTTCTGGCTTTTCAAATTTCTTAAATGTATCACTTAATTCATCCAACATACTTTGATTCAACTGTGACAATGTTTTACTAATCATATCAGGATTCAGAACTGTACCAGACGCATCAAATAGTTTCGGATCAACAATATGATCAATGTCACTGACACCGTCTAACGATAACTCTTTACACGATGTACTTGAAGAATCATCCAAACGCGATATAATATCAGCGACTGGTTGGGCTGCCAACATAATATCATCATCTTCATTATAATC
Source organism: Coboldia fuscipes (assembly GCA_001014335.1). Taxonomy (NCBI): domain Eukaryota; kingdom Metazoa; phylum Arthropoda; class Insecta; order Diptera; family Scatopsidae; genus Coboldia; species Coboldia fuscipes. Next base: position 154,538 of record JXOR01000295.1, read on the forward strand.
ATCGGGAATGTGGCTACTTGTTGGCACACCATTAGGACCATCAAATTCAATACAGTTCGATTGTTGTTGCTGTTGTTGATGATGGTGATGGCCAGATGGTGTAGACGATACCATTACAGAAGACGTTTGTGTCACTGCAATAGATGCATTTGATGCTAATGTTGTTGCCACTTTATCTGTAACCGCCATCAATGCGCTGGTGCTGCACAAATTATCACCCGACACATTCATTTTATTGTCGTACCCAAATAATCCTAAATTTTCACTGTGCTCAATTTGTTGGATCGGTTTCACTTGATATTCTTCTTTAACACGACCAACTAATACACTAGAATTATCCAACTTATTAATATCATACTGTTCACTTTGTTCCAAATTATCACTATATTCAATTTTACAATCACTGTCTAGAAAATTTATAAGATTTTCATTTTTTATTCCTGTTGCTGTTGATGTGGTTGCATTGTCTGATAAATTTGGTGCTGGCAATTCTTGACCTGGTATTTTCTCAATAGTTGGGGTAATATTGCAAGACAACGCATTCGGTGCAGTTGCATTTCTACGTTGCTCCTGCCATACACGATTATGTTGCTGACTATGATTGAGATGATTATTTTCTATCGTTGGTATAATGTTGTTGTCTTCCTTTTCACTACTATGCATTTCCACAACATTCCTCGACTCGATTTTTCGCTCTACTTCCTCATTACCGTTACATATATGATGTTGGTCTTGCTTATTCGGCTGATGGTATTGCTCCTTCAAAAACGACACCAAAGAATTACCATCACCTTGGCAATCCGAATGTATTGGGTGCTCTGGTTCGTCTGTTGTTTTCTTTATTAGCGCATGCGTCTTCACTTTTATACCATCGTAACGAGAGGACTCCAATCCGCCTGATTCATCTTTAATCAGGAAACACGGTGACGAAGTGTTGGATAACGATGACTGTGTACTACCACTCTCACGCCATATATCATTCTCATTTTTAATATGAATCGTTTTACCTAAATCGTAAAAGAAAGAAAAAATATTGTATATTATAACTTTTATTCTTTCATTTTGGTTTCGTCAAAGTGTAGGAAAACAGAAAATACACTCGGGTAAATTTCATAGTAGGAGCTATGGGGAGATGGGGATATAACTACATTTTCGTTCAATAATTAGAATTCAATATTTTCTGGGGAAAATAAAAATAAATGTTTTTTTATTCTTCTGCTTGTCTTTTGGAGGATTTATGAGCAAAAACAGAAAGTAGGATGGCATACATAAAACTAACAAGAATTTTGTATTTTTTTTTTTGATCAAAAATCAATAATTTAACTCACATTTCTTTAATTTTTTCTTTTTCTTTTTCTTATGTTTCTCTGTTGATTTATTACGTGGCCGAATCAATAGAGATTCATCAATTGATTGGCGGTCAACCGAGCATGTCGTGTAGATTGTATTACCCATTCCATAATTATCAGCTTCCTGATGGTGTGACCGTTGATGATGGTTTCCCGTTGATTTGGTAACAGTCAAATTTTGATTGAATGCTTCATTATTATTATTGCTTGGAGATCTAAATCGTTTTTTACACTTTTTATGTTTCTTATGTTTTATTTTTAAAGCATTTCTATCCGTTTTATTGCTATTTATGTGAGGTATTGCCTTCCATCCAGATTCAGTTTTCGTTAATCGAATACGATTCCGTTTGTCATAATCCTCACACCGTACATCAACTATACGTGTGTTTTCTTGTTTTACAAATAGGAAGATTGGATTTACGCGAGGCACTGCGGATACATCGGTGTTACCATTTGTATTGGACAACACTGGCTGAGTTGATTTTGATGAGCTGGTTGAATCCTTTTTCGTTCTCCTTAATTTTGATTGTTCATTTGGTTTCGATTGAAACGGCTGAGTGTGTACACGATTCCGTGCCGTACGATCTGCTAATTTGGCCTCTGCTGAAAGTCTTATTCGTTCCGGTAATTTCCTTAAACGAATTGTCGAAGTGAATGTTGTCGGCTTATGGTCTTCCATTGATGACCAGTTATCCGATTCACTTCTTGATTTTGTACCATTACATCTATTCACTGAAGACGACGACGAATTTGAATTATCTTGATAAGATTCCGATAATTCCTTTTTGACCGATGAAGATGATTCCAATAGTTCGGTATTACAATTCTCGTCTTCGTGAATCTTAATTTTATCATCTATTGTTTCTAATTGCGAAAACCATCGGTATTCACCATCCAATAAACTATTTGAACTCAAATTAGTTGCGTCACAGCTATTGCAATTACGCGAATTTACAATATTAGACGTCACCGTATTGCTGGTACGTTGATCTTTATAGCTAATGAATGGGTCTATTGGCTCCTTTTTTCCAATTGTATTCTTAATATTTCGAAAAGGTCGAGATTTACCATTCACCGCTGATTTCTTAATCGGTATCAAATCGGGTAATGGTGGTAAAGATGGTGACTGTGAATGCGGTTCATCTCCACAATTCGGTGACCTTAAACGGATACCAACGTTCCCATTCATCATATTTTACGCATATCGTACAGTTGCCTTTACAAAATTCTTTCCCATTTATGAATATCTGATTCTTTCGTCTCAACTCAATTGAATTATTTTTATTATTATTATTTCTTTTTGTCTAAAATACTTTATTTTACTGATTCTCTTTTATTCTTGTCTAACACAATAATGACTTCTGAAGCACATCGAATACAATAAAAAAGCACTCTTTTTTTTGTCTATATATGAATTTAATTCAAATGTTTCTATACAGTGACCGCGTATAGTAATAATTTCACTGATGGCCTCCTTAAACTATGACGAGAATACATCGTCAATTCAACTACATATAGTCACTATATAACAATTAGATATTGCTTAGAAGATAAATAATCTAAAAATTATTTAATCCGTTCCGATAAAAAAACACAAAAAATTTACATTTCCTTTTAGCAATTTGGAAATTGAATATTCTATATTTAAGGGAATTTTTTATTATTGATAAATAGTTGGAGATTACTGGCACATTTAACACTATTTCTATTACTCTTTCATACACTTCACAACTGAATCGATTCTATCATAAGTGATAATGAATATTCACAACTGTTCAGTTTATGTTAAACACATTCTAAAACCGAATTAAGAATCCGTCCAAATTTTATTTAATATTCACGAAATCGTTGCCATGAATTAATTAGACGAAATCTAATTACAATTCGATGAAGATGAAAAGTAAACTTTTTTTTGGGTGCCGAATTACATTCATTATTTTTTTCACTCCTTTCACAAAAAGTTTCTATGTGCTTCAATGTATCAATGAGATAAATCCATCCAATTTATAAATTATGTTTCGCACTGCAACCATTTATTGATCTAGATAATTAAATATTTGACTAAAAACCAGATCGTCTGTTGTAGTTGAAGCACAATTAAACTAAGTGTTTATTTTTTATTATTACCAACTGGATTTACGGAGGCCAAAAATCACTAATTTCAATCGATTCGAATGACCACTTTCAAGAGAAGTTGCCATTAACGATTTTCCTAGCAGCGAAACACCAAAACATCCAGAATTTTAATTTTTTTTTTCACTCTCCACTTTTCTGTTGTTCGATGGCAACAATCACGAATGTACGAAATTTTTAATTAAACAATCGCTGCTAATTATCATTTAAATTGGTTGCATTCAATTCACTGGCGATCCAACAGTGTAATGTAATTATTTTTCGATGCAAGTGTTTTGGTCTTTTGGGTACACAAATTTTTACTATTTTCTCACTTGGATTCGTATAAAATGTCGCCAACAAAAACATAAAACACTTTGAAATTCTCACACTGTAAAAACAATTGGAGACGTAATTCATACAATGAACACAACCAGCCACTATTTATCGAGTCGTAACTAATTACCAGTGTGCTGTAAGGGCACAGGATATGGCTACATTTTTTTCAAAATTAATTTAATTTCGGGGTATGCGATAGTCAAAAGTTCAATTAACTTTTCCTTGAAATTTAAGAAATTTTCCACTTTTTTGTTATGTTGCGATTTTTGTTTGAAGGAATTTTCACTACTTTGATACAAATAGATGACAACTGTTCTCACTGCTTCTTTCAAACAAGGTGTATGTGACTTTTGGTTAGTCGGAGATATTCGTGATTAAAGTTTTCAATTTGTTCTATCACTCGAACAATGCGTATTGCTTTACTACTGATAATATTACCGTAATCATCAATTCACACTAATTTAAATACTCAAAATTAAGAACTAAGGTATGGACTAACACTTGGTGCATTTATCCTAATTTTGTTATATCATATGCATACTGAACTTTTGATCTCCAGAATAGTTTCGATTACGCCTTTTCTGATGAAATTTGCCATTATTCAATCAAATCATACGAACAAAGTGTCAAAGAATTTTGTTGTCAACATTTGCCCGGGCTTTTTCACGTCATCGCTGATCGTTTGTTGTCTTGATATTCGAGTAAGTGAATATTCGTTAAATTAGAATTAATTGCACAAATAAAAAGATCTGGTGGCTATTTGAATGGTAATTATTCAACGCCGTTCATTACATATTCGATGTGCTATCAGCCATAAAACGACATTTGATAATTAATGCTAAAACATGGATAACACCGTATCAATATCAAAGGTGAGTGACCTAGAACCTAAGTTCTGAATAGAATTATCATTATCTGTGCTAAGTAATCCAATTCCCGAATAATTGAAAATGAAATATTGATAAGCATTCGTTCAATTCTAGGGCTGCTTCGCATTTAAGCGAGCGAAAGAACGTAGCAAATCGAAAGTAACGCAACCACCACACATTGAATATTTCCATAAACTTTGGAGGAAAGTGGAGAAGAAGTTGACGGTTTGTAATTACCATTTGATGCCATTAAATGATTTCTTCAATATCTCTATTTTTAGAAACATGTTATTGATAACGATAAATTAAATAGCTTCCTGAGAGAAGCTGACGACTGTATTCGAATGTCAACAATGCCAATTGGTGTGTTGTCCTCAGAGTTTAGTATAAATGATCAAGTTGATAATGTAAATGAAATTAAGAATATTTTGGAATCAACTGAGAAAACTGTGAGCGCTGTTCTTAATTCATCTGACTTCACAGATTTATCAACAGCCTTAGATTGCATTTCGAGACAATTTATGAATTCGGTAAGAATTAATTTTGTTCTAACTAAACCACTGTTTCATTTTAAATTAATACTTTTAGGAACCATCGAAAAAGAAATTGATATTTAAAGATCTTTGTCATTGGTATAATGAGTTGAGAGAAAACAATCCTGAAGACGTTCCCAAACTAATAGTATTCCTTCCAGATTTAGAGCTAATTGAACCAAAGTTATTTAATGATTTAGTTATTATAATGCAGTAAGTAAATATTAATTCTCATAATTTTGAAATTGATTACCAAAATTTAATTTTACAGCTCTTATGTTGAGTTACCATTCATCTTAATTGTAGGCGTTGCAGTTAAAGTAACATTACTTAATGAGTTGTTATCACCAACTGCAAAGTCAAAAGTATTAGTTCATAGTATATACACAGAAAACACTACAGAACGGTTTATTGAAGTAAGTTTTAAGATATTAAATTTATATTCTTTTATTTATAAGTTTAATTTTAGCTTATCGAAAATGTTATTTTAAAACCCACATTTAGTGTCCGATTGAGCGGTGATGTACTCCATTGTTTGATGACTAAATTCCTTAATTATAATCTCTCGATAAAATCATTTGTGAATGATTTGAAGGTATTTTATTAATATGCTATTTTTAGATTTTATCTACAATAATTCGTTTGTTTTTAGTTATGTTTTTTGAATCATTGTTTAATGGGGGACCTAATCACACTATGCGATCAATTTTTGCATGGTGAATACTTAGATTATCAAATAAGAGATTTTATGGAATCCAAATATTCAACAAAGTTATTGGCTAGTATAAAGGATCCTGAAGTTATTTTGTCAATACAGGCAAATCATGATCATTTGAACTTGTCGAAATTAATCTATCATGATTTGGCATGTGCTGAAATTTATTGGTACAATTATTTTGGCTTTCTGCGAATGTTTTATTGCTTCATTGCGGATGTACCATCTCAACCATTTGGCAAGACTGTAATTACAAAATGTCCATAATATTGAATGTATATTGTTAAATCTTATCTTTACAGTTGGCTGAATTTTATTGTAATTTAATGAAATCAAAATTATCAGAAAACACAGAAATGGAAAAAGTTTGGCAGGTACTTGAACTGATTTCCACGGATGATTTAGTGAAAAAGATTGAAGATATTATATCTGTTAGTAAAGAATACTATAACAAATATTCAATACTCATGGTTCCTGGTGATTCTCACACAATTGAAGTATTTAAAAGAGTATGTACTTACATATAACTACGATTCTAACGATTATTAACCAGCAATTATTTAAAATTATAGTTAAATAAGGAATTAAAAGTTCAACTAAACGAATTATCGGTTGATATTCAATCTGACGAACAAATGGTTAACGATGAATCTCAACCAAATCAACCTTTAGGAAAGCTGAGTCGCCAGGCATTAAAAGATGTAATTAATTGGAATTATTTAGAATTAACAATTTAAAATAATAATTTTTTTTTAGCAAATCCGTTCAATGTCTAAAATGCAAAATTCCAAGGATACGGGAAGTGCTAAAAAATCAGGTATTCTGTCTTATCTTAAACTATGTTTCGAGGAAAATCTGCAACCACCTCATAAGATTGAAGGAATTTGTCTGATGGATTTATCATTAATTTCTGATGTAAATTTCGTCAAAAATCAAATGGGCAATGTCAGAGCGTCCGTAGAAGGTAGTTTAACCAATCCGTATATAGACTTAATGTGTAAGTGTTGTCGGGATTCATCCAGGATCTTAAAGACTATGCCAGATGTGGCCATTGCATTTAAGCTATTGTTAGAAGCTGGTGAAACGATGAATATATACGATTGGTTACAGGTAACAATATCATCAATAAAAAAAGTATATTATTTTAGGGGTCTTCAACTTCATTTTAGGCTTTCAATAATATTTTGCATCCAGATGATGAGTCCGGTGATTTGACCGAGGAAGTACAAGCTAGATTTGCAGTGGTTTTAAAAGAACTACAATTTTATGGATTCGTTGCACCTGCGAGGAAAAAGAACCACATTACAAGATTGATTTGGTGAAACGATTATTAAATATTACTACTAAAGATACTTGACCACCGAATATTAATAAATTTATCATTTATTGGATTGCTAGTTATGAATTTGACATGATATTTTTAATTTTAATTTTAATTCGAATTGAATGGAGAATAAACGGTAAACATCTAATAAATGGATCCAATTCGCAGAGATTTTGTACAAAGTTTTATAAATTTTTTGGACAAGGAGATCTTGCAACAGGCCAATAATGATAGTAAGGAGAGCTTGGAAATAGCAAAAGATTGTCTGTTTAATGTTTTCTGCTCAAATATTCCAAAGGACAATGGCCAATATTTAGTGACTGATTTATTTGAATTATTCAAGAATGTGTTCAACAAGGACTGTCCAGATCGTAAAACAAAGGCAGAAGAACTGAAGAACGTAGGCAACCAATTAATGAAAGAAGAGAAATTTAACGAAGCACTGGAGTATTACACAACAGCCATCAGTTTAGATGCAACAAATCCAGTGTTTTACAGCAATCGTGCGGCTACTTGGAATAAAATGGGCGAGGAAGAAAAGGCAATTGAAGATTGTAAACTGGCGCTGAGATACAATAGCAACTATACTAAGGCGTATGCTCGTATGGGAGCAATATATGCCAAAATTGAGAAGTACATGGACTCCAGACTAGCGTATGAAAAGGCATTAGAATTGGAACCAACAAACGAAGAGTATAAAAAGAACTTGGGAATTGTTTGCCAAAAAATTGAAGAACAGACAGTGTCACCAGCACCAGAGGCTGCAACTGATGTGACTGCTTTGTTAAACACGATAATGAATGAACCTAATTTTCGGGATCTTGTATCACGCATCAGCTCGACCACAGACATTGAATCCATAATGTCAGCCAGTCGGCATCTGTTGTCTCACTTACAGGAGTTAAATCTTCCTCTATTCGGCGACAGTCCACAGCAAAATGATCTATAACTTATTGTATTCACCAATTGTAATTTAATTCACCGTTAATACATAAATTCAGTCATATTGATTAAGTTTTTCTGTTTTGTATCTGTATCCGTCGTGAAGAATTTAAATGGTGCTGTGGATCAGTGGTCAGTTACAAAACCATTATTCTTCCGGCTTTTATTGCATAAATTTGGTTTTAGTAAATATTCTTTCCGGCAATGATGGCGCCACTGTCGTATTGTCAAAACAATCGGACGTCAATCAGACTAAACACGAGGAAGGTCGCCGTCGTTCGTAACTTTCTGAATTTTTGGTAGAAAATTATAATTTTTGCCGATTATTTGGACTTTTAATTAGATACAAGTAGTGTTTTCTGGGATACGCCACCCTGCGTCCAGTGGTTGATCGTTTAAATAATTTTCTCTTTCTTAAATCAATATATATTTGGATTAAACGGTGTGTTCATTATATAAGTGACCATTACAAACAAGGAAAAAATAGAAGAGTAGAAAAATGATGATGGATATTAGCAGAACAACATTGGGAATTGCGGCTGGTGTAGCGGGCACATTGTTCCTTGGTTATTGCATATATTTTGATAATAAGCGACGCAGTGATCCAGAATATAAGAAAAAAGTCCGGGACCGTAAGTGTTCGCCAATGATTTCTTTGACCATTTTATTTTGGAATTTGTCCTTGCACATTAATATTGATGTTTTGTTTCGTTTTTCGTTTGTCCTCCTTTCCTGATTTCTATACACATACAACACAAAATACGCTGGATATCGGATTGAATAACCTTGCCGCTTATAGGAAGAAGGCGCCAGCGCAAAGCTGCCTCATCTTCAGGGTCACGCACAGAGTTACCAAATCTCGGTGATCATGAAGCGGTACAAAGGTATGAAGATGAAATATTGCAAAACAAATAAAATCTCTGATACAAGAATTCTATTGTAGATTTTTCCTTCAAGAAATCCAAATGGGTGAAGCATTTATTGCATCGGGCGACATTGATCGAGGTGTAGAACATTTGGCCAATGCTATTGTTGTATGTGGACAACCAAATCAATTGTTACAGGTATGGCAAAATTATCGATTTGTTTAGAAATGGTGATAATTACTAATTTTTTTTAAACTTAATTGCTACTTTGTAGGTATTGCAACAAACATTGCCCGCACAAGTATTCACGGCATTAGTTCAAAAAATGAAGGATTATGGTAATCGTGTTGCCGCACAATCATCCACCAAATCAGGTGTCGTTGAAGATGCCGATGAATTGGAATAGTTTTGGCAATAATCATCAGCAATCATAATTTTTTTCCAAAGTGTGTTTAGTGCTATCTCTATAACTTAATATTTAAAGAAAAAAAAACTGGACAAAATCATTTAATTAACTTTATTCACAACGTTACTCATAAATACTGGAGCAAAACAAATGGGAAAAGCTGACTTGAAATTTAAATGCTACTTTATATTTGTGGAATTTAAAATAATTTGCATTGCATTTGAGACAAATATTAAAAATTATTATGAAAAAGTAAATAGGCATTTACGTGTCTAAGAATAATTAATCATTCTCAATAATAACATGTTATTGCATCTTTAACAAAAATTGGAAAAAACTATGTATGAAAGTGTTTTGTCTTTGAATGAAGGCAATAATGTAAGAAATTGTTGCAACAAATTCATTTTAAAATTTAAAGTGATTTTCAATTATCGAATGGAGTAATAATTGTGCATAGTTAATGCGAGAGCCTTCGTTAAATTGAATACATATATGTAGTATCATAGTTTATTTTTATCATCCAAAAAAAAATGAAAAGGAACATGATAATAAAAATCTTAGTATATTAAAAAAATCAATCATTATGATTATAATTAAATTGTACACTTGTTTATTCTTTTCCAGGCGCAGCGTAATCACTTTGTATATTATTAAATTTTGAATTTCATTTCAATTTTGTTGTTAAATTTGATGGATTTTATAAATTATTTCATTTGATAGGAACACATAATTATCTATTATAATTATATTTATTTTAGTTGAACTTATAATCGACTACAATTTCATTGGGATTATGGCTAAACAGATAGAAAAATGGATACTGGACCGTCTGGACATGGATAACTTTGACCGTGTTCAAGGATTTGATGGTTTGTTGCAAGATACGATGAGATCATCTAGGGCAATCGGCCACCTTTTATACCGCTATAAGATAATCAAGGAAGCAGAATATCGTAGTTTATTACAATCGGATAATATTAATGCAAATATGGTTGCGATTCGCATTTGGTTAAGACGGATTATGATCAAAATTGATGTGAAAATGAAAAATGAATTAATCGAAGGGAACGTTCTGAAAATGAAATTGCTTTTTAGCGAAATATACTTGAAGTTGTGTGATAAGGATAGTGATTTATTTGTAGTTGCGGCAAATCTTATTTACAAGACTGACGCTCGAGCACAAGGAAGCGGCAAATTGAAAATATTTCCAAAAGAACGAGAGAAGGAGTACATAAAACAGGTGGATTCTAGGACCTTGTTGGAATCATGTGAATGCGCCACGATTGTTTTGAAACAAAAATTGGCTGCTGAACGTGAGGAGAAGAAACGGCTTAGAGAAGAAAATAAAAAATTTCGATTGCACTGTCAAGAAATAAACAAAGTATTATTGGACAGAAATTTAAAGACACAAGAAAGACGACTTAAATTAGCACAGTTGAACGTAGAACGAACAATCGTGGAATGTCGGGGTGAGGTTGAGAAGCAAGAATGTTTGGAACCAGAGGATATGATGAAATTTGAATTCAGCCAACAGGAACAAACTTTCAAAAATCTTACTTATGATGAATTATTGGATTTGAAGGAGGAGGGTAAAGCCATGGAATCCTATAAACCAAATATGGAGAATTCGCTTGATTACTTAAATGAAATAAAAGAAAAGGTTCGAATTCAACGTGAACAAGTAGAAGAATTAATGAAACAAAAGGCATTGGAATTATCGAATAATTTACTTGCACCACAACCTTCGATTGTAGAAAAGCCAAGGCTTAGTCGTGCGAAATCTGCGAAACTGAAAACACCAAAAAAAAAGAAATCTGCTATGAAAACAGGAGAAACTATAGAAGATGAGGGGTCACCCAATCTTGACGAATCTGCAAAAAGGCTGTCTGGAAAAGGTAAGAGATCAAAATCACGTACTAGATCGGCATCGAAAAACAAACTCGGATCTAGGAAGTCCAGAACAAGATCGGCTTCGCATAATAAACTTGGATCATCTAGGTCACGATCCAAATCAAGGACAAGACGTAAGAGCTCTGTCAGAGCAACTAGTTCTATGAGGAGAACCCGTTCCTCTAGAAAATCTCGAAAATCCTTAAGTGGTGGTCGGAAGTCAATGGAACAACAACTGAGAGACATGTTGGAGAGGGATTTGGAAATAAAACAACAACAGGAAGAAGAATTTTCTAAAGCAAAACAATTATTTGTGGAAGAACATAGGAGAAAGTACAAAGAATATTTGTGTAGACAAAAACGATGTTTAAAGGAATTGGGTCATGGATTAATAGAGGGAGTGATGGATTTGGCAATTAGATCCATTAAATACAAGGAAGTATGTGAAAATGAGGTGCCCGACGATATATTCAGTGAATGGAAACGATTATTTGTTTATGGTGTTCCTATACATGATATTCCGTTTTGTTTTCCACCAACTTGCAAATGCGATAGCTCCATATTTTTATTAGAACTGGATAAATTGGTGGGATTTAAATCAACCGATATTACTGAGTTTATTAAATATTTAAACCGTGAGAAAGAGTATGCCAGCCCATGGAGTGATCCAGATCATCACATTTTGGATCATATTGTAAATGAATTATTGAAATTTAAATATTGTGATAGATTAGAACGTAAGAAAAGTAAATTTAGAGTAAATGTTCGAGCGTGTCTTGTAACTGATTTGACTGATCAAAGAGATTCGTTTATTGATCAATTACGACAGTTACTGACACCACATTTAATTGAAATTGTTACGTTCAATGATGCAAGAAATTTTTGCATTAATCAATATGTCCAAGAAAAGAATGCTCCCCATGCAACAGAACAGTCTGCTTATTCCTTTCATGATGAATTTGATGGTGTCGTTGATGAATTTGGTGAATTCAAGGCAAGAATTCTATCACCAATAACAATTCCGTCTCGAAATCAAGTAAATCAGAAAGCTTCAAAACGTAGCAAAAGTTCCAGAATGAGCCAATCGTTCAGTAGAAAGAAGATGTCTAAGGGTAGATTAAGTAAACGGAAATCACTTATGAGTCGGTCACAGGGTCGTTCATTGTCCAAAGCTGCCAGTAGAACACGTTCGCGAAGTAAAAGTCGAATGCGATCTCGTTCTCGAACACGTTCAAAATCACGAATGTCCAAATCCAGATTATCTTTCAAAAGTGCTTCATCAAGTGTTGTTGATTTGTATTTTAGTGAAAATGCCACAGTTGCAACTCAAACTGCTTTCCCTGATTATGTAAAATTCTCGAAGGTAGCTGAACTAGGCAAACAACTGAGGATTATTCATAATGAAAATAGAACACCCGATGCCCTTTTAACTATCAATGTACTGTATCAGTATTTAAAACAGCTGAAATCTGATTTTGTCCTTATTGATTTCCCAGCCAGTATATTTCAAATCGAGAACTTTGAGAAGTTCTTTACTGGATTGTCCCCAAACTTACTCAACATGCGACCCACTGGGTTCTCTCGGCTTTGTCCTAGAGATAAAATACCGTTTGAATCGTTCTTCACAGATTATATTGTCATGCAAAAAGGTTACTTCAACGAAGACGATGAATTAATCCTTGATCAGGATTATGATATGAAAGTAAGTGTTCCTGGTCTCGGTAATTACACTATATCACCAGAACATCAGCGTACCATAAGGGAATTCTATGGAAATATAGGAATATTTACAAGCATTAGATATCCCAGTATCCGTTCAAAGTTAATAAAATTCATTGCCAGAGTTATTATTGGAGATATGGCAATGCCCCGAAAACCTTCAGATGAATTATTTAGTGCGACAAAGGAACCTCTTAATTTTGATGTGATTTCATTGTTGAGTAATGATCCGAGTCTCTTTGAAGATAGTCTAATACGTACAGCTAAAGTTCAAACATCAGCTACTATGTTAGAATTGGACAGATGTTGTGACGTATGTGAAGATGCCGTGAAACAAGAAGAATTGGAATGGGGTATAATCTCAGAGAGAGCAGAAGTTAAACCACCACCATACGAGTATGTTAGCCTCAATCCTATAAGCTCAGAAAAGAGATGTGAACTGGCGACATTTTGGGAAAAACTGGAATCTGAATATACCCTTGGATTGTCAGAGGTATATAATTATTTCAGTCTTGTTCTTGACGATCCTTTTTAATTATTGTCTTATGATTTCAGATTTTATGTTCAAGATATGAACATCTACAGAATTGTCAAGTGCTAAAGAGTGACATGCGAAGTAAAATTCTTATGTATCTCGAAAGACCAACCGTGGATAAAACGCTTACCGATCAATTAAGGGATATGTATTTTGGGGTGATAATTAAATATTCTTCAAATTTTATTTCTTATGATTGATGTTATTGTTTCCAGTTTGAGGATATGCTGCGTGAAAAGGCAGATCCAGTTTATCTGGAAAGTGTAGCCAATGCGATGGGAAATATGTTATTTGATTTATGTGATAAACGACTTGATCAAATGGTGTGTGCTCGGAGAGACTTAATGGCACATCATTTGTTACCGTCGTTGATTGTAAATCTAGCAAATGCAGCACTAGTAACTATGGGATTTGAACTTAAAAGGTTCCACAATACTTTAAAATTATTGCATATGTATTATTCGGCAATAATTAATAAGGAGAGCAATTATGAGTTGCCTGATATGGATTATCAGGATTGCATCTCTCTGTCAATTCATCCAAATAATGAAGTTCCTATTTATTTTGAGGATTTTCCTCCTTTACCATGTATTCCATATGAAGAACAACCGTGTGATATAGCTAAGTGCTACAGCAAAGTATGTGATGCTCATTTTGACCCATCGATGAATCCTTATCCCGATAAAGAATATTTGATGAAGTACACGAAATTGAGTCCACCAGAAGTTGAGTGCATTTTGAAATTGATCAAATGCACAAAATCCCAAATAATCAGTATCCAAAGACCACCCGAAGTGGTGAAAATATTAAAACAAAAAGAATCGTTTTACAGAAATGCCGCCACAACAATTAAGTCAGGCTTGTTGGATGTGATCCGATCAGAAAAATTTGTATATGAATCTAAATGTAAGTGATTTGGTTTCAATTTTGAACTAACTGCAATTTAATAGTTTCATTCCAAAGGCACTAATGCACCAGATTTGTCAGCTATTCTAATTTATGAACACGATCCATATATTTTGAAGAGATTGAAAGCGGTCCAAATAGAAGCAGAGAATGTAATCAATACTGAATTCCGCCGACTCTCAGGAAGACTGATGTTAATACAAAGTGTTGTTACCAATGATATTAAATCTATAGTTGAGGTTGCTCGTGATTTGTTTCAATATGCAGCTGAACATATAACTGAACGTTATGAGCATGAGAAACGATGTGTCGAGCATTTCGTAGAACTATGTATGAATGAAATTGCCTTCTCCGAAGGTGAGGTGAAACGACGAAGTGTTTTGGACAATGCACGTTTTATATTTCAAACACATCATATTTACTTCCCGAGAAGACCCACTCCAGATCCACCGTACGTTCCAAAGGATCTGAGTCATTTACAACTCAGTTATAAACAACTTGCTGATTTTATACATCAAATGCGTTATATTGCACCGAATGGAAATTGTTGTCGTAAAACTTTGGCTTACTACTTGAAGGACATTACGGGATGCGCTTGCTATGACGGTCGTAGTAATCGTGTACCGGATCGTTGGCACGATTTATCACAAATTGATATTGAAGTATTGCTTCGTAAATGCTTTGGCTGTATCCCAAGAGTGGATTGGCGTGATTTCATTCTGAATGCAATGGGAATTCAATTTCCAACTATTGATGAATTGTTAGAGATGAGAGAAGAATTTAAACGGTATGCTCTTGTTAAAGAAATTGAAATCATTTCAAAGAAAAACTATAATAAATGCCGTCTCTGGTTTGAAGTGAAGGACAAAAGAGAATTATCAGATGAAGAATATTGGCGAAATTTTAAATTGAAAGCATTGCTTTTTAAGATGTATAAAACTCATTGTTCTGGTATCAAATATACATCCCTTCTGCTGGGGTTGTGCAAATCTGATGTGCCTAAAATTGGATTTGCTATGGCATTATCATTGTATTTGGGAACAAGAGTGAATTACGATTGGTCTCTTGGATCGGAATACGAACGATTGACTTCAGAAGAGTATGAGTTTTATTGCCGCAATATGGAATTTATCATTGAACCAATTATTGAACAATTGATTACGGATGCATTCAATGAATGTGCTGGTTATAAAATACGAGATGCAACTCTTAGCGACTTTGCGTTTATTGAAAGAAAATTGCGGCATGCCGAGATGGGAAGTGAGTATGAATCAACGGAACCCGAAGGCCAAGAAGAAGATTTTATGGAGATGGAGATAGCTCCCGAAACAGAATGTGAAGCTAGTTACACCTCACTCTCAATAACATCGTCGTATCATTCATTTAGAAAGCTTAAAATTGATCCATTCGTGAATACACTATTTTGGATAGATCTTAAGGCAATTAAATACATACTCGAATTAACATTTCCTTGGTACCGTCAAATTCGGGATGAAGAGAATTATGACATGATCACTGGAATCGAGAAGGCGTTCAATGAAATCCAAGATGAACTCGCAGAATTTATGGACCCGATGCTGTTGGAAGAGAACAAGTGTTCAATATTGGCACACAGAATAATGGATCGGTATTACATCAGGAAATGGATAGAAAGAGGACTCAAGTTCCGAACCTGTTCACCCACTTGTTTTATTGATGAGATCTTGGAGAAGCGAACACCCAAATCGATTAGGTGTGATGAAAATTTACGTTTCATTTAAATTTATTTGAATTCCGTTAAATAAGTCGAAATAAAAATTTAGGTTATTTGATTGAAACTTTCTTCTGGTTCTTGTCAATGATAAAGTTGATAATTGCGCTGTTGCCAAAGCATCGTTGAATTGAACAGCGGAGTCCGGTTAATTGGAACACCTCGTGACCAACCTATTTGTCCCAATTAAGCGGACGTCCCATATAAACGGTATAAATTAATGTCACTTGATTGGATTGGAAGTTTGCATATTGTCCCTTTTAGACGGACATCCAGCTCATGCGGTGTCCTTATTAAGCGGAATCCACTGTATTACACAAAATTATTCGTCGAATAATCTCATTCGTTCAGTTAGAAAACGTCGTAAAATAGTGGTAAACACAGTGGCTGATTAATTAGATTAAATGAGTTCTTTTTAATTAATTTAGAATACTTAAAAGATATTAAATTAGTGTACATTAACCGCGGATAGCTGCCCCAAACGGCAATTAAATCATCGATTTGGATTCACCAGCCGTGAAGGTATTACAAACACATAAATTCCATTGGTAAACAAGTGAAAATTTTTTGGGGGTGTTTCTTACTTGTTTTGATTGATAATAATGTAAAAAAAAACAATCTATTGTTACAGTGATTTTAGTTCTTATCACGGAGTTTATTTAAAGAGTTGGTACCCAACGATAAAGTGTAATTTACCGTGAAAAAATGTAATTATACAAAATATGGGACATAAGATAGATTGAAATAGGTTTATTGATTTTTCTAATTCGGGATTAGTCACTGCTCCCGTGGTTTTGGATGCCTCATTTTTTGATAGTAAAATTTACAATTGATTCAGTCATTGGTCGATATCTTATTACTACCCTTTCCCCATTATAGATAGCATCAAATGTTCATAAGATACTCAAAAGTGTATGGCTTCATTGTGCCCTTGTCCCAGCCATTGATTTGGATTATCTATTATCTGTTATCCGTGAATTCCAACTACACTCCAACCGTGAAAACCTAACTGACAGTTAATTAAATCCCACATGATTAAAATACCTCATATAATTAACACAGTTGTGTGGTTTTATTTTTTATTGTAAAATACAATCGAATGAAAAACGATCAGGTTGTTGTTAATAGTTATGGCTTCGATTTAAACTTATTTTATTATTCATTCGTGTGGGAGGTATAAACACACAATATCGTAAACTATGATACCTACTCGTAGTATTTTTGACTACGTAATGGATTCTGTTTTCATTCCTAGACTCTGATAAATTAACTGAATACAACAAATGTAAAAGAAAATACCTGTTATATAGGCATAGATCTGTGATAATATTTAAATTGAATTTCTCATATATTGCATTGGGTGACCAACATAAATCTTATGAGTGGTATTAGTTTAATAAAATTCAATTTAACTATACAGCGAACTAGCGAAAGCGGCCACAATTACCTATAAATAATAAAATTCAATTTTTAAAATTCTTGGCATCAATATCATAAAGAGAGAACAACTGTTTGGAAAGTATTATCTGTTTGGTCGTAAACATTAATGGGTTGGGAATTTATATCTGTCTATTAGCACAGAATTAATTTATCAAGCTGGTGGTCACAAATTGTATGGTTCTGGGAGACAAAACGGAGTGAAAATTTTATAATACCCGTCTGGTTTTCAATTGAAAAGTGTTTAAACAATCAATTGGATGGTACTTAATTGAACAGTTGATTATTATTTTTAGATGGACATGGAACCGAGAACAACAGTTTTGCAAAGTTTACGATTACAATCCTTTGACTCGATACGGTTCTCATCATATCGTACAGCATCAAAATTACGGCACATTCAAAAAGCGACCAATCGTGAGTATTAATATCAATTGTTATTGTTGTTTTGCCGTTATTAATCTTGATCGTTTTGTTTCATGGGATTTCAGTCCACCTGGTTGATATATGGAATGTGATTGAGGCTTTTCGAGAAAATGGACTTAATACTTTAGAGCCACAGAGTGATGTGAGTGTGGCACGTCTAGAAACATTGGTTTCTTCATTATACCACAATTTAAATAAACGTCTTCCAACATCACATCAAGTTCCTGTAGACTCAAAAGCCAGTTTATTGTTGAATTGGCTGCTAGCCGCATACACAAAGGATAATGCTGTGAAGATACGAGTATTCTCAATCAAAGTTGCGTTAGCAACTATGTGTTCTGGCAAATTGGTTGATAAATTGAGATGTGAGAATGACATTCTTTGTATGTTTCTAGAAAATGATTGAAAACTAATTTTCTATTTTAGATTTGTTCTCACAAATATCTGACGCTGGTGGGCATTTGGTGTTTTGGAAATTATCAGAATTTTTACGAGAAGTATTGGCTCTGCCAGCAGCTGTTTATGAGTCGCCCACATTCCATTATAAAGAGGGATTAGAAAAGGAAATATTTCCAAATGAATCTAAAGTGACTGTAAATGATTTCATTGCGGTATTGGTAAATGAACCGGGCCCACCGTGTTTAGTATGGTTACCACTGATACATCGAATGGCAAGCGTTGAAGGTGTCGTTCACCCAATTACATGTTCCGTGTGTAATACAGAAAATTTCACTGGCTTCCGATATCGATGTCAACGATGTAGTTCTTATCAATTATGTCAAACGTGTTTCTGGCAGGGACGTGTCTCACAATCACATCAGAATGATCATGAAGTTAAGGAATATTCGAACTATAAGTCACCGAGTAAACAAATTGGTCATACGTTGAGAAAGAGTTTCCGATGTGTTCCAGATAAGCCAAATCAAATTTTACCAAGATTTCCTGATCAACCAGAAAAGACATTAAATCTTTCGCATATAATTCCACCCTCACCGTTACCGACTCATAATGGTTTCTCCGATTCCGGATTGATGGGTCTGTATGATCGTAGCAGCACATTGGATTCGCGGGCAACTGGACGATCATTGGACAGTGCTTCGGCGTCTCTGTCTAGGGGTCATAATTCAATGAACGACGAAGAACATCGTTTAATAGCTCGATATGCTGCACGCTTGGCTCAAGAGAATCGAGGTTCAACGGGCCAAATTGAAGGCAATTCTTTGGGTTTAGATAACTCGAAAGCTCAGCGCGATTTAATTGCTCAACTGGAATCGAAGAATAAGGAAATAATGCGAGAAATTACTAGATTGCGAAGACAACAGGACAATGAACAAATTGAACAGGAGAGTCCGGCACTAATGACTGAATTGCGAGCTTTACGTCAACGAAAGGGAGAGCTGGAGGGACACTTGGGTGCACTTCAAGACTCTAGACGACAGCTGATGGTGCAGTTGGAAGGTTTAATGCGAATGCTCAAAAATCAGCAGACTGCTAGTCCTCGATCAACACCGAATTCGAGTCCAAGATCTGGTAAGAGTCCTCCAATTCCACAAGGTATGCCATTTTATTTCAATTTATAATAATTCTTAGAAAATAAATTTTTCTAATTTTTTTTAGGTAATGGATCACAGCAACACAACACAGATACGTTGAACAAGAATAAGAACAATTTGGAGATGCCTGGTGGTGGAGGCGATATGATGCAGGGTTTCTCAAGTAATGCACCAAGTAAGTGATATTCCTGATTTTCGGTTTTTGTAATTGAGAAGTGTTCCGTTGACCCAAGTATCTAATTGATTTATAATGTATATAATCAGATGGTGTTGTTGAGCCAGTAGGAAATAATCATAATTTGCATAATGATTTACATTATGCGGCCGATTCTGTGACATCGGCTATGTCATCACTTGTTAAAGAGTTGAATAGTGGTAACTATACGCTTTAGTAATTGCTTCCTTTGTATCTTTAGGTGCATGATTTTTCTTTTCTTATGGTAGATTGATGATGATGATTCAATGTAGATGGACATAGAAATATGCATGAATTATGGGTTAGAAGTTGTTGTCATTTCGCTGTTGCCGAAATTATATATGTTTGGGTATTAGATTTTATGAATATTTTCATTTGCAACCGGATAAAATTATACATAAAGTTGATGTATTATGAGTAATACATCTGGATGAAAACAGGTAGACAAAATTTTGATAATCACAAATAATTGTATGAACCATATAGCACCTGATTATTATTGATACTAACTTCTCTGGCGCACACTTGCAATAGATATGTGTGTATGATGACCGAACGGAAATTAATGATTTTTATGGTGTTTGTAATTTCTTTGTAGATTTTGAAGAAGCACAACAAAATTTCAACCAGGAATGGGATATTGAATCAAAGGTGAGTTAATCTAGAATGCCAATGAAGTTGTAACTGAAATTAATAATGAGTTTAACTTTTAGAGTAATTCAAATCCATCGCATTGGCAAGAACAGTTTGCTCAATGGAATTTAAATCAGTAATTTTAAACTGCAACTGAAATACTGATCAATATTATTCTTTGGAAATCTAAAAACTGATATTACAATTAAGTTTATAGTTTTGTGATAAAAAATGCGATTCCACATTTAATTTAATTACAACCTTTTTACGTTAATTGCAAATGGGTTTAAAACAAATTTTTATAAAATCCATTCTACTTAAATTGAGTGAATATTAATCGGATTATGTAATTTTTTGAGTATACAGAAATAGTGATTATTAATTTAATTTGTGATACCGAAACTTGCAACACGTTTTACTTAATTGTATATAAGAATATTCGTTAATATTTATTTGTAATTATTAGTTCTTGTATTCCAATTGATTGATGCGAGAACTTGTTGAGCGGAAGACTTTTAAATCTAAATTTGATTCCGATGAAAATGATGATTATAATTTTACTTTATGTCAAAGGAAATTAATTAATTCATGAACTGTTTTTATAAAAACGCAGGAAGGAATAAGACTGCATGTTTTTACAATAACTGAATCAGTAATATAAAAAACAATGTACTTAACACAAAAACCGATACAATGAAAATACATAGAGCTGATGTTGTTCAGTGAAGCCAGCCAAACCAAACCAAACATATATATGGATTTATGGAAACAAGAAATACAGATGTTTATTTAGTAAATTTGTATGCATAGCTTTTGGATATATGCATTTAAAATGAAATATATAAATGTAATTTTTATCAGTATGAAGGAAATGCAATCAAAAATCTATATATTAGAATAATCTACCTTATATATGCATATTTATCAAACTTTTAATACTACATGAATCATTTCAATCATAACTTCTCTTTATAACTTTATACCAATTGATGTCATTCATTGATCGATATGGATCAACCGAAAAAACACAAATTATAAAAGAGATCCATCAGTGATGGAATAGACAATTTTAACAAACAATTAGCACATAGACAAACATGTTACTTTGTACGATGATAATAATTCTTAAACGATGAGAGACAAGAAAAATGATTATAAAATGATTTATAAGTTCATTGTGGAGTAATTATAAGACTTTTGGGCCTAACCAAAAATTAATGGATTTTTATTGAACGTTGAAGTATGCAATTTGTGAAATGGTTTAACAACATTATGATTAATATTCAAATACCAAATAGATGATAGTACAATTATTCTAACGATTAGCCATCTGAACCTAAACTAGTGTAATTAAGTCTTGCCTTTTTAATTTGCTAAATAATTATTGCAGATAAAATATTTATAACCGATAGATGATTAGTTTAAAACATTGATAAATGAAACTCTCAGTTATACAATATGAAATTGCTTACCAAGTCCGAAATACGAATCAAGTACCATTTAAAGAAATTATTTACGGTTGATCTAAATACATTCCATTAGATATTATGTTGGTTGTACTCAGAAATAAAAAGATAAACTTATTAATTATTATGTATTATAGATAATGAAATTAAATAAAGTCAAAAGTATTGGGATTATTGGTGTCCTTTGTTCTTGATACCATCAGTTGCATATTGTCTATATGTGTATATGGACCATTTCATTTAAATTTTTTACCTTTGGAAGCTGGTGGTGCTCGATGTCTTACCTTACATTCGTTCCATTCGATGATTACAATCAGGTACGCATTATTTATTGATCCCCATGTGAATATGTACGACAGTTTTGAAATGTCCATTAATTTTATTAAACCTTTTACCATTGGTTTAATGGTGTTGCTACAAAACACCATTAAACCAACACAATGTCTCTTCGATACTACTCCGGAGTCTTGATGGAGTGCACTTTAGGTTTCATTATGATTCAACGAAAGCGTTAAAAAGACGCTTTCATAAATAAATAATTTATTAGCAAAGACACGTGTGATCCACATTTGACAAGTTTGTAGGTTATGTTGTAAGGCGTTAGTGAATTGTTTACGTCTGATCGATCAAAAGTTTTGTTCAAAAGTTTTAATTTAATTTTGAATTAAAAATTTAATTAAAATTAAATTAAGTAAAATTATAGTGAATAGTGTTAATATTGTGGTGTATAAGTGTTTCCCTCATACTTTTTATAGATTTTTTATAGAAAATTCGCATTTTTATTTTAAGGTAGTTGCCATGTGTGAATTGGGTTCCTCCCATGAATCTTTTCCAGAATAATTATTTCTTTCACGTATTTCTTTTCATGAAAAATATGAATTTTACCATTGATGACTAAAACATCTGCACATTTAAACATTGTTATCAAGTTGTTGTTTGAATTTCACATAAAAAATAGTTTTTCAGAAAAAATATATCATCCTGTCAGAGCGGTCAAGAAGTATCCAGAATTCTAAGTATCCGCACATCCCTAAATGAAAATCTTGTCCAATATTTCATAAATCATCGCGTTCAGAAATTTTATTTCCTTTGGGTCAATTCCTCAATTCGACCTGTTCAGTCAGTGCCTTCGTTCGTTTCAACCAATTCAATAGGGATTCAAAATAACAAATTGTATTAAATGTTTACCAACGAGCGAAAAGAAGAAAAAAAAAGTTCATCTGACTGACCAATTTATAATGAAATTACTTTTAAAACTCATATTTTTCTTCATCTCGACACAATTGGAAAACCGCAGAATATTGGCGTTGTCCAATAAATGAAGAAATAAACGATTGGGAAGAAGTTCAGTAAAGGAACTGAAACACTGAATTGAAGTCAACATCTTCCTGGTCACTTTTCAGTTGATTCGGTTGTAGATTGAAAATATTCATTAACCATGAACATTATTCTACTTAACAGTTGAGAACGATGTTCAATTATATTTTATGCATCCCATGGGTGAATTTAGATTTGAATATTGTTCTAATATTTGACCCGACAATTATCTTATGCGTATTCATACAATACGATTGACTATATTATGCCCGTTTATTATTGATTTAAGTGGCATCAGTTAATGGTAAACAGTTGAAATTGAAGTTCCTTAAATGGTAACTCTATGCAAATTTCTTTAACTTCAATATTGTCTCTTATGAACGAGAGTTTTTTTTGTATTTGTGTTAATCAACGTCCACCCGTCCAATTGTAAAACTGTCTACACACATGAAATGTGAATTGCATTAAGTTCATTTTTAATGAAGACAAAACCAAATTTCTCGGAATAAATGGCAATTCAACTGTTTTGGGCTCAATATTAAAAATTCCATTTATTTATTTATCCTGAGGGACAACGGGGGAATTGAGAAAAACCGGAGTCATTGCTTATTTTTTTCCTCATTTTCATTTTATTGCAATATCCAACTAAAACATCAGCAGCATACGTTTTCTTTTCACATAGAGCGGCTGGTGTTAGGCATTGCTCGTTTCCTTTTTGTCGGTGGCTATTGCGTAAGCCCACATCTTATTAAAATTCATATGGTTGGTTTTATTTTTATTCCCGACTATACCACAGAGTGGCTTCTTTAAATNTCATCTTATTAAAACTCATATGGTTGGTTTTATTATTATCCCCGACTATACCACAGAGTGGCTTCTTTAAATATTTAAATTAATTAAATTTGGTGGCATCGAATGGTACACCTCAACATCGTACTGTGGGTGAATAGAACATCATTCTTGAATGATTTAAATATTTCATTTCTTGATGGCAATAAATTTAATTTTCTTAAGAATTCAAATCATCATAATTCATGAGTATTCCAATTTACAATCGTTTGTATATGGTGGCGATTATGAGAAGTTGATTGTAATGGTTTGGAAATTATTTTTTCTTTTCATTGCTTGGGTTTTTCATCATTATAATTGGATATTCATTGTTGTATGGATTAGTTAGTATTGTGAATCATTTTCTTTGGTTCATTTCTTATTAGAATTTATTTATTGCTTTCACCATGAGCTTACAATTAAGTCTGGTTAAAAGAAAAACGGTTAGTTGGTAAAATAATAATGTTTTGTATTTCATTTTAGGGCGATACCAGAGTAATATCATCTTTAATGCAGTTTGTGGATTCGATATGAACTCGGGATTAATCTCAAGGGGCCAATGGCAATTATGAGGTGAGAAAATTGCTTTTTTTGTTGCTGTTATTTCTTGGTCCGATTACAAATAACTGAGCAATATTATTAAACTGTTGGAATCCTATTTGGTCAATAATTTTCACGTTTTCACAAAGGTAATTATCATGGTTTGGTTAAATGGTGAATACAGAAAAGATAGAACGCACGGTTTGTTTAATAGAAATTGCAGTGATTTTCTTTTTTTTGGAAAAAATAATTCGTTAATTCGTTGGGAAAATCCATCAGACATTGTTTATTGAGAAACTTGTGATTTGCATTTATTTGGGTGTGAATAATGTAACTGATGGAAGACACATTGATTATTATGGCTGTACATTTGAGTTGTTTTCATGCAAATAACCATTCAACATTCGTTGTCATTTGTTCAGGTGTCGATTAAGAGTGTGAGAATTAAGAGAAAATATACATTTAGACTGGATATGTCTTTTAACCAGTTTGCCTTGTCTATATCAATCCAATGTTCACATATTTAATGTATTTGAGGGAAGTGAATACCTTTGGGGTTATTTTTGTTTTTCATCTGTATGTGAACTAAGTAAATGGATGGAAAGGGTACGGAAAAATCTATACGTTATGGGGTTAAAGAAGACATATTTTAAAAGCTTCATTTATCGCTTTTTATTTAAAACCATTCCTAAATGGAAGACGATAGACACACATACGGTTAACTCTTTCCACGCTGTTGGATAGAAGACAACTGAACTAACTCTTGTTTATGGCAGGGGTGGTATGAAGTTTTTCAGTTTTGGTATATCAAATAGAGAAAATGTTATGTTTATGTTTTTTTTTTGTTTGGTGAAAATGGTCCGAACGGTGTATGTTTCAATGGATAAAGGTCAAAATAATGTGGTTAAATTTGTGTATGAGGTGGTTCAGTATTATGCATCAGGTTATTTAAACATAGAAAACCAACATATTCGTATAAGAACATTAAATTTTATAATGTTGGTGTGTTTTACTGTTTATTCTTTTTTTCGTTGGTTATATGAGTGAATGGGTTTTGGAATGATGGCACCGTCGGAATGGAGTTTACATGTCCTTCTTAGATTCGATGAGTTTTATATGTGTATTTCGGTACTTGGTTAATGTAATATTAAATTATTAAAATATTATTGCACATAAATATTTAATATATGAATATGAATGGTGAACAGGTCATTTAATGGTGGCCCTCTATTATGGTTGGTTATGAAAAATATTTAATGAAGAGCCAAAGAACTTTGTTTTGAATGCGTTTTATAATGGATGAGTGTAGGAATGATGTGTGATCCATCATCACACCGTCATACCCGATGATATGAGTATCATCTTAGTCATATCATTATCTCTGTGTGGTAGATTATCTAATGTAATGCGGTTACATTTATTTGGATTTTCATATTAATTACATTGTACTTTGGGGTATGAGATTTAAAGTCTTATTGTGAATCCTCAAGTTATTCTTGAAATTATGATGGTGCAAAAAATGTACTTTGTCATTGTGTTGAGTATAAGAAAACATATGGAGGCAGGAAGAATTAATATGTGATGATTTTGTTTATGCGAAAGGGGGGTAATCAAAAAGATCCTTCTTGGGATTTATGGAAATCTCAACAGGTTTAGTTACTTTGAATTCCTTCATCACTCATACTGAATTCGGGTAACGTTTTTTTCTTACATGAATTTACAATTTTCTTTCGAAATGAAATATTTTCCATTGATCGATTAGGCATTTCATTGAATTTAAATTGAACATTGAATATAACGTTATGCCATTGAATTATGCTAATGAGGGTAAATACGATTTCATTTGTGCATAAATAAAACATTAATCATTTTAACGGTAATGAATTTTAAATTAATTTTTATTCAACAATATGGATTTGATTGAAATTAATTTTCAAATGGTTTGAATTCGATTGGAAATTGGTATTTCATATGTTGTTTGTGTGGACGAGGATTTAATTAAGGATTTTCAATTGGAAAAACAAATTAAACTGGATTATGTATAGTTACATGGTTAATGTGGGGTGGTTAGTTAGTGAAACTCTCTGTTCACAGGTGTGAAAATTGACATTTTATAAATATGCAAATTATGTGAAATGTTTTGTAATTATCGACAATTCCCATTTGAATATGGTTGAATTTTAACAGGAATTTGAATAGGTAATCAATGAACATAATTGAAATAAATATGGCACGCGATTGTGGTTTTGTTTCGAAAACCATAAAAAAATGAACAAAGAATTATAATGTTGATTTATTTGTTGTCGCTTTGTTGATTAACTGAATTGTAGTGAATCGCATATTGAGGTATGGGAGTTCGTAGAAACCCTTTCCTTTAATTTTTATGTGATTTTCTTTCGTTTTTTTAATTAAGACAAATTGAGTACAAGGGAATGGTTTATGACTAGTTAGCAAGAATGTAAAACAAGTGTTTTATGGTATTTCTTTTAGCATTTGATTTTTATATTTGGACCACTTTTGTTTGGGCATAATTGAAATGAATTAGATTTTTATGATGTTACAATGTTTGCATAATTTTTCTGAGAACGTAAGTCATCGGGCACGACGTATTACTTAAAATGTGAGACAGTTTTTAAGAACTTGCACTGTTTTACCGTTGAATGTCTAATGCAATACTGTTAATGTCGCCACCCAAGAGCCTCGTAAGATGAAAAAGTTTTCTCATGAATAACTTAAAAATCATTGTAAAGTGAATGTGAATTCGTGTTCATAAATCCAAAGATGAAATTTCATGAAGGCAAGTATACAAAAATATGAAAACTCATGTGACTTTTGACTTTAACTTATTTATAAAGGAGAGAACCATTCATTTCCTGTACTCGCTAAAATGACAAAAACTTATCCATTCGAGTACCAACCATCGAGTTAAGTCAGTACGGAGGTTTTTCTTTTCCGAATCAAAAATGAAAAGTAAAGAACGATGTTTAAAGACTTTTGATTGGCATAAAACATAAACTGAATGGTACCGAATAACATAAAACTGTTCTTTATGTATTTTTTATTTTTAATTTGTCGAAAATCGCGTTTTCCAGTTGGCGGACAGTAATGTCTTCTGGCGTATGTTTAAAGTTTCTTGGTATGACATTGTTGTTTCACAACTTCCCACTTCAGGATATCAAGTTGAATTCGTTACTTGAGTTTGGTAGCCAAGAAGACAGAACTGTAAGGACACACGAACTACGTTAATAATACATTTTGATGGTTTCGATGTCGTTTTATTATAAAATTTATTTTTCCCGTGGGGTGTTTTAGGATTAAATAAATACAGTTGTTAAATTTTATGCGTTAAAGTGATCCTGGCTTATTTGAATAATAATTCAAATTGTATGTTTTATTCAATTTCCTTTGAGTTTTTCCTTATAATTTCAAATTGCTGAATTCGATCAGATATCATTGAATACAAATGATCAGTTTATATCGTTAAATCAACGAATTTGATTCAATAAATCGTCCATTTGAATGGTACTAAGAATTGTCATTATGCAACTGAATAAATCTCTTAAATTAATAACCACTTAATTTAATGTCATCGTTAAGATGAGACACGGGTTTTATATTTCTCCAGAATATCATTTTATTACACTTTAATGAAGTACAGACAATAATAAAAATGGAATGGTCTAACAGTGACATTCTTAGCTTGTATATTCCTTTAATCTATTCTCTAATTGGCTTTGCATACCTTGTAAAATGAATGAAAGTGTCAAGATTAATTATTCTTTGAATGGGTCTTGGCATCCCTCGGTGTGATAAAGTAATTAGCTGGTGTGTATTTGCGACCAGTAAAGACAAAAAGTTTTTCCTTTAACTTCCAACGCCTTAGCCATAACTTTATGAATTCATAATGTTGTACAAACGATAAAAACTGTCTTGTGACTTAATTGTGTTTACGATCAGTTTTTCAGTAAAAATGAAAAACTTTTTATTTTTGTATTGCCGATTTGAGGAAATCATATTGGAGTGATGCGACTGTTGTGGCGATAAAAAGGCGTAAAAAGGGGTGCATATTTAAGACGATGTAATGTGATTAATAAATGATATTAAAAAAACACTGCTGGTGGAATAAAAACACCATGAGAACATGAGTGGGTTGACAACTGGCGCAGGAAAAAAATTTGTTCTTCTAGATCACAGCCGCACCTTAACGTTTTAATCAAAAACAAGATGTGGTTTAACATTGCAAAAAGGATTGTCCACCGTTTATTCTTGTGTTTTTCATTTCTCTTAAGGAATGAATTATATTGTTACAAATGTATTATGAAAATATTTTATACATGAATTTAGCGCCGTGTTTTATGTTCTCATGGGGATCTCCATAAGTAAAGTCTATCGGGACATTGGTCATGTTGCCTACCGATACACTTGTACTGTTGAACACTTCTCTGTCGTGTTCTGTAACAAAAGAAATAAAAACAAAAATTATTATTAAACCAACTTTAATTCCCGTATAATCAAAAAAGAAGTGACCAAATAGAAATCAATTCTTCGATAGATACGTGACTACAATCCTTTATGTTGAATTGTTATTAAAGTGGTACTGTAGTGTTGAGCGCATAGATGACAGAAATCATAAAATTGCGTATTGATACTGTTAGGGGACTCTGGTGAATAGAAAATCATATTTTCTTGGTTAGGAATCATCGTCATCATCATCCTTTTACTGTAAGCCTAAGATGTGGAAAATCATCATCGTCTGGTCATCTCAAGGGGATCCAATACGGAATGGTATCCGATTGCTGAATTATTTTACTGCCTCTTCCTATTTATGGTCAATTGAAACACTTGTATTGGAATTTGATGCTTCCTACATAACACTGATTTACTTTTGACGAAACATTCTATCAATCATGAAATGCATTTTTAAATCCTTTCTGGTATTTCACTCAAATCGGTCGATTATACTCAATTTGATAGGGAACTTTGTACACGATTGGTGGGCGTTGCCTGACGTAAATGCACTTATGAAGGGGAAATTGAAATTTTCATTGAAATCCTTCAACAATGTTGAATTGGAAATACTTGCTGTTAGGCAGCCGGTGATGGTACACCTACGTTTCATACTCTCATCCAAATTGTTTGAATAAAACATAGAAACCATCTTTTCGCACGATCGAAAACCACGTAAATTGGTTTTCTATTCAAATGAAGTGCCCATTAATACGAATTGGAATGGCTATCATAAGCCCACGGAATGACTATTAACGGGAAAATTGAATATCGTTAAAATTTGACACTCAATTGACTCATATGAATGGTACTGAATCCAGGTTGATTTACGTCCACGACTTTATATCACATGTGTACCATGTAATCGGAGGGTGTTGTTTTTTTTTTATCATTGTAATTCTGGACTTCGAATAGAATACGTTCGATTAAATGATTCACAATCCATTAGAATGGAGGAATAGCAAGTTTCAATCATTACCCAACGAATAGGCATTAATTCAATTTGTTCATCAGGAATAACAAAAAAAAAAGACACACACAATTAGATAGCGTTTTTGCTAAAATTCCCATTACATTTACTATATAATCAATTATCCGTTTTGTTAAAATTGCGCTCGCGAAATGGGTTGGTAACATTACAGAGTGTAAAAAACCATTGAGAGAAAAAGGGGGTCATGTTCTCATGTGGTCTATTAATGCGTTAGATAGAAGAGTCGTGTGCAGATCATAATGTCTTTATTAATTAGTTATAAATCCCGTTATTATTGAAAAGGTTGTAACGCCTATCGTTTTTTATGTGTGTCACTTATGCCTATCAAACTTTGTAGTTATTTGGATATCTGGTGGGGTTGGGATCACTAAAGAATTCAACAAGAGAATAAAATTATTATGAATATGGATTTTGCATAATAATTCCATTTGCATGTGCAATTCCATTTAAAATGTCATAATGAATACATTACCATTAAATCGACCATTTGTGTTTTCATATAATTAACAATTAAATCGTGTTTTATTATTTATTGTTCTGGTATTATTAATTTTCTTTTTGAATGTTTATGGCAATTAAACACTGTTGGTTGAACAGCAGTGGCTTGAGTGAAAATGAAATAGTTGGACGATGAGGCGGGAATAATAAACATGACGTTCGCTAATTACAGGTACATATTTAATTAAGGAAAACAGTGTGTATAGATTTCATGTGAATTGGAGTTTAGCTGATATGGAACTTCAATTTCCTTAATTGAACTAATCCCCCCATTAATTATAAGTTGAATATGTTCAGTACTATTACAATCGGTTGTCTAATAATATCAATTTCTGATGGTTTTGACTTCCAACTTGACAAGTTGATTACATTTTATCTTGTTGTATTATTGGTAATGTTGTCATATATAAAAGACTAAAAATTGGATCTAATAATTTTCCATGTAAGTTAATTAATGAGACCGTTGACGTTTCAAAGATTATGATCAAGTTGGCGGTAGAGTTCACAAGACAACCGTAATGTGTTGTCGGTTATTATATTGATTATTTTTGTTATTGTATGTGGAGTATGATACAGTGGTCAGGTTGGGAATCCTTCGTGTTGAATATGTACGTGAATAGAAACTTTAAAAACAGAAAGAGAGTTCTTGCAATTGATTGTAATGGAACTATGGCAATTAATATTATGTGGTTACGTAATATGTTTTTTTTTCTTTCACTGAATGTTGTGATACTATCAAAGAAGTGGATCGTAATGGATACACATTTATTATGTCGTAATTATGGTGATTTACTGTAAAAATCAACATTCTCATATGACTGCAGACACCGTTGAATAAAGGGAGACACTTATGAAATATTTGAATTCCGCAAGAATCATATTCGATATTCATATAATAGAGAATAACATATTGTATTAAAAAGAATTATAATTTATGGAAAACATGCTACGAATAGATTAAAATCAATGAATGTAATCATAATATTAACATTTAACGCTTTTGTTATACGTCTAAAGAAGGACATTGGAAGTAACACGTTGATGGTGATTCGAAAGCAAAGGTTTATTAATTCATCAAATTGCATAAACCATTTCGAGTGAGGGTGGATAATTACCTGTCTCAGTTGTTTGTTGGAAAACTATAACGCATCGATGGTCACATAAAGAATGTTAATTTTTTTCGACGGAAATATTCACTTGACTCAGCGATGGGTGATTTCGAGTACCTCGTATGATACTCATAAAGAGGAAATTGGTCTAATAGACGGATTTCCTTATGTTTGTAATACTTCATTCCGGACTAATTCATTTTAATTAGATTTTCCACTTTTGATGCATATTCGATGTGAATTCGATACTCGTTTTATGGATAATTTTTATTTTCATTCGAAGTAAATTAAGTCATAGATTTCTGTGAAGTTAACTGCAATAACTGGTGGTTTACAAACGAAGTATAATGTTTGAGGGTGGAATGGTATCTCTAGATTTTATATGAGATTACATCATCTTTCCCTTTTTTGGTTTGGTTGATGGAACTGTAGGGTAAGGACATTGTACGTAGAATAAAGAAACAAATGAGATATTATCCGATGCTGGCAAAACATAATCTATGACTAAAAATTAAATGGGAAAAACATTGGATATTTTATGAGAGGGATAATCATTCAATATTGTGTATTTGTGTGCTAATGCTAGAAGAAAAATCACTGTTATGTTGTTTAAGGGGCTGTATTGTACTAGAGCATGATTATCATAATTCTTTATGCGAATTATGGTTTGGAATTGTTTTCCTTTTTTTTTTTTAAATAGAAAACTACGTTAGATTTTCTGTCTGTTTAGCCAACGTAATCCTTAAATGATTTTCCCTATTAATTCTTCTATTAAAGTATTGCCAAATAGAATTTTTATTTAATGTGAAGAAGATTAGGCTGATTAGCTGGAACATCTGAGCCAATTGGTTTTTTATGTAACCGAATTGGTAATTATTGTTCTTTATTTATCAATGGCATTTCGATTATGGTACTGAGAAGGTCAAGTACTTACAATGTATTATTGTAGCGAACCAACAATAATGTTAAAAGGAATACTAATTGAATTTTAAATTAGGTAGAAACCAATCTTATTATTTTATCTTTGGATTTTACAATTGAATTTAATAAAAATAAAATCGAATAAATCGATCACTTATTTCTTGATAATGTTTAACGGTGATCATCCATTTGGTTTATTTACTGCATTTGGGTAACTTTAATGGTCTTTTCTTTGATTCAACAATCAAATCACGCGCGTTTACGTTTAGTTTAGCATCGAATGTGAGCAGTGTTTCATGTTAAGTTAACTCATTATTTTCTCTATTTTGGTTGTATTACGGTGGACTCGGTGATAGTGCAATGAAAGATTCTATAATTTTATTTTTTATGATTGGATTGCATTACGGATTTGGTAGCATAAGAGAGATGCCGCATATTAAATTCCATTGAAATCAATAACAATAAAATAGACTTAATGTTATGATGCTTGATGGGGTATTACAATTGAAGTAAAGAAGTAAATGAAAGAGAGTGGGATCAATGGATGGGCATCAGTTATAAATTGTGAAATTGTATAATTCATAACCGCTGTTTGATTTATCTACAGTTTTGTATTGGAGACAGTGGAACTCTCTGTCGGTATGGGTGGGTTCCCGTTGGATTTTGATCTACCACAAAAGAGTTGAGCTTTTGACGTTCAATTATAAATAGACAAAAATTGAATTGAAATGAATTAAGGTATATTGGTTCACTTGATCTGTTTGACCATAACATAAACAATTAAAGTTCTTGCATAAACCATAATTCAATCAATTAGTCCATAACTGGATATTGTATGATTCGCCTACAATACGCTGATTTGCGTCTCCCAATTAATTAAACTGCAATATTGTTTGATTTGAAATTTTAGTGAAATTATGGTATCCATTCAACTATTTATGGTCAAACATCATATTTTCATCAAATTGAATTTTGAATTTAACTGAAGCATAAAGTCACAAATAATAGGAAATTGTGAAATTCTGTATTATTCTTAATTTAATAACGAATTGTAAAAATTCAAAATGCATTATTCATAAATTTCACTTCGTTATGCCTATTTCGTTAAAATATAAAAAAAAAGAATGAAAAATTTATATGGATTTATGTTAACCTGTACGATGGAATGAGTGAAATTCATTTGACAAGAGACTAAAAGAATTCTTATTATGGTGCGATGCTGAGGACAATGTAAGTAGCTGGAAGGTATTAAATTTCATACCGTTGGTACATAAATTTTGCAATTGTTGATTGAATAAGACCAGTAACAGCGGCAACAAAAATATTGTGAACCGAAGTTTCTAATCAAATTTCAATAAATCCAATCAATCAATAAGTTTTTGAATCAAATTGATACAGGAGACAAGAGGAAAAAGAACATTAATGGTATCGCAGAAAGTTCCTATGGTAGATTTGATGGTGTTTGCTATGATGATGATGGTATTCTTTAAAATATTTTACAATTCATCAGTGTACTTCTATAATCTTCACCTTCTGTTATGCTACTTCTTATCCAAGTGAATGAATTGAATAGCTGTTTATTTCTTTATTTTTTTGGTTTTTAATGTTCCATTCAGATGAAATATACATAAGTATAAGAGTTAATGGACATGGATTATATGTTAAAATAACACCATTAAGGTAATGTTTTCCTGCTTTATTGTGAACTACAAAAGTGCCGTCTTACGAATGGGGTAGATCATATCAAAATTGATATGCATTACAAGAACAGACATTTCAGTATAATTTAATAACACTCACATAACGGTATTTCATAAAATGAAATGAAATTTTTGATATTGAAAAAATGCACGCAATTCATAATAATATTTTTTGCAATAGACGGTAAATCATTGACCGCAAAAAGTAATGAGCAATAGAGTTCTTAGGAATTCCTTATGAATTTGATTAAATAAAATGCAAATGTATGATGGATATCATGGAGTTAATATTATAGCCGCACCTCGTTAATTACAACACCAAAACTATTTTAATTAACTAAGAGTCATAAATATTAAAGACCAAGTGAGAATCAAAGGACAATACACGAATATTTTTATTTTATTCAAATCACGTTGGCAAAACACCTAATCAATTACAATTACTATCCCATATGCAAATAAATGTCTCTTAAATGTACACCATTGACCCAACCTGAATAAGGACATTGAATTTTATTTAATTCTGTGAAATCTGTCTGGCGATTTTGTGTTTTTTTATTCATGAGAGGGTATGAAAATCATTGCGCTCTTTATTTAATTAGCAATCTCTTATCCGCGTACTATTCCTCTAGAATATTGTGTCTCAACGATAGACACACCAAAACAGTTCTCCGGGGGTAGTTTATTTATTCCATGGACGGTATTTTTTTCTACGGTTTTTTTTTTTGGTGTAAATTGAAAGTCAGATCCAAAGATGATAAGTCACTCCTTGGGGACAAATGGCCCAAATATAAAAAAAATCATACAATAATATCAACTGAGATGAATAAAAAAAATGAGAATATTACTCCGATGGATATTTTATTATGCCAACCAGATAGACCAGCTCATTTGTTTTGGTCTCTTCTCATACTGTTTGGGGGGTGGTATGTACTTATTTTAACATTCACTTAGTTTAAGTATGTTTATTATTAGCATCTGTTATATGCCATCGTTGGTCATAACGAAGAAATATAACGAAAAACAAATGAAAATACAGGAAATATTCGTTTAATCGTAGAAAATTGTAATTTCAAGTTGATATAAAATATGAATGATATTCTGTCTACTGTCCAATGATAGAGGATTCAGTTCGGTTTTATTTATGAACGCTAAGAATGTTGATAATTTTTTATAACATTCGTTGATTTTTTTATGAATTGGGATGATTTTCATTTCCTGGATTGCGAAAATATGAAATTGTCCGAACTTTATCCGGTTTGCAATTTTATTTTAAATGAATATCGTTTGTATTTTTTGTGAGTGAATCATTGTGTTCAACGGTTTATGAAATTCGTAAAGTATAATTCCATTATTCGCATCAGTTCCTCTTTTCTTTTTTTTTTTTGGTATTCGACCCGGCAATTTTTTTTCTCGCGGTTAAGTTCATTAAACTTTCATCTGTTGGTGTAGGGCACAAGTCAAGAATCACGGGAAAGGTATATTCCTATCAATTCCATTTTCGGTTGCTATCGTTTTTCTTGGTGTTCCGGGGTTATTGTGGTAAATTTATTTAATGAATTTGAAATTGGATTAGGAACAAATGGAAATTTTATTGTGTTTAATATTCAACGTGTACGGAATTATGAAAATTATATATGTTAACTCATATTTTCTGTACTTTATTGGTGAGTGATGGAATGAGTGAATTAACACTAACTGAAAGATTTCCTAAAGTTTTTCTGCCGTTGGCTGTTAATCGGAAGAATCCATGAATGATTCAACGAATGCGTAGATATCTATAGTTTTCTTATTAGAAAGAAGTGAAAAGTTTAGTAGCGGTTATCCATACGGTCCTTTTTTGTAATTCACCGTTCTAGTTAGTCTCATACTTTATTCATATTGTGGCTTCTGCAATGCGGACAGAATTTTTCATCAAACTGATATTCCATAGTCAACCGTTCATTGATTACCGAAAAATCAACTACTCTACATTCAATCAGTGAGTACTGATTTTATACGAATCACGTTATCATGGATAACCAATTCTAATGTACCATCGAACACTTCTTCCTTGTCTAGTTCTCTCACACCAATGAAATGGATAATTGATTGATGAGGAAGAGTACCAATAATCGACTTTTGTTTCATAAATATTCGTGTACGAGATAGTGTCTGGGCTTTATGTTGGATGTGGATAGGTAAAATCGCTGAGGCCATTTGAAAGGAATTTTAAAATAAATTTCGCTGATTAAACTGAATAATTATTGTTTAATGGTGCAATCAAATAATAATTTAGTTTTGGTTCGATTGGTGGAAAATCAAATTATCTGGTATCGGGTAATATGCCATGTCGTTCAATGGACGATTGTGGTTCACTGAATCTCAACAATCAAATTCTCTTGTACATAAATATCGAATTTTGTAAATTGTATAAAGTTTTTCCACAGTCATTCTCTTGTGGTTTTTCCTGCATAAATCGTTCACGTTAAATTCATATGGATTTTGTATGTTGCACTGATTTCTACCAATAAGACAAGTCAACCTAAAATGTTACCATTGCTGGTTGCTCGTTCCATAATAAATCTATAATTTCGTTAACAGAGTTTCATTTAAAACGCATAAGCAACAATGATTTCTATGTTGTCTCAACTGTTTAAAATTCAATGGTATCTCTTTCTGTGACAATGAGTAACATGCATTCGAAATTATGTCGTTGAATTTGAAAATTGCGGAACTCAATTAATATGTGAGTTATAGAATTTCTATTCAATGGTTGATGCATTTACAATTCTGATTTTCATACAATTAACAATAATGATGGCATAAGCAAATTAACTTTTAGAAATCAAACATTCAGTTAATATAATGAAAGGTATTTTACCATTCATCTCTTGGTTTATTTGACGTTCAAGCACAGGAGTGCATTAATAAATTAAATAAAAAGGGAAGGATTCGCGTCGAATATTTCGTTAGATGATTGTCAGTTGAGTGAAGGAATATTAACTTTTGTTATTGGTAACCTGGAATTGCATTACAATTGTCATCTAATTTGATAAATTATTTAAATTGTGATGCGAATTACAATTAATGTGATATTCAGTTTAAGTTAACGGAGTTTGAAGTCATGTTTCCTTTGGTATGCAATTATCCTTTGACAGTCTGTTTCAGCTTTAAGCTTTTCATGAAATGGGAAGAGTGAAAATTAAATGGTGAACCCCTTTTACTCGCACAATTCGATTATTGACTAATTATGTTCACTTCTAATTGCGGTTGACATTATTGTTCATCAAGACCATTTAAAACTTATTGATGCCGATAATTTAGTTAGATTCTTTATTGGATACAATGTTAGTTGACACTGTCTTGTCCATCACTTTATTATCTTAGCCTTTTCGTGTACCGAGTATTCTTTTCAATGTAGAGTAGATCATCGAAACAGAAAAAATGACTATGGAATTAGGGTGAAACAGCAGCCAATTTGTAATAGAAAAGAAATTAAATTATGATTTTTATATGCGTCAGCCCACTTCATTTGAACATCTTTATAATTGTTCTGACTATGCACCATAATAATATGAATTATTTGAGTACAAATTAATCAATGCGTTTTACCCCCTCTATCGTTGTGGAAATTCATGATACCGCGAGCGATACGAA
This sequence comes from Coboldia fuscipes, assembly GCA_001014335.1. NCBI lineage: Eukaryota > Metazoa > Arthropoda > Insecta > Diptera > Scatopsidae > Coboldia > Coboldia fuscipes. The sequence goes on from JXOR01000295.1 coordinate 192,553, forward strand.
AAGAATGTACTATGGACTACCAGTTTTAATAATTTTATTATTATTTTTTTTATTTCTGCCTCCGTATTTAATGAACAAATATTTGATCTATCTGTAGCATGATGCCGTTTAGGATAATTAGATTTACGCCATGCATCGATGAAAAATTATGCGGTACTATGCAGTAGTTGATATTGCCTACTCGTTAGATGGAAATTGGCCCTTTTTTTAGAGAAGGAAAAAAAAACAACAAAACATTGATATAAAATTCGGCCAATATGCGAACTTTTATTCATTGAATGAATTATTTATTAAACTGATATACGAAGAAATGAGAAGAAAAAAATAATTGGAATAGAATGGGAATGCACTTTGCACAAAAATTATGAAATTATCATTGAATGTTTCCTTCGATGTTTCTACTGCATCGGGGCGTTAGAGTAACCATTAACCACCCGCTGGGCACCAACAGATCATCTATTACAAAAGAGTAGTATCGTTTTGAATTTGTTTCTAATAAAAGGGAAATTACAATGAATTGAGAGAAGGAGAGGGGCCCATTGTATTTGAGTGAGGTGAATTTCATTCAATTTAGCTAGCGGGATGGATTGGAAAGTGATAGACATCTGTTTGGCTTAAGGGTAATTTTTCTATTTTTTTTTTTGCCAGTAAATCCCGACCACATGCACTAGTTATTTACTTGAGAAGAAAAACATATTTATGGTGTGATCTATTGGTTTTATGTTGTTTCTAATGTTTAAACATTGAGAATATCTAGTTGTAGACGGAAGTCAACTGAAGTGGTTTTTATGTTATTAGTTCATGTTCAAGGGATTTTATGTGTAAATAGTTAAATAAGAGCTTTATGGCTTTCATAAATTCCAAATGACATATGAATTACATATTTCCTGATACTACTGTCATTGGAATGGTTGAGGGTTATATTTCGATCATATGCAAATTAAATTGTAATTTTAAATTTAAATTAATTATTCAATTGATTTGATTGGTATAATCTCATTTTCTCTTAAATGATATGGTTCTTTATGCACGAAAATCATAATTTGATGTATTGTAATGTCCGTTGCATGGAATCTCAAGAGATTATTGGAAAGTAGAAGGCAATCTTAATTTCTGTTGGCTTTTCTATTGTTTAATTAAATGATTGTTGTCTTACGTTTCTAATGTATTCAATGACAAATGTATTCGGTTGCTTTTTTTCTTGATTCTGATTAATATTTTTATTTGGATCTAACGTTAGATGATCTTTTGTCTGGTTGCGAATGCGCGTTAATTTTTCTGGTTTTCAAATTTGGCACCGCCTCGGAAAACTTAAGCATTAAAGCTTCACCGTGAGAAAGCTTACTCCACCCAGAGTTAACGTTTATTTGAGTTTCTTTTTTTTTATTTAAAAAAACTCTCAGGATTGTTTAGAATTTAATGCTGTATCCTTTAGAATTTCTGTGGGTTGATTGAAAATTATTATACGAGAATCTGTTTGTTTCTTTTTAAAATTATCTGTTATAGTGAGTATATGTTTATACTAGAATAGATACATTGAATTGAAACATCGATTGTTTAAATTCGAAAAAAGCATAAATATGAATTATTGTTGTTGCATTGATGGTACAATACTTCATCTATCCAATGTAGAAAATCAATGACATTAACTACCCTAAAAGCACATGAATGCATTTTTGTTTCCTTCAATACTCTAGAGAAAATACTTTATAAATTCATTCTTCAATTTTCAATATTGAATACACATTTTTATTTTCTGTTCTTTTGCATAATAAATTCAATCCATTAGAATATGGATTTTGTTTGATGATTTATAGTGGCAAACCATAATAATATGTTTTTTTTATGTTCAATGTCCTTTCGTTTGGTTGGTTGATTTCAAATATGAAAAATTATTCATTCATCGATTGAAGGACATTCATTTGATTTGGACGGTGTTTTCCTTTTTTTTTTGATTCCACTGTCAATTGCCAACTGGGAATATCCTTAACAAAAAAGAATGTTTATAAAATTTCATGTTTATCCAAACTTTTTGAGGTGACACATGAAAATCATTTTTTATTTTTCAATTCAAATGTGTGGTCAGATCAGTTATGGTTGAATGGTAGGGAATTGTGGGACACAATTGAAGGAATTGTGAATTGAAAGGAAGTAATCAAATGTCTGTTGATGATTTTCGGTGGCATTTCTTATCGTTGACATGTAAAGTGGCCAAAGAATTTATAATTTTGTGGGTGGAATGGTAATGTAGTTATTCATTGGTTATTCCTCTGTATATTTTGCATTTTCTAATGAACACATTTATATTCATCATGATGAGGTTGGGTTTTTTTTAACTCTTCGTATTTTATCTAAATTATGCATAATGGATGTGTGTAAATGTATGTGCATTTCTTGAATTGCTGTTTATCATTTGTAACCGTTTTTCATTGAAGATATTCTATGTTTTGTCACATTAACTCTCAGTATTTGGCCAAATTTGTTCTTTTTTTCAGGTTAAACAAACTACCATCATACATTTTTGCCACAATGTTTGTCTCATGAGTATCCAATTTATATGTACATTTGTCATTAAAAATTAAATGTTTTTCTACTTGACTCATCTACCAAACATGATATTAAACTAAAGTAATGGACGACACAGTTTATCCTTTTTTTGGTAAACTTATCCGAGTTTTCTCGAGTGTTAAAAACATCATCGAGGAGTTGTGGCAAAAGAAACGACATATTGGTGGAGGTGGTGGTGTTGATGTTACAAGGCCATTTAATTATGGTATTACTTACTATATCGTATGTAATTTAAATGATAAAATAAAAACCCCTTTTTCATAATAATTCTATTCACATCGTCTATCAACGGGTTGATTATATAACTAAATAAAAGTACTCGTAATCGTATTTGTTTGAGTATCAGCAGTTATGGTTGATAATGTTATACGGAATAGCATATTATTATGCTGCACTCATAGTAATTATTATTGTGAATGAAGGGTACTTTACAATTAAAGAATATGGAATGTTATTCATTTAAAGTTTTATACGCGAACATTAACGTTATGCTAAAAAAAAGTATTTTTGGTAAGAAAATTTCATTCATTAACATTATAATTATTAGGCCATTTATTATTCCACTTCATGTGAATGAAGGTACATGGAACGTATTCTCATTCTATTGGTGGAATAAAACCAAAATGATTAAAAGTTTTAATTTGATTAGTGTGCTATATATGGAATATAAATCATAATTCATAAAACTGAAAGGTAAAGAATTATTCTTCATCTTGAAAATTGGATTTTCGTATTTATTTATTTATTTCTTGTTTTCTCTGAGTTCGGGGGTGTAAAAACCAAAATAGAGTCAGAGAAAAGATCAATCAGACTACAACTGGGAATTAGTGATGTTGAATACAGTTTTAGTTTAATGTAGGGCAAATAACCAAATAGACATGAGATAACTTCCCTGAAGTTATTTTTATATGAAATAGTAAATTTTAGTTATGAATATGTGTGTATAGTTCATATCGTTCGGTAATTAAGTATGATGTGGGATAAGTTTTTAACATTCAATAATTAATTTAATCAAAAGTTATTAAGATGCTTTTACGGTTGAAATAGAGTTTCTTCTGTCTGTGGAATATTTAGTTGTGGGTCAAAGGTTCTCCCTATACTCTTGATATTTGTGGTTCCTTGTTGGTATTGAAAATGCTTCAAGCAATTGCCTACGGATTTAGGAAAAATCTTTATTGAATTATGTTTTATAAGTAAAGGTTTACATTTCTGATATGGGAAAATTTTCTTTTCATTGGTACTAAAATCAAATTATTTCCAATAATTTTGTATCCTTTTATATGATAATAAGTATTTCACTTCTAGTTTAATGTGCTCTGCTATCGTGTACAAGTGATGGAAAACGTGTTGCTTTAATAATTCACATTACTTAAGTCCATTCAGAAATGTTGTTATCTGACAGTATGATCATTTTTCAATTGAATAAAAACAGATATGAAATTGTTTTGGTATTGTATATTCTGGTTGTGAATCGTATAGGTTTTATGTGTCGTGTACACCTTTGACAACATAATTTCTTTATACCATCAAAAGCATATACAAATGGATTTTATAGGTGTGGTAATATCACTTTATCGGTTTTGTTGTTTGGTGAAAATTTCGTTATTATGTTGAGTGTATGGTATACGAATGGGTGCATAATATTGCTTTCGAAATCCATGAATATGTAATGTGATTGAATTTTATTTTTTTTTTGGTTTTCATGCAGAAACAGATAAAGGTAAAATGTTTTCCATTATTGAAATCCGTTTTTCTTTGTATACAAATAGAGTGACAGTTTTTCTTTGAATTCTCCCTAATAACGAGAAGAAAGAGTCATAATAATCAATAAATGAATTTAAAATTGCCTGTTGTCTGGATTAAATAAAATCGCGTTTCTTATCGGTTCAACATTGTCGATAATGCATTGGATAATGGTATCAGGATAACTGTATTTGTTCTGTTTTATGTTTGTTGCAGCATAAGAAATTGGTTTTCAATATTTGGAAAATTGCATGTAAACAACTAAACTAAACTACTTTACGGTTTTAATGGCCGCTTAGGGGAATCTTAGATAGAGTCCATCTCGGTAAAGGTATCCATATCAAATGGTACATTTTTAAAAATTGATATGAATTTAATAAATGTAACTGGCGTTGTAATTTTCTTATATTTTCTATTGAAGTTGTCGAAACAATTTCGTGTTGTTTTTTTTTTTTTGGTTAAAATTCATTCGAATTATTTCCCACATGAGCAATAAAATGCTTTCAAAGAAAAGTCAATTTTTGTAAGACATATTTATTCAGAGGGATGTTATCGGTACTGATGTTCACATTTCACCACTTTAAAATTCCGTTTATTTATTTGCATCTAAATTATTGGCATATCTTTTTCTGGTATTCTGTTGTGTCTCAGTCTATTGTAGAATCTACTTAACATCTTAGACTTTATTATCAATGGCGTTAAGAACCAGTCATTCATATATAGAAGAGATAGTAGAGATGATATCAAACCTCCTGAACCCGCACTGTATTCATTCAACATATTGTGTAAATGTAATCATTATTATTCAACCGTTAAACGAAGTAACAAAAATGAATGGAACATATCCGTGTTATATCATTCAGTTGACTATATAATGCAGTTAAAAGTACAAGAGTGGTAAATCGTATTACTGAAAATAAACATATTTTTTGTTGAATTGGTACACATAAACACCCAATATCTTATGTTATATTACATTCTAATGTTTATGTATGTTTTTTACATTTTATTTGCATATGAATTGGTATCCATTTTTTCTGTTGTTGTTGAGTTAAATCGCTTAGGGAGATTCGATCCAATTCGCGTGCCTAAAAGAAGTGAAGTGTTATAAATTTGAACTGTATGTTTGCATAAAAAACACTTGTTACCAATAGATTTAAATATTAAATTATAAAGATGCCTTTGATATCCATAAATTATGTTTTCTGGTGGCGAATTAATTTAAAGTGGATTCATGATTTATCTAAGAATTGATCATGGAAGACATTCACCATTACTGATCTTTGGATCAAGGAACTCAGTTTGGCCTTAATTGTCTTTGTTTGGACTTAAATTCAATAAGGAAGCGTAAAAGTAAGACAAAGTGTCGTTTATTGAATTTAAATCCGTTGAATTCAATCAGTTGAGTCAAATTCACCGGAGGGTAGATCCAAATTGGCGATTTACTAGAAGGGGAAGCGAGGGCGTGTAACATAAAATTGTGAATTCTCTGAGGGGCTCTCAATAGAATAAAAGTTTCCTATTCTTGGAAAGTTTTCAAGCGTTTTTTTCTACCCCAGAGCGGATGCTAACAACTTCCGATTGCTGTTGATTGTCTGAATACATTGTAACGCGTTTTGTCGAAATTTTCATCCTCAGATTGATAGAAACGTTTTATTATTTGTCTATGCTGCAACTGGCTGAGAGGATATTGTAAAATTCAAACCAAAAAATATAAAAATTTTAACATTGAAATGAAAATAATTTGTCAGTAGCAATGATTGTTCAATTTTTATGAGCCATTTGATGGGTTACATGGAATTTATTTTGTCTAGCATATTCCGGATTTTTGTTATTTTGGTTTGGTTACATGAACCAAATACTTCCTTGTATTTTACAGTTGAATGGTGTTTGTATCTCACATGGGAAAACGTTTATGGGAAAAATATTATGTTCGTTTAATTGTTAACGAGGTGTCTGTGCTGAATAAAATACCATAAATTATCCATTTACCAATTATGAAACAGATTTTTTTTGGTTTCTTTTTTAATATTGGAAGAGATTTATCTGATGGTTTGATTTGTTCTCTTTATTGTCCATTACGGGAATTGATGGGAAACATATTATACATTTGTGAGGATGCTATCAGTTGATGGATGAAATTTTAGACGAAATTCTTATCAAGATTATTAATCAGTTTGTTATCTTCGTTAGCGAATCAATCGAAATAGTTGCAATCGTAACCCGTAACGAATAATTGAAATTTAATCCGTTGGATAGTTGAAATGATGTGAATTTGAATTGATTTAGCTGAAGATTAATGTAATGATTATTAAACTTTACGTGAACATTGTTGACTGTGGGTGAATGACAGTTTTACTAGATTTCAGTTATGAGAACATTTAATTGTAGTCTATTTCTGGTTACTTGGGATCAACAGTAAATAAACATGTAGTGAAAGGTAGTAAGTTAATTTTACGCATCTCCCAACAGCGTGGTGTAAATCCCCAAGCTCTCATAATATTGTATGTTCATATAAACCAAACAAATCGATTTATTTACATCGGGAGAACATAAACGCATGTTGTATATGGATGATATTAATGGGGAGGAAAATTTCAAGTTCATCAGGTCTTGTCGATTTTCCTTATTGTCTTGAATACCGTCATCAATCTCTTATCAGATTGAATTATTTCGTTGTTTTTTTCAATCGCTTAATATCATTTAACATTCAAACGGGTTGTTCAATAATTACTTGAATTAATCGGAAAATGTAAATTGTGAAACGTTAATGAATCAAGTTTAGGATACAAGACTGAAAATCCAGTTCACACATAAATATTTATGAAATTACGTTCATGATGGCCTTAATCGATTAGATTTTTCATATTGATTTGCCTCTAGACCCAAATGTAATTTGAGAGTATTATCGGCCGTCTGGACTTTTGAATCTGTTTCATTTTTATTTTCGATTTCTTAAATGAATGCTAAATATTTCAGATCACGTATCGTTTGGCAGTAATTCTGTCGTCTCGGTTATTTCGTTGAAACTTAAGGTGGAAGAAAAATTTGCAAATGTTCCTCAATTCTTGTGTTTGGGATAGTTTTGTTGATATCCATATTATTTCAATCATTTAATTGAGATGAATGAATTCTCGTAATATTCGTCAATTGAGTGTTGAAATAAAACTCATTATTATTCGTTTATGTAATGAGATGAGAACCTGAAATGAAAACAATATGGATTACTAAATGAACATGTCCTTTCGTCAAGTAAATTAGATTCAAAATACTTACCAATTTGCAATTGATGAAATACACGGTGTATGGTACGACCCCTTCTGATGTATTCATGTATGTTTGTTGATCTTTATCGATGCCACGTGTGATGAGGCACGTGAAATTCATGCCCCGTGTCAATTGATTAAATTGTAGGTTTTACGCTACCAATAGAATAGGAAAACAATCGAATTGGAATTTTGATTTCCCATTTAGAAAAAATTTTATACAAATATTTACATAAAATCCGGTCAAAATCACATTAAATTTATTTGCAAATCTAAATAATTTGTATTTATTTTAGGATTTTTAATTAGAAAGTCGATCGTTAGAATCCAAATAATAGAAATTTATTAATATCGTGTAGACTTTAATGAAAGAAAGTTGTTTCACTTTTAAATTTAACTGCCAATCGTTTGAATTGTTATTAATGGTCCAACGTAAAGAAATCGATAAACAGTAAATTAAAACGATGGTTGCTATTAATTATTCTTCATTTACAGAACGGTAATGAGGTTAAATGATCTCATTTTATTCTAAGAAATTTGCACGGTAAAAGACGACCCAAAATTTTGTCGATGAAATAAAGAAAACGATTTGTAAAAAAGGAAATTCATTCGACCATTATTCACATAATTTGGCAACGGTCAGCAAAATAATTAAGACGCCGTTCAATTCACATTATTCTTGTGTCGTTGAGTTTTACCATTGGTAAAAAGGTTCTTAGAAATTAGAAAATATACGATTGGAACAGGAAACACAAATAATGTAATTTGCTTTGATTTATCCCCCCCTTATCATTCAAGGGAAATACACGTTTTTATAAAACTTTGAAAAGTAAAAAGTTAAAAAATAAATAACTTAAATATCCTCAATCTTCAGTTTCCAAGTATTAAATTAAGTAATTACAAAACGATTTTTCGGTTCATCGAGATGGCATTAAGAATGCAGTTTAATTATTCCATATTTGATGGTCAAATGAAATGATAAAAGTGGAAGCATAAAAAATCGTGTTGAACTAAATGGAATTCTTTAGTGATGTAAATGCAACAAGAATGATTTTTTTCATTTTTTATATCAAGTGGAATGGTGTAATATATTGTGACCACATCGATTGGTATCGTTGATGATGATGATGATCATCATCATCTAATCCATATTCAATTATTCCATATCTGAATGAGGAATAGTGAGTGAGCCGGTATTCTTGGTGACCAATTCAGTGCAATATATCGTGTATCATAACAATGATTAAACCAGAATTTCTTAAATAACATAATGTGCGGCATTGAACAATTGTGCTACCGTTTTTGTCTTAACAGCTAAGTTGTCGACTACTCGGCAGGTACATATCATTGGTATTCTTTAAAACCATTTAACTATCGATTTTATTCAATTCCAGTATACCAAGCGCTCACAACATTATGTTTTTGAATTTTCGTATTTTTTTTTTTTGCTTCAATGTATTTATGCGAATCAATCGTGCCATTCTTTTGTATCAATTTTTCTGTCTCATCAACATTAAAAGAAAAAGAAAAGAAAGATTTATTCAATTGCAATGGTCCATCGCATCGTCAACTTCACAGATTCTTTTAATGGTCATCAAGATGTGCAGCATTCTTTTACCAATTCAGTTACAAAAACATCAAATAGAAAAGATTTTGGTTCATTCGGTGACTTCGATCCATGGCTTATTGTGAGTTAATCGTACTACGGTTAGCCAAGTAATCAATGATGTCTTGTATAATTGATGGGAGATTCCACATAAGAATTTAAAGGATTCCAAATTGAACGCTATTTTCTATGTCATTTGATTTCGTTTTGCGTTGTTTTTTCCGTCATTTCCTCAACGTTTAATACCCGGTCATTGGTTATTTTTGGTTTTTGCTCTAAGCAGATTTGCTGTTAAAGTAAAACATTGATTTTTTTATCATTAAGTTTTACAAACAGATAATTAGTTATTCTGAAACAGTTTTATACAGTTCAAGTTATGTTTCATATTGATTTATGTTGTGTCGATGTTATGTGCTCAAATTACAATCAAAATAATGACATCGACCTACCTGAACTCGACTAAATTACAGTCAAATGGAATGAAAATATGAAAAGGAAAAAACAAGTGAATTGTTTTTATATTGTTGGTTGAAGTTATTTCTTTGGTGGAGGTCCATTCGATCAAATTCTCATCTGTTACAGAATTAAATGAAGACATTAAACGGTTCTTGTATTTGATGTTACGTTTCATCGCCCCCAAATGTAACTTTGGGGAATTATAAATTCCATGTTCTTTTAAACAGATAATTTGCTCTGTAATCATCTTAAAAGTGTTTAAATCGCGGCAAAATATAAATAAATGAATTAATAAAAACATTAACAAATACCGTCGATGAGGTTAAAATTAATAATTTCTTAGTTGGTTATAGTTGAAATTCACTTTGTGTTTTTAGTGTAATGTCGAATTATTTATTACATTGTTTTCCATTCGACTACAGTATCCTTTCAAAGTCGAATCGGTTGGTACAAAATGTTGAAAAATACGGGGGATAAAATAACCATGACAACAGAAAATACTCATCCCGTCAGATAAGTAAATATTATCGCATGTTACCGAGAAAATCATCGGAAAAATTGTGAACAGTATATAAGGATAAGAGGGGGTGTCTCTTACCATATCACTGTTCAACCTCATCTTATATAAAATAAAAATTGAGGGTGGCTTGGGATTCCGGCCATGCTGTTGGGATTTCATTTTGTATACATAAACATTGACTTTGATACATAACTTCAATGTTTACGATGTGGTGTTGTTATACTCTCTCACACGACTCTTTTACTTTCGGTTTATATGTTCAACCTGTCCATGAATATGAAAATACCGACGATGTTTTGGTTTTATTTTTTTCCTTTGTATGTTTGCCTTATTTTATTTGCAAACACAAACCGCTGAAATATTATCCCGTACATTGATTGTTTTAACGGCATCAAAGAGAAAGAGCTCAGACTGCTGAAAATAGTCAATAAAAATTCAGGTAAAATTACAAGTAAATTGTAGTAGTCAATATGACAAGTCGGGGAAAAGTTATGTTATCAATGAATAATTGTCTTCATGATAACATTCAACAAATGTAGTGAATGTTTGTAACCGTACGCCACATAGTTTTTAAAGTAAGCAGCAGCAGCAGCAACGCGGTTGAATTATGAATGAGAACATTTTATCAACTGGCCGAATTGTTTTCCACAAATTTTCCAACTACATCGAATATAATTCATTTTAAATAATGAAATCACTGGCTTTAATATTTTCACATTTTTAGTTAATTATTCAACGAGTCAATGGTGAACTTATTATAGAAATATTCATTATGAATTAGATTCAATACTCAATTTTCTTGTTAGCCAACGGATCAATGATTTTCTATCTGCGGTTTTACGAAAGTTGCGGTATTAATATAAAACGCAATTGCTGCAATTCCAAATACCCAGTATCACATAAATTACCGAAATACTTTATCGACCTTATTTATTATCACCTTAATTAATAAATCATTTATTGTAATTCTATTGAACTTTTTGCCGCATTTCACGTCCTTTACACTTTGTGTGATACTCTATCAAAGTTACCGTTGCTCTCGTCGTCTCTATGAAATTTTTTGGTACACGAAATTCAGCAATAAAAACCTGAATTAAACGTAAAATTTGATATTTCCAAACATCAGAAAAACAGCCAGCATCGATGTAGCGATGAGTTCAACTAACCACTTGCAGCTACTGTTGGCAATGTCACACCGTGGAGTTTTGAGAATTCTTTTTGTCGTTTTGTAACTTCCAACCATTCATTTCCCCTTCATATCCCGCTTGGGGATTACTGAGTGATAACAATGAGTTGGAGTCTCTCTCACGAGTGGGTGAATTCTATCCGCCCATTGCAGGCTTGGTCTCATCGTATAAGTATAAACCTTCTTTGGCTTGCGCGATTCAAGTTGACTTGTTTTCTTTATCCGTGTATATTCACTTATTCATTTTAGTTTAACTCATTAGAATTTAACACAAAACTTTATTTTTATTGTAATTCTGGTCATATGAAAATACTTTCGACTGGCCCAACCCTTCTCTAATTAAACAGCTACTTAGCATAATTTCATCATATTTTAATTCATTTTATTGCCTAATTACTTTCTGTGTGCGTGGCAGTTATGATAGAATCATTGATTTGTTGTTGATAGAATAGATGTAGGACACCCGCTGATCAGTTTACGGGTACCTTTATCAAATTGAATTGTGATCGGATATATTGAAAAGATGACACCCCTCTTCAATTATAAGTCGTTGTTGATTTTTTAACACCGATTACAATTAGATACATTTCGAAACCGTGAAGATAATTTATGATCACTTATTTTGCATAAAGTTTACTAGTTGTTTAGTCAACATTGGAAGTTCGTGGAAGAGAAAAAAACCGGTGAGATTAATTACGGAAGGTCTTAAAATTTCTATAATTGTTTGTCGGCTTTTGGTTTTAAGCAATAAATTTAAATTTGTTTTGGTTTTTTATTAAACCAAAGAATACAAAGAATTAAGTTAAAAAACCACTCGATTTGAATGCGACCAGACAAAAGTACATGTAATTGGGATTCATGTCCTTGCGATTCATGCCATAAGTTATACCTATTGGGTTACAGTGTGTGATATATGAGAAGGTGAACTCATAATGTTGGCAAATGTTTAACATAGAAACCCAATTATAAATTTCGCCCTACCACTTTTGTCAGGGTTTTTATCAGAGACGGGTGATCTTTTTTTAATGTTATTTAGATAATATGAAGGGCGCTTCATTCATGAATTTACTACACCATATGAGTGGAATTTACAGGCAGCATAAGTGTTTCTATTTTTTTGTTGTTTCAATAGTTCATTGATTAGTATTAGTCGAGTAGTTGTTGTTTTTTATCAACACGAGCCTAACTAAAACATTTCCAACATCTGTTCAGTTGAAATCAAATTGTTGTCTGGCTTATAATGATTCCTAATTTAATGGACAATGAACGTTTGGTGATTGAACGTAAAGTCATAAGAGTGACCAGATCGGTTGTTTCTTTTTTAATTCTTGACTGTGTTGTTAATGATACAGCATCAAGTAAAACGATCAGACATAACTTCAGTACTAATCATAATCGATTTAATAATTTCCAATTCCAGTATTCTGTTTTACTTAAATACTGAGCTGACTAGCTAATGAATTATGTAATTTCAAATTGATTTCATGTTCAGACTTAGTTCCATTAATTCAATTTTTTTGTTTCGATGATTGTGTCATTTACAAAGACAGCAATTGAATAAAAACCATCAACGGTGTTGTTACATGATTTTAATTAAACTAATAGTTTCTCATATGCATGCAATTGGTTTTTATTTTAAATCGATCATTATAATTCTGTATTTCCTAATCATATGCGTGTTATCCAGTGGAATGATCGTACGTGAATTTTGTTTCCATTTAAACATTAAATGTTTATTGTTATTTAATGGTAATCATAATTGACCAGCCATTTAAATTACAATTCTAAATTACGAATGTGTTATTATTAACTGCCTCTTAATATGATTAAATTTAAATTGCACAAAAGAGAAATACATTGAAAAGCAATTCAATTGTAAGTGGGATTTTCCATCACCCGTCGCCTTCAATATTTATCAACATTTTATTGACACCATAAAGTTGTGATATTTATGTATTCACGTAAAGGATCAATAGCAATGTTTTCATTGCATATTTTATATGATTTTAAGAGTTTACGAATCGATTTTCAATGGTTCAAACAGTGTTTGGCTGTAAATTGCATTTGAATAAATGATTTGGATTCAATGCCAATTTTGACTAAGAGAGTTAGGAGATGATTCGCATAAATAATCTCATTAAATTTTCAATAGCATCCAGAACCCTTTCAATTCCAATATACATAATAATGCAATTGCCTCATATAAACGAAAATAAATGTAATTGAATGTGTTGAATTTTCCCAACAAAAGGCAATCGAATTCGTGTTGTCATTACGGATTATATTCGGAAGTAATTCAGTCTCTGTATTGAGTAAGGTGATGATGAACACTAGCACAGACGAATTTAAAATCACGGTTAACCGATTTCCGAAGTGGCTGAGCAACTGAGTAGCGTAAAACGGATGAGGGATTTTAATCGATTTGGCCTTCATTCAATTGTTCTATTAAACGGCTTAAATGTGATGATATCAAACGCGCCTATTGATAAGAAAGTGGACACACTACCCGAATGTATTGTTCAACATTAATAATCCCTTTGAGCTGAATGATTATCGGTAACGCGTGTCTTGCGTACGTTCATTTAAACCACGTGTCAATTGATTACATTAATTCCTTACATTTAAAATGTAACATGATTCCGATGGCAAACAACATGATGAACAAATATGCTAAACAGTGTTTGGCTTTAATATCTTTTTACGTTAACTGGAGGGAGCTCCTTGTTTGATTGCTTTTAATTAATAATTAAGTGATTTTGAAAACATCTTTATGATTTAATTTTTTCTGGTTCCTATGAAGTTTATTTTCTGAGAACAATAACGATGACTTTTATGATTAGTTTCATTTTAATGCTCGTGAAGACGTTCAATGATTCGTTGGCATTGAAATCATTCGGATTAATGAAAATACCAATGAAGTCCAAGTCATTTTCAGCTCATAAAACATTTTCCATATCTTTTTTTTTCTTTCACTGTTCATTTTGACGGTTATAATCTAAAATTGCGTTGATGAATTATAAAAATATACTTAAAAGTGAACATTTTCAATGAACTTTACTCTTCATATTTCATACATGATTACAGAATGGAGGCGGTTTGTGTTGTTATATTTCATTTGGTGATGCCGTTACAGTTCGAATATGAACATTCCATCATTCATTACGTTCCGGTGGGAATTAATTCATAAAGAAATGTAATTTTTACGGTTTTTGTGGGTTTCAATGATGTTGATGGTTGTTGCCACTGTGTTCTTTTTTTTCTATTTGTTTGCCACCTATTCTGGTGGTGCCGTCGTGTGGCAAAAGGTAAGGTTAAATTTCTATGCTAACGGAACATGAATAAAAGCATAATCGTAAACAATTCCACACATATAAGATTCCATTTTCTTCAATTGTAAGAATTTTCCTTCTAATTCGATGGAGACCGAATATACGATGGTGAAAAGAACAGAAAACAATAAATGCATACGCATTTTATTGTTATTATTTACCGGTTGTAATAACTTCTTGTATATTTTGGTTTTAATAATCTGTATGCCTCCTCTGGTATGGATAAATCTGCCACACTGATTTTATTCTATTTACTACGTGGATTTAATATCAAGAAGATGAAATTTTCTTTTGTGGTTCATGGAGGGAGCAAATTATTATCTTATTCTGTCTGTTGGAATCACAGAAGATCGTAAATATTGGTTAAGAATATTCTTATTCCATCGTACTGAATTAGTGATCCTTCTCAGGTTTTGATCTTTAAATTAACTAGTCACAGAGTTTGTTATACCGTTCAGCCGTCACAAATGCAGTTGAGTCAAATCAAACAAGTAGAAATCATAACAAACAATAATGTTTTGAAGAGGCATCCTTGTAGGTTATATGCAGCCCATATGTACAAAAATTTATTATGCACCCCTTTTATGATTGTTGCCTATAAATTATCCTTCCACATATTTTTTTCTCTAGTACTACAATTCCAGTTTAATAGAATCAGTCTACTCGTTCGGTTTCTTTTAGCGCTTACAAATGAAATATCATGTACATTTAATGTGTTGCGTATTTTTTGAATGGTAACTCATTGTAAATTACGCGGGGTTGGATCATTTTATTCCTCCTTTATACAAGTGCCATACATTCATCATGTAATGAGAAGAATGGAGTGAGATAAAGAACTCATCCATAGACAAATGATAATGCTGTCATTTTACAAACAAAACGTTTTGGTGCATCCACAAGAAAGGTTGTATTGTTAGTCTTCACCAGTCCCTATTTGAATGAATTGCAATTCATAATTCACGTTGATTGGAATTGAAACTTCTTCATATTCGCATTTTGGTTTAACATTGTCCAACGGGTGACGGCAATGATATTGAATCGGCTACTGAAAGAGTGCCAAATCACCCTATCTTATCGAAGTTGGTGATCTTCTACCCTCAGACCTTGTGGCCTCGGTAATTCTAAATGCCATAAGGTAGTGCGGTTTAAAACATATCGGATTCTCCTTTCGATTTCAACAAAAAAAAATAATCCAAAATTATCTTCGAGTGTCTGATTTCGTTACATCATTTTAACCGTTTTCTGACTGGATATTCAAATGGCAGGAAAATTGATATTTGATATAAATTAGATCCTGATGGTGCAATAACAATAAATATCTGAGCTTCCACTAATGATGAATATCGGGTCGGTTAAAAACTAATTTGGTTTGAATTGAGAAATCTGATAGCATAGTCTTGTATCGAATGCACATGTTCTTCTGTATTTTGTATTTTCATTCATAGATATGGAAAATAACTTCTATAATATCTATTAGTTATGAACTTGGCCATCATGTTAATTTGATATTCATGTTTTTTGTTAATGGCATTCTCAATTAATTTTCAAGTGTTTAACACTTTCTATGTGGCCCATCAAGTCCTTATTGAAACCACTTAATCTAATTTGTTTTCAAATTATCATTTCTTAATGTGGTGTAAGAAATTCCAGTCGGTTGATGACATTAGGAAATCATTTATCATGTTACACATCCTTAATGTGTTGGTCGATATCAGTACGTTCTCTGCACTTTGTTGTGATAGTTAATTCCAACGCTTGAAACAAAACAGCAATCCGTTGTAAAATGCAAATCATCAAAGGCAGGTCAGATCTGATTGCAACAACTGATATTTGGGATGATTGCAGCAACTGGGTTAACTGAAAGGGTGGGTTCCTTTTGATTTCCTAATCCATGATAATGATCTAAATGGGCTGCTCTTTTATAGTCCATTCACTTTATATCGGATTTAATGTGGGAACCAAACGTATCGCAACATCACATTATCCTAATAAATCGTTGTCCAGATGAAGATAACGATACGATAAGATCTACTTAAATTTCCATTTTCATCCTCTATCAACAATAACGGTTTCCTGAAATTAAAAATAAAAATTTTTTGATAGGATTTACCTCGTATTCCGCGTACTATACACACAGATTATTTTCGTTATTCAATTGTAACATCCCATTCCGTTGAATATTCGTCTGCCAGTCAAGCTACATTGGAGTAGCTGTGAATGTCAATATTAATTTAGATGAAAGATGTATTTTAAATTTTTCAATACTTTAACGTTACCTTGATCCTTTCATGGTGTGTCATCAACTGCTGCAATAACTGTTGTTCAATGAATTCCATTATGTCTTAACTTTTCCATTGCATATCTCAACGTATTATCGGATAATGCTGCCAAATGAATAACTTTATTCGCACATTTAGTTGTGAACGGTAAGACGAAAGAGCCCATCAAAAACAATGGAAAATCTATACATGAGATAGGCGATGGTGATGATGGTATTGCTCTTTATTATACTGAAAATATTCTTTGACTAAGGATTCGCAACCGCATTTGGGGATTTGAAAATCTCAACAGGTTCATGCACTTTAGAGTATTATAAAACCACATAAGGGGTTGCTTTTTTGATTATATTGCGGTGACACTTTGTCTTCACTGTCTGTGACTGAAGAACAGAGTTCACTTAACTCCATCCAACGTAATATGAATTTGTCTGGCTCAAAGATGTAGAATATTCATTCGTTGTCTTTTACTAGTTGAAGAGGTGTAACCACAAAGAAACTGATTTAGCCTTCCGATAAACGGGTTAGTAGTTAATTAAGATTCATGTTCTTGTTTGTCTTTTGGCCGAATTAGAATATTAAGTTCTTCTGTAAAAGACAACAATTTATCATTGTTGAACCGAAAACAATATTGTCGACACACAAAATAGTACATTGTTTTATTTAATTTGAAAAACTTATTAACACAATTAGATAAAATCAAATAATTAATTATAATCCGAATGGATAAAAGTGTGTGAGATTTATACAAAATCAATTAGATGATTAAATGAGAGACTCGTTTTATTTCAGAATGTTCTATTTGAGGTTAGATTTCTCAAACAGTACGGTTGTGAAATTTGGTTAGTTCATTTGCATTCTAACGAGATAAGAGTAATTAATATTGTGGTGAGTGTGAAAAACGTGTTCAGTGTTACATAGAATTTATCGGTATTTAGGATGCGTGATAATCGTTAAATGGTTAAACACAAATATATTATTCGAATTTACATGCAATCTACATTAGAATAGGTAAAAGTACATTTTATTTGAGTGCATAATTCACACCTTTGCCACTAACCACATGGTTCCAATTGAAATTACCAGTAATTTTTTTTTTTGTTTTATTAATTATTTGATGCGTGAGTTATCATAGATGTGGTGACTGAATACAGACATTGGACATTTATATGATGTGTTTTAATTTGTGGATCAGTTGAGCCATCTAAATGAGTTGATAAACGGTGCATAAATTATATAACCTGGGCATGTGAATTTCCAATGGGATTAATTCATTCATAATATACTAAACAATGTTATGGTTTATGGATAATCAAATGAATGATAATTTATTCTTTTATTTACTTCTAGGTAATCTAATTAAATGATCCATTCGTAATGAACTTCTTATGGGACTGGAACATGCAAACAGGTCAAATGACTTCAGAGACCTAGTACCCGGTAGGTAATTACTAATTACTTTTTATTCAAATATTTAATATTCTTCTGTTGTATTCAATTCCGTTTGTATTACCTCAAATGATGTCTTTTAGACATTCAATTCACTGGAAGCATATGTGAAATTAATATTTACTTTCATTGCTGATAATTTAAATATTTGTAAATGAAAATTGATATATGAGCGGAAGATTAATATCACGGTTCCTTGGACATTCCAATTTAAATTTTCTTTTGATTGGGATGTGGAAATTCTTGAGTAAATGTTATTTATGAGAATGTCAAATTGACTGAGTGTTTTGGGTATGGAATGGACTTCTCATTCTATTGGAGAGATAAATTTTAACATTTGTTGGATTGATTAAAGAAGACAGAGAGCCAATAAAAGAAAATAATGACTATACCAATTAGTTAATTAAAAGTAATTTTTCATAGAATATTCATCACTTGACGGACTATAAAAATGCCATCGTTTCATCAACTGATACTGCACTTGTTTGATGGTTGCTGGTTCAATCAAGGATGAGAGATTACAAATGCTGTTAATTTTCAATGGTTTGATTACGACAAAACGATTTTTTTCCGTTGCGCTTCTAAAAGAAAGACATCAGTGAAAAATACACTGATTGAGGATAAAAATGGTGTGACAGATTACGCGACAATTTTCATTTACAAATGAGTCGGCCCATTTTTTTCTGTCGAGTTTTTTTGTGTGATATTTTGCTGCTGCCAAATGAAAATATCAACACGGGAGACAAAGTTTTTTTTTATTTAAAGGCAAAAAGAGATTTATTCAAATGGATGGTAACTCAGTTGTGGTCCTTTGGGATCTTTTACCAATCAATGGAATGTTGATATGGATAATATGCAAATAATGGATGACGCGTTCTGTTTTAAAAAACCACAAATTCAAAAGTTTATATTAAACAATGAATATTATGATTGAATGGATATTGAATACCGGTGATTTTGCAATGGGTTTTACGGTATTCGTTCATGTTATCGGTGGGCTCTCATACTTCTGCAGATGATATGGCTACAATTAGCATTTAAAAGCGATTAAGGAGTTTCTTTGGAGTAATGGATTTCATTTTAAGAAGTTTTAAATCAAAGAAACTTCAGTGGACCATTAAAATGATATCTAAATTGGTTTTGTTTTTATGTTATCAGCGCAGCGAAACGAAAACATTAATAAACATTAATGTAATTGTACATAATTGTACAATATATTTTTATAATCGTAAAATTCTATTTGCAATTTAATAATGTTTTGTGCAAAAATCAGTTCAATATGCATTACAGTTTATTATGTAACTTTTTTGTTTTAACGGTGTCAAGATATGTTGCGTATTATGCGAAATTGCCAAAAAGGGCCCTGGAGATTTTAATTCATGTGTAATATAAGAATCAGAATCTATGAACTCTGGACCCATTTATGTTTACATTAACGGTAGAAAAAAAAAAGTTGAAAATTTATTTATTCAAAACTGGATGGTATTACTTTTAAAGACTTTTATGCTCTTTAGTATGCAAATCACTTAAATTTTATTTATTTTCTTTTGTAAGACATAAACATATTAGAGAGTTAAGAAGTTAATGCGTTTTGATGGCATTGTAAAATAGAATAATGAAAAATGGAAAAGAAAAACCCTCTATTGAGTTCGCTTTTATCTTTCCATTATGTTGGAAAGGTGGGTGGATCAGTATAAACGCAATCAACTGGAATTTATTTATGTTGAGCTGATTGGTATGACGAAAATATTGAATTCAATTTATCAAACTTTAACCAAAAATCGCGAAGATTTTAAAGAATTACACAAACAAAAAGGAAATAATTAATTACAATGGTGAATTTATTTGAACATGTGTGATTTGAATACGCCAGTGTGTTCAATGTAAAGAGACAATGGTTGATGAGCAGCTCATCCATCATTCAGAAGTATAGCAAAGGATTCCATTTGAATAACTGTATGAATCATTGAATTAAGAGATGAATCAAACTTGAAGGCGAATTGAATGGTGATCATAAAACACGCAATCGAATTATAAAATTATGTTTGATATGGAATGAAAATTAAATCAGCATCATAGGATCAAGTTATGATGAGTGTTGTTACAGTTGATATTGTTTGGTGTAATCAATTGACTGAAGGTCGTCCAATTGACAGCCAAACGAATAAAGTGCATCGTTGATGGTAGAAAACATTTTGATAGAGCGAGAGAAAGAGGACATTTATCATCCCTTCTGTTGAAGGGTGCTTCAATATGAAGTGCCCTCCAGCTCGTTAACATAAAACTCAATTCTAAATGAACTTAAACTGTTTGGCACTTCACGAACCAAGAAAATTATTTATGTTGCTGATTTTAAAACCCATCAATGGTCCAATTGAATTGTTATACCACACAGTGTATTTTGATAGTCTTCAATTGTTTGTATACTTTTATGTTCAACAAATGGCATTACACATGTTCGTATTGGACATTTCAAAGGACTGTTAGAGATGATGGAAAAAATATCATTTCGATTATGAATAGAAGACAATTGAACGTGATTATCAGGTTCCCTTTTTATTTTGCTTTTGGTTAATCAGAATTTGTATGTAATCAAACAGAGTGAATTAAGTTTGAAAACACGCAATCGAACTAACGGATAATCAATTTTATTGGAATCACATTTTGAAAAGTTTTATGTTTATTATGCGCATGCAAGGTGGATAAATTGTTATTATGTTAACTAGGATATTATTTGCAATACACATTCTACGAATTACCATTAAGTGGTCAATTGTTTGATACTGAATTGTGGTTTGATAGTTGAATTGGAGTGAATCGCAATTGAACAAAAGGTTAAAAACTTTTTAGACAATAATATACGGAGTGTTTGATCGAGAATTGTGAAATTGTAATGGGGTTCTGATACTGGACTCAATGTCTAACTGCTAAACGAAATGGATATTTTAATGGCCCTTTGGTGGTTTCATCGATTGTACCAGCTGAATAGGCTAGGTTCATCCCAAAGGCGATTGTCGTGATTTTAGGGATGACAATAATACGAAATATAGATCAAATCATTATCACCTGTATATTGGATCTATTGATTCTGTACATCGTGAAAGGTGTGAATGACTTAAAAACCATTGTGTGGATCAATTAAGGTATTACCAGTATGGTATTTTTGGGGTTAGCCAAGTTAAAATGGGAACCGTTAAATAAATTCGTTTATGTCTAATGACAGTGTGAAGTGCACTTGAAATTATTGAAGAAAATTTTCATTTGAATTTTTAACATCTTTATCTTTACTATGGTTGAAGAGGTGGATCTGTTTACTTTTATGATTATTATTATGATTATGGTTGTATATTCGAATGGAAAATTGTTGTATAAAAATGACATAGAGAGTAAAATGAAGATAGTCAATATGGTACGTGCAAATTGTGATATTGTACACGAGGGTGTATTTCAAATCAAATAAGGCGTGATGAGAAATTACAATTTAGTATTGACACTGGCATTTGTTTCATTGCTGGTTGTTGGAATGAAAAATCAGGTCGCTGGGAGAACATAATCGATATGGTGGAGTTAATGAACTGTGATGTAATTAACTGAAAGATGAACATGGAGATGATACATAGTGGAACAAGAAGATTGAAATGGAATTAATGGATTATTGTAATTAACTTCAGCCAACGATTTCATATGGTGGCTATGAAAAATCATTTAATTTGAGACATTGATTTTGGTTGTAGAGTACAGGAATTTTAAATCAGATATTTAATGGGAGTCGGTTTATATTCTCACATATGTGATGTAATGAACGACTGTAAGTTATATGATGCAAATTTATAAAAGAAACCAAAGAGGACCATATCATTTAGAGGGAATGTTTTACATTTTGCATATCGTAATTTAACGAGGATAACGAGGATAAAAAAGTGTAGGAAAATTTGGCTTCAGACAAAACAGTTTATGGTACACGAGGGTAATAATATGTAGATTAAAGAATTTATATGCACACTTAAGCTCATCTATCTTCTGAGTTTCTCGGCACTTAATCTAATATTCGAGATTGAGATATTTTAAAATGTTGTTTTTACCTATCTTTCTTCCTTTTTTTATTTAATTTAGTTGATACCGTAAACAGAGATTTTATCGTATACCCTAGAACCTAGAATGATAGTAACGAATGAGTGTAATTGTAAATGAAGTTGAGTACCATATAAATTATGTTACAATTACGTATGCAAATTTACTAACAGTACATCAGAATAAATTGGTTGGGTTTAAGACCTTTCGTGACATGAGTAAAAGCGAGTATATCACTTGTAGCGCTACATTTTGGTTGTTGATTCGTGGATCAATCATAAACTGCTTTTTCAATATTTTGATGGCTTTGATGGTTGGACATTGGATTTATGTGATTTAGATTATTTAAAGTGGTAGCAAGACCTCAAACGCCCAGTCCCCAGAGATAGTTGGTATCGAGTGTTTCTGCACATGTTAGTCTCGTCAATAATCAAACAGAATTAATATTATATATTGGACTGATTTCAAATTATTAACTAAAACCCCATTTTTGATTATGAGAGAAACATGTAATTTTCGTTAGTTTAATAACCGATAACCATAACGGATCAATTCATAATATTGAATACATGAAAATTCATAAAATATGAATTGGAAAATGCTAGAGTGGAATGAATCGGAAAAAAATAACAATAAAACATAATCAATTTTTGTAATTTGAATCACGTAAGACTTTAGTTACATTTGTATCCCAAGTTGATATTGTTTGTATGATTGAATTGATTGTAATATGATTGGTTTTTATTAAATGGATATAATGAAGTCCATGTATGGTTTCTAGTTGACCATCATTTATGTGTCATTTCTGTCGATTGGGAAGAGGGAGTTAATTTTTTTTTTTAAATCCATTCTCAACGGATTCTGAATCAAAGGCTGAAGTTAATCAATGGCATGATTTCTTTAATTTGTGTACATTACAACAGAGAGTTTTCTAGTTCCAAATGGTTATTTAAAATTCACCCTTTTTTAATGTTATTTAAATGAAAATATGCAAATATTATCACCTTTAATGAGCAACATCGTGAACAATTTATGAATTTAAAGTGTACGCTAATGGTAAGGAATAAATCATCACCGGGAGACAGTTTATTGTCCTCAGTGAGGACCAATTAAAATGAACAATTCGGTAGTCGTCCTTTTATTTTTTGTTGTTGTAAAATGGTGTTATCATTATGACAAGTTAGAAATGTTTTTGTTGCATCTGCATATATTAAAAATTATTATTTTCAGGTCGCATCGTTATGATTATGTAACATCCCGGTGTGCCAACATCCCTTCTACATCACAATGAGGACAAATTTCATAATTTCAGTGAGTACATTTTTCAATTTCAATTCGTTTTTATTTTTTGTTAATTGAATTTATGACATTCTATGTTGCTTGATTTTTATTTGTTATGTTGGTTGACTTTAGTCATTTTTATTTCTGATGAACTGATTCGTTGTTGATGGTTTCTGTGATGGTTGCCATTTGAAACGTTAAGTTTTATTGAAACGAGAAAATTTGGGAAGTTTTGAATTTTCATTTAACTTTTTGTTTGGTTTTTATTTGTTTGACATTCTTCAACGATTGGATGAATGCATTGTATTTTGAATAACTGTCATAATTTCATAAGAAAATCATAAATTATATTCTTGTATTTTTCACTTCGTTTTGATTAATGTTACGAGTATTATTATTTTTTTATTTTGTGTTTCGATGTTTAAATATTCAATGAGTTTGTTCTTGTTAACTGTGTATCGTATGATGATCCCACTGAGAGGCGGTGGTATTCTTTTCCTTTATGATTTTTTAATAATCCTAAATATTTATACATTTTCGCATATTTATGTGAACCAAATTCCCATGAAATTAGACGAGAAGCAAAAAAAAAAAAAATAAACATTGAAACATTTCCATTGAATAAAAAAAGTGTTCACATTCAATTCTGGGGTTGATTTTCGTTTGTTGTTAAGGAATTTAAATTGAGGTGCTTTTTTCAGAGTTTTCTGTTTCTTATAGATTTTTTATAACCGAATAATAGAAAATCATTTGTTTTGTGGTTTGTTTTTTAAAACTACCCTTAACAACCGTGTAATGAACCATTTCAGTTATTGTGCAGTGTTCTTTTTGTTTTGTTTAGCTTAGTAATGTACGTAGAAATAAAAATCATCGATTGATTTATGTTTTTTTATGTTATTTGATTGTTGCCATTTGTGGTAGCAATCTTCTTCTGTGGTTGGTAGTAAAAGAAATCGATTTGGGCACATAAAAAATGGAAAATTGTTACCATCAAATCCCATTTGGATCACCTTTGTGGCCATCATTGATGTTTATTTGAGTTTAACCCCTTTTGAATAAAAAAAAAAGGTATTTGCAGCCAATTTTTATACTTTTACGCACTCATGATGGGTATTTTATTCTTTACAAATAAGCCACATTCAAATGTTTCCGGAGGCTACTTCTGGTATCATGTTGATGACCACAACTGAAACAAATAGTCAGAATGGGATAAAATACTGAAAAGTTTAGTGTAACTCTTCTTTTCTCCAATTCCATCTTATCAGTTAGCACTGCTGACACTGTACGGTAATGATGAAGATGATGATGATGGTCAGCCTAAATGGTCGTTGGCCATAGAACACGATCTTTGAGTCCGGGTGAATGCATATAAATTCCGATTCAGTTAAAAATTGTCACAATTGACGAATTTATGAGACCCCGGAGGTGTCCATCTATTCCATGCTGTGTGAGTCTTGTTGTGGTTTCATATCCTAAACACACTTGAACCAAACAGTAAATGGGATTATTTAACCTTTTTTGTTATCCAGCATTTTCTCATTTTGTTATGTGATAAACATTTATACAAATAAGACATCGATATTTATTTGTACGTTTTTGCTTTTCGTTTTTATTTAAAATGTTGACATTGGACGAAGAAATGATTTTTTGTTTTATTTTAATGCTTTTAGGGTTTCAAGGAAAAAGGGTTCAGAGGGATAGAGACGTCAGTAAAAGAAAGAGTTCAGAATGTCAAAAGGTGTGCTTGCTGATATAGTTAGTTAAAGAAATTCATCATCAGTTGGATATTTTCGCAATAATTTATTAGTTTTGCAAATTTTCTCTTTTATAAATGGCACGTTTAAAATGACAAAAACTGAATCTCATAGTCTTTTGAATATGAAAGAAAAGAATATGAATTGTCATCATCACACTATGTTGCATGTTTGGTAAACAATCATTATGTTCATATGTATGTGCATTCAGATTCAATATGGGCTCATTAAAAATTCAATAGATCTATGATGAGGACACACGCCCAACTAGTTTTGGTTAACATTTTGCACCCTTTCAATGAATAAAACGAAACGACGATAGAGTCAGCACCATTGGTAGTGATACACTGTTTTACTTCCCTTGCTGTTGAGTTTTAAATGTATACGATGGAAGTTCACTTTTTTTAAAGGGACAATTCACTTGGTTTTTTATTCCTGTTGCAAGGTAATGTGTATGGTGAATAATGGCAACATACTTATAATATTACATATCCTTTTTTATGTATCCATCTGTTCATATTTTTCGTTTATAAAAATTGTAATGAATGATTGCGGTCCTACTGAAAGACAAATATGAAAATAGTTATTATCAAGTTGAACGATATTTTGTATATTAAAACCAAAAAATTATTGTTGGTATATGATGAGCCTTCTAAATGAACTCTGTGATTTTATCAAGAGAGGAAAAAACTAAATGTAGTTTATGTGGAATAAGATTAATGGGAAAATTATGTCAAATTTAAAATGTTAAAACTCATTCAGTTGGATAGTTATTTGTTGGGTCCTTTAGATGGATTAAAGTAATGTGTTCTTGTCATAAAAATCTCTGAATTGTTGAATAAAGTTATCCTTGACTTTACTAGCTGGACTATGGGATATTGTTAATTAGCCGGGTTTTGAGATGCTCTTGGTGTTTTGTTTAGGTAGCCGATAGATAACAATTGGTGTTAGTGTCATAATCCCATCTCATGTTTTCTTTATATGATTTAATTTTTTGATACTTTCCTTTTACTTATCTTTTCCATTTGCAACTATAATTATACTTTTGTTATAAATGGTAAAAACTAATGATTTTTTTCTCTGTATTTGCAGTCGAATTCCTCGGTGTTCCTAGAAAAAAAAATTTAGTTTGTGTAAAAGAATTTTTATTGGGATGAAGGCGTTATCTGTGGTATATCTGATTCTCCAATCATGACCACTAGAAAATCAGCGCAAACGCTAAGACTTGGCTGCATTGACATCCAACACAGTTCCGTACCATTAAGATCCATGGATCTGGGATTACATCAATTGGATCAGGTTTGAATTTTGCTGTTTTCATTATTATTCTATATTTATATTTTAATATATGAATGTAGATTATTACAGTATGAATGGAATTTCATTTGCTGAAAATACCAGCGAATTAGTACAATCGAATTTTAGCTGGGGAATCAAAATTTTCAAATATTTAACCAAGAAGGATTTGAATCAACGTTAAATTTATTAATTAGCGTTAAATGAATCGTGATATTTCGTGTTGTTCAATCTGTTAACGGTGTGTAATCGTTAACCAGTGAAGAATTTCACTCAAATACGAATATTTGAACATTTCACTCATACACATGCTGAGAATGACCGACGAGCTGCATCAAGTGCATCATTGAAGGCAGATACGATTAACTGCGCCGGTATGAGGCGGAGTTATTTCCATTGAGGATTCAATTCTAAAATTGAAACAATCCCTGTGTCTGACGCTATTCCCATATACACAGAACGTTTTGTACTCTATTCACCAAGTACACCGTCATGGTTCCAATGAAAGTTGATGTGTGGAAAAATGGTTGTGTATTTTGCTGTTTTCAGCTGGGAGTTGTATCAAAAAGTCTCGACTGGAATGCGAGGAGGGAATAAAACGTAAGCTGCGCTGAGAGTACCATTTATTATACACCAGATCAGAGAGTTATAATGTATCAGCGGATACCACTAAAAAACAAACTGAAACCCACTTAATATCGGCTAAATACACGACCAGCAGTAGTCAAGTAGCAGAGAGAGAGATATCTCTTGGTGCTGTACTGGCACTTTTGCCCTTTTCAATTTACTTTGTTATCCCAGTGATTACTAAACGTCCTTTATTTTAGTGTCGTATTCCATATCCATAACGTAGGGTGCCTCATTGAACTGATGTGTTGTAGCGTTTTCACGGCTTTACCATTGCCATACGAAATACAAGAAAAAAAGAACTCAACAAATAGGAGAATATCGTTGTACCGAAGCAGTAGCAAATACAGCGGCGATTGCTTTGGCTGTATAATTTTTATTTGGCTGCAAAATCATTCAGCATACCATCAGTAGTATTTGAGACAAAACGGTGTGCCACACGGTATCAAGTTGAGTTAGTGAAATATGTTTCAGGAATCAGTTGGGGTTTAACAGTCACTCGGGACGAACGTTCGGTTACCCTCTAGAGATCTTTTTCCTGGTTTTAGTAGAAGTGAAGTTAAAAAATAATATTCTGATTTTCTTTTCGGTATTTTAACGGATTATTCATCTTGAATATTGTAAAGTGGTTTGTCTTAGTGAATTTAATTTTTTGTCAAGGAAAATTTCAATTCCCAATTTATCAGTTACCAATAGAGAATTTTTATATATTAAATTAGTCATCTTGGCACGTATCAATAAATATTTTCATATCAATAACAAGTGAACGCGAAATATTTAAATTGAACAATATAACAACGGTGTAAAGTGTGTAATCACAAGAGATGAATATTATCTAGATAACAGTTTTATGCCTTTAATTCGCACAGTGTCTTAAAGTGGATACTTGAATTTTTGTTTTTTACCCATTTTATTTGTTGTCTTTGAATATCAAGACAAAAGTACCAAATAATCGGGTTAAAGTTATAAAGAAAATAATAAGATATTTGGTGCAAAAAAATATAAGAGTAAAGTAGAGACCGTATGTGAGTGCCAATAATCAATGAGACATAGTCACGGTATTTGCCATATACCTGTTGTCTATTTAGTGAAGTGATAGGATAAAGTTTGTGTTATTTTATTCTTTGTATTTTTCCGTAACATTCTTACAAGTCCATATTCATTGAGTCTATATCGTGAATTTTGTGTCTTCAGTTTTGGTATGATTCGGTAAACGTAAAAGTTATTGAATTGTAAACGAGTAACGGCAAAAAAAAAGGTAAATTGATATCGATTGGCAAAAAAGTATTGTCAAAGTGCAATTTGAATTGATATTATTTGATCACCATCAAGTGTAACTGAAATTATTTGAAAATAAAATTGCCACGAAATAGATAGATAAAGGAACATAACTGATTGCAAAATTTGTGTTGAATTGGATAATTGAGTGATTTGGCTGAGGTGTGAGAACAATCGAGTTCTCCTGCCAGCAGAATAATTTTTTTTGTGAATTGTGCTAAAGTGATTGGCAATAATTATTGGTGAATATTATAATAACGGCCTAATCCTGCGTTCTGACGAACCAGTACCGGGCTTTAGCTCGGCATCACCATGGCCTACAATCGACTTAGATTGGGGTCGAAAATTGTATCCATCAACGGGTCCGCGAGGCGGTAGTCTTATGTTTGGACTACCGCCGAGTGGTAGTGAATTAAATCAACCCAGAGGACCAGTGACATCGTTAAAAGAGGAACCACTTGGTGCCAGAGCATGGATGCAACCACCAGATCAATCAAAGTAAGTAAATGTTGACAAAAAAAAATTCGTCGATTAAAAATTGCGATAAATTTTAATTAATTGGTTTCCAATGAGTGATTTATTTAAACACAAAATTCCATTGTTTTCTATAATTTGTGGTCATTTGAATTAAATTAACACTTCGATGATGGGTCAGTTAATAATTTATCGAGAATTTATCGTTTTGTATCGTTTACTCTGAACGAGAAAAAAATTACAATTTTTAAAACAAATTGAGTGACAGGTGAATTATTAAGTGCGAATTAAAGTTATTTTGTTTTGTTACAAAGTGATTTATTATGTGCACTGTAATATTATGATTGTGTCATTTTCGAAGGAAAACATATTAAAATTTAGAGTCAATTGGCCAATGGAATTGTTTGTTTTGTAACAGGAAAATTGAGTCGTTTTGGCTATTTAATGTTCGATTTGTATTCAATAATGATTGTTATCAGTGACCATGTTAATGTGAAAATTTTCCCCATTACGTTATCGTAGAGATGAAAAGTCTATGGGTACCATTTTAGTAAATAATAAAATTTGGTATTTTGGACCTGCTAAATAGAAATGGTTGCAAATAAAAGTATTTGGCCATCGTAATGTGTTTATCCGTGAACGAAATTAAAATACAAATTGCATATTAAATTTTTTTTGCCGAATGTGTGTATGATATCAGAGCGTAATATTTGATACATTGGAAAAGTTACACTTTGGCATGGAAAATGTGTTGGCAATACATTCAATTTGCTTTGATAATATCAAAACATTCAACCCCCAATCGTTAACTTTGTTATGTCGTTCGATGGGAGCAAATATGTGACAATTAGTCCGCGATATTATACCATATAAATTTAAAGACTGCGAATGTAATTTTTATTCTCTTAATTTTTGGGGAAATTTAGGTTTATTTTATATATGGGAATGTATTGATTTTATATTTCTCTAGTTCATATGATATTGGATGGCATTAAAAGAAAAATTACGGAAAATTTGTTATGCTAATAAAGGGCTCTGTGCCAACATTAATCGATTCTAAGTGTGAAACTGATACCAATCAATTTAAATAAAGCATTGATATTGTCTATTCGTTACAATTTTTCGTTTGAATGAAAATAAAAGAAAATTAGATCTTTTACGGTTTAAAGATTCATTTAAATTAAATTCATTCAAATCGAAATGATGAAAAGTTTGGAAATTTCTTAAGCAACACATAATGGTAGTATCGCAAAATGAATGAACGTATGAATGAGTAACGTTTATTTCAGTCTTGTGTGTAATCGTTACGATGTTTTCTCTGTGTCAAATGTTGTACATGAGATAAACTTTTTTTTTGAGGTTTCTTACCACCCCCAATGAATCACTGAAAATTTCCCATAAAAAAGAAGATTTTTACGTAAATTTAAATAATGCCTCTTTGAGTTGTTCCTTTATTTTTATCCAAATTCAAAATGTTTGGAGCTTTTCGACCAAAGTATATAATTTCCCTTTAAGGAAAAGATAACTTGATGTTTACGGGGGTGGTTTTTCTTATACGTGCTGTGGCGATGTAACACAGTAGAATATAATTCATTTTAACACCCATTTTATAAATAAATTCATAACAATGTTGAGCAGCATAAGTGTATTCATTGGAAAATCAAATACTTTATGTTTACGTTCTAGAAGAATGGAATAAATGCTTTTCTGTTTGTTTAAAACTTAATTATTTAGACGATTCTTACTGATCATTTACTTTTCTATTTATTTCATGTCCTGTTTATATCCGAATGGTGTATGGCTGTCAACAGTTTGGGGATAGCTAGAGCACATTTTGAGAAACAGCCACCAAGCAATTTGAGAAAATCAAATTTTTTCCATTTTGTCATCGCATTATATGATCGAGCTGGACAACCAATTGAAATTGAACGGACTGCATTTATCGGATTTATTGAAAAGGATCAGGTAAGAGATACAATAATAAAGTAGAATGAGTAAGAGAGAACAACTTAATCAGTTTGTTTTCGTCTGTAGTCGTTTAGTGTGTTAAGTTTGACATCCGTCCATTGGGACTAATTGTCTTAATAATGTTTCGTCTCATATTATTTCAGGAGGCTGATGGTCAGAAAACAAATAATGGTATCCAATATCAACTGCAACTTCTTTATGCTAATGGTGAGTTATGAAATTTTATATTCATTTGTTTTTGCTTTTCTCGGTTGAATAATGGAGTAAATAATCTCACACATATGAATCACATTGTTTTATATTTGAGGGTGGAAAAGCATAAATTTATGGAACGGATTATAGACCGTTTTACTTTAATTAATTTATGGTTGTTGGGGATTATTAAAAATTTTGCTTTTGTTTTACTAATTTATGTGATTTTATTTATTTGACTAAAAAATGTAACAAAATAATGTTTATATTGTTAAGTCAAATAGTTTAAATCGAGGTCAGTACAAACAGTAGTTGAACTCTCTGATCACAGGTGGATGGGATCCTAATGGGATTGAAATAGAATCACATAACTTAGCATAGGATTATTAGATGAAATTTACTCTGTAATGAATGTACATTTGATTGAAGAATGATTTCTAATTATTTAACTTTTTGTATTATTCATTGAATTTGTTTCAGGTGCTCGTCAACAACAAGATATTTTCGTACGGCTAATTGATTCGGTTACAAAACAGGTTAGTACTTCTTAATTAACTTATAACTTATTAGTGATTTGTGTGGTATTTATTATTTGTTGTTAATTCTATTAAATTATAATTGATAATTTATGCGTTGGACAAAAGTGAACAATCAAAAGTGATCAATGGCCTTTAGAAATATGTACACCACACCCCTTGTTTAATGAATACGATTGAGTTTGTTGGTGTATTTTGACGTCAATGACATGTACATATGAAATAGTAGTAATCCCTTAAATTTATTGTTTGAAAATCAATTCGATATGTATCGAAAGGAATCGTCAGTGAAATGGTGTGTAATGTTATAACAATGGCACTTTATTATTTCGATTGAATTTAAAACCATTATTAATGTTATTACTATTGGTATTGAGTATCAAATACTGGAGGTGATCACAAGTAATTGGAAAATAAGAATCTAAAGGATGCGGCGTTAATTTTTATATACCGACCCCTTTTATGAATTAACTTTGGTGTTGGTGTTGGTCCGGTTGATCAGAAGGGGTTCGGGTGATTTTTATTCGATAAGTTTGGCCCTCAATTCAAATATGCCTGTTGTGACATATGGTGATCACATTAAATTGAATACTCCACATTACAAATTCAGTAGATTTTTGGTGCATTAAACCAATTACTTGTATTGTTAGTATTTTTGAAACAATACACTTGAATTGCAACATTGCACTGTTGAAGTGGATTTATGATATTTACGTTTTAGTATAGAGGATAATATCAGCGGTATAGATTGAAAGAAAAGACGTCATGTAACTGATATTCATTTTATATGGAACAAATTTGCATTAGAAATGATTTGAATTTCATGAAAAAACGTTTTGATTTTCATTTCTCAGTTGATTGTTCCTCGGTATTCCCCAAGTGATATAACGGGAGATGGAAAAAAGGATGAAAGGTATACCGTGATACCTTTTCATAATTTTCCATGTGTTTTAATAATGACAGATTATTGATTATGAACGAGATGTAATTGAGTGGAATTTTCAACCTTTTTAATTTAGTAAATTTATTATCATCACTTTGGAATTTTTTTTCCATCCATGTCCATCATTAAGTGATTAAGTGTGTTTGCATTTTTATGAATTTATATTTTCCACTGTCCGAATAAATGATGTTATTCTTGTTTAAAAATTATTCGTGTTGTATATTCAGGGTGACGTGTTTAAACCAATCAAAGTCGTCAAAAGAGCTTACCGTATTCATCATAGAAAGAATAAAAATCTCGGTGTTTTAACACGGGTGGGGAGGATGAGTTATTTCAATCCGTTTGGCCAACAATGTATTTCACCTGTACCGCCTAAACATTATGGGCATAAAAATATCCCAACTGCCAGTTTGCATATTCATCATTTTGATTTCATCCCGTCAACGAAATTAACTCTTTTATTTTCACTGTTTTTAAGAGGAAAAAATGATTCTGTGCATGGATGCTTAAACATTATGCAAACAGATTAAATATGTACAGAAGAATTCATATTTTATTTTATTTTTTTTATTTCTGTTATCATCATACATTTCGCGTCAGTTTATCATTCAGTTGGTTGAATATTTCGCGGATTGTTCTAATATAAAAGAGGATGCGTGATTTTAAAAGAATGGAAAAAAAATACTGAGAACCAAAATATTCAGAATGAAAAAAATGGAAAAACAGAATTTTTCATTTGGAAAAATTCTCTTGTTAATCTGCATAAATGCTCGGAAAATGATTTATGATGGAGTGTTTATGTATAAAAAATACATAACTGAATGAATCTTGGTCATCAACTGACAGGACAGCAAGCAGAAGTTATTTAAAATGAGTAGATGAATTTGTGTATGATTTTTGTTTTGCTTTTATTATGAAAATTAATATAGAATTTTGTCATGTTTATTGTCATGTCAAAATTAAGTTGTTAATTCCTTTGTAAATTTTTTTTAACTCTTTTCTCTTTGTTTTTCATTTATTTCCAGGCAATTGTATATGAGGGACAGGATAAGAATCCGGAAATGTGTCGAGTATTGTTGACACACGAGGTCATGTGCAGGTATGTGTTGAACAATAAAATTCCCCCCAATTTACGTTTATCATTAAAATTTTGTGAAAACATCAAAACACCATTCAACAATTTATGCGTTATGTAAAAATTTTCTATGGAAACAAATGGATTTTCATATAAAACAGTTGGTAGGAGCTTCGAATGGTATCATCTAATGTTTTTTACTGTATTTCCTAGTGTGTACCCCTTTTTAAACTGTTCAAAAGTTTATCTTTTTTTATTTCGGTTATTTCGCCGTTTCGTCTTGTACCACTGTTTTCATTCAGCATTTTGGTAAAGTGAAAGCATAAGTTGTTTATACTTTATACATATTTAAAAGTTTAACCGCAACAACAACATGAACTTTCGCTTTCTTTATCTCGTTTTTTGAACGAATTACTTGCTTCTATTTGGTGGTTTTTTATTTTTTGTTTTGTTGAAAATTCTCGTGTTTTATTTTTAAAGTTTTTACAATGGCCAACAGTTTTGATCTCGTCGAAATGATGATATTAAATCCTTTTTTTTCTGTTCTTATATACCTACGAGACGTAAGGCCAATTTTTGAAGGGAAATTAGATTTAGCTTTTAACTGTTTATAACGTTCTTCTGGTCGTTTTTTTTATGTAATTCGATGCAGTTTTTTACATCATTTAGTTTGTATTTTATTTGTTTCATTCTCAATCTGTTTTCAATTCGAATGGAATGATTCTAGTGTTTTTTTGTCGCTGGGATTCAATTCGTTTTCGTGCAAATAAAATTGCTTAAGTTATAAATAATTAATGAACTAAAAGGAACACAAAACCCCAATTATAAAATTTATAGTTTTTTTTTGTTGGCTCCTAACTTGAGGGGTTTAGAAAAACGTCTGTGTAAAAGCTAATCTATGTTGCGTATGATCTTTTTGTAATTTCTTGAGCCATGAGTCAAGGGGAAGAGCGAGAAAATTGATTTCTCCCCAGCCGCAAATAGCCGCCAAACAGTAGAGTCACCTTTCAAGACGTTCACGTATAAAAAGTGCTATGGCCAATGGTTTGATTGCGGTGGTTCATTAATATATAAAAATGCTGTTGTTTTCACCATTGATTGTGAAAATAAAATAAAGAAAAAAGCGACCACAACACATTGTATACCGATCGGGTCCATTTGGTTGTATCATTGTATCAATTCAATTCCTAATATACTCAATATTTATGTGAATTCAATCCGTAAATAGTTGAAGATGAGCAATGTAACTCAAGTATAAGATGGAAAAAAAAGATGTAACACTCTGTGAGTAACAACAGAAAAGTCAGTTACATATCCATAAATGAGTCAAGAGAGAAAATATACGAACCATGTTTCTTATCATGCGACGCATGTTACCGGTTAAGAAATAATCACAATGTGGTATGATATTTATTTATTTTTTTTTTCTTTACTTTTTTTTGGAGGGCAAAGGAAATACAGGTTTTTCCTTAGCGGCTTTTCATGTATGTTACCATTCTTTTGCTCTCTTATCGGGTTGCCTATTTTAATACTATCAACATGGTCGTATGTTTTTCACGTATTCGGTTGATTCTCGTTTTTATTTTTATGTTTGTGCTATCACACATCATTGTTCCTGTCTATTGAAGTATTTGTGAATTGTTACTATTGAATCTTTGGTTATATCTTAACTCTTCGACTTTTCTCTTTTCCAATGTTTAAAGATTCAATGAAAATGAATTTCTCAGTTCTTTTTTCCAATATAAATGTGTCTGTATCGTCTTTTTATTTTCCCTGTCGTGTTTGTGCGTTTTTGTTTGTTACGTTGCCGTGTTTTTACCTTTTCGACGCTTTTGCATCAATTATTCAAGGAGGCAAAGACATGTTTATGGATTTTGAAATGTTCATACAATTTCTATTGTTCTACGAATTGAATTTTCCTCATATGTATAATATTGGTTTTTCCCGTCTCCACAATATTAAATTCAATGTAATTTGTATTTTCATTGTTTTCGCTTATTTCGTTAAATGCCGGTTTATTTCAAATTTTATTTAAAGAAGAGGATGCCTCCCAACAGAGATTATATGATTGATGTAATTATGATTGTTGTCGATATGTGTCTTAACTGTTATTGAGTCTGGTTGAGGTGGATATTTAAATCATGAGTGGGTTTCAATCATCGGAAGTTAATCCGTCTAAATTCATCTACATATTCTGAATCAAAGATGTTAAGCATCCCCCATACTTCATTTGTGTCCAGCAGTGATTGTTTTAGTCTACAAAAATCCTTCATATTCTTCGTCTGACATGAGTCAATGATTCATTTTTATGAATTATATGTTTTGACTGTTGCAATGGTCATATAAAGAATAAATGTAATGTAAATATTTTAATAGGATACAAATCCAATAAAAGATTTCATGTATATGTTGGTATTAGAAATTTTCATTTGATCAGACCATTTGGTTTCGGTATGACTTTATGGTGATTTCTTTGGTTCTAAAATTTTACGATTTTTGGATGGTAAATTTCTTTTCTGTTTTTTTATTTTTATTTTATTCCCATTTGATTTGTCCTTTATATGTAAAGATTTTCAACGGAATTCAACTGCCTTAGTTGTGGAAAATTGTTTGATGTCCTCTTGAATTGCACACGAGTAGGTGAGTGGTCACCGTCATATTGGAAATGTTGAATTTGTTAGCGATGGTGGACACTCACTGCTAAAATATTCACCCTTTACTTTGGCAACCATCATTTCGAGGGAACAAATACGATGCTGTTGTATTTAAATTTTATGATGTAATGACTTTTCCACCCTTTGATTTGATCAAGAAAAAAGAAGCAAAAGCAAAAAAAGAAAGCAAAATTGTCTTCTTGTGTACGTCCAAGAAAATGGACATTAAGATATTCGATTTGGATGTGCTTCATTTTTTTGTTTCATGTATCAGTTTAATATGATGGAAATGTGAGTGAAACTGATACCCAAAAGATCTAATAATTTTCAGTATCATTCGTTGATTCCAAAGTGGCCATATAATATAAAACACCCTCGCATGGTTAAAACGAAGAAAAAAAAATATCGTCTTTCGTGTCTTTATTGCAATTTTCTTTGCGTGTTTTCCATGTTTTGTTTCCTAGACAAATGGAAAAGATGTATCTCTTTTATGTATAATTTTTCTCTTTCTATGTGTGTTTTATTTTTGTTCGCCATTCTCTTAATATCGTTGGCACTGTTTTTTCCGCACTATTTCTTTATACGCACTTTTATCATGAAGAATGTGTTAGAATGTCCCTTAAAATGTGTATAAACTGTTTCCATGCCAGTAACATATAGTTTCATGTGTATCACGAGATCACAACAAAAAGAAAACTCTAAAAAAAGCATAGAAAGAAAAGAAGCAGAAAGAAAAACGGAAAAGTGTT
Organism: Coboldia fuscipes; assembly: GCA_001014335.1. Taxonomy (NCBI): domain Eukaryota; kingdom Metazoa; phylum Arthropoda; class Insecta; order Diptera; family Scatopsidae; genus Coboldia; species Coboldia fuscipes. The sequence goes on from JXOR01000295.1 coordinate 229,850, forward strand.
TGTGTATGTTAACATAGAGAGATATTTACGATTTAATTCTCAAGAGCACGCCCTTTCCTCTAGAGGGTAAAATCCCTTGAGATATAACATTGAACAGAGGCGCGCGGACTACACAAAATAACATTTTATGTTTGGTATCATTTTGTATGTATTTTCTTTCTTTTTCTTTTGCCTTATTTGCGTTATATGTGTGTATACCGGGTGATACATAAGATGAAAAAAAAAGAAGCATTTTCCCAATAAGATTCAGTATGGGTGACGATGGTTATAACAAGCAAACGAAAGACATAAGAAAATGGTTAAAGAAAATCATGCAACCGTATGGAATAAATAGCACCAGTATAATAATTTTCATGCTTAAGACATTCAATGATGTCTGTATATGCCGCATTCTCAAATGTATATCGCTAGTACTGAGTGAAAACGGTGGTAGGGAGTTAAAGTATGAAAATGTATTTTCATTTCTGCACCCCATTTTCTTTATAGTTTATAAAAAGGGAAAACGTTATATTATGTATTTTTTGTATATTTGGTTTTAACCTTTCTTCTGGTATTGTTGGCGCGTATTATTGTCCATACAGACGATGAATTTTATTTTAACCATTTAAATGAAAAACCACCGCCACCACCGCACTGAACAAATGAAAATCATTTAGAAGACTTTGGAAAATACAGTTGGAATGGCAACTAAAAACAAAATGATTTCTAAAAATGATTCTAAGACTGTTGTCGTTCTTTTTTCGTTTGTTAAAATGGTGATAAGATGACCTTTTTCTCTTAGAACATTTGATTTTACGTTTATTAATTTTTTGTTGATTCCCTCAATTGTATATGAATGTTATTAAATACGTTGAAATTTTCTTTCTTTTTTAGTCGATGCTGTGACAAAAAGAGTTGTGGTAACCGAAATGAAACACCATCAGATCCGGTTATAATTGACAGGTGAGTGACCGATTATTAGTATTTATTTTAGATTAAAATCATACACACACACACAGTAAATAGAAATTCTTTTGCTGTTATTGAATGAATCTTTTGTTATTTTAAAGTTGAAACAAATTGGAAACCATTTTTTTTTTCTGTTTAACTTTTGTCCTGTGCCAATCTAATCGACAACCACCCCCACGCCGTATCAATGAAACAATTCAGACAAATGTTAACATAAAAGCAATTTATTTTACAATAATATAGAGAAGAGGGTATGTAATTCAATAATATGAATAAACCAAAAAGAAAAACGTAAGAGATAGCATAAGACGTGAATAAAAAGAAAAGTACAGTTGAATCGAAATGGAGATTGTTTGATGATGACAGTGTCAAATGACAAAGGAACGATACTGAGGAGACGAATATTTGGTGGAATTGTACCAAAAAAGAAATAAACACACTTAAACGCATCCATAGTGAAAGTGTACACATATCAAGTATAAACTTCATTGAATGGTGGTTTCATCTCAACAACACAATGAGATAGTTAAAATGTACTGTATTTTTCGCTTATGTAATTCATTGAATGGCTACTCTTTCTCTCTCTCTCAATGTATTGTTCAATGTCAGTAAAACACCTCACGAACAAAACGCACCGAGAATATAAACGCCATCAAGGGAAAATCATCAGTGAAAACAGGAAAAGTGTAACACACTGGCAATGTACACATAAATATTGTTTTGTACATAAACATCGTTGAGTGTACATAGAATGAATTTTCCCCAAGTCCCAACAGCATGGCTGGAATCCCTTGCCACCATCCACCATTTCACTGATCACAAATTATATACTTTTCCACCTCTCTCTCGCATTGTATTTTCTATTCTTGGGTATGCTTTTAAATCGTATTCGACAAACATATACATATATCGTTTCTTTATTTTTATGGTGTTGTACATTCCCAAACAACAGTTTAGGGGAGAGTTAAAGTTGACTCGGTGAAGATGAACTGAAATGCCAAAATATATTTTGGATTGAATTTCGCAATTGCCACCCTCTCTAGTATTTTGTTGTCATGGTTATAAACTGCTTTCGTGTTTATTTTTTTTTGTTCCATCTCTGGTTCTTCAGTCTATTGTATATAATATGACTATTGACTATGTCTATGTGTGGGCCTTTTAAATCGGTAGAACAACCATTGAAAATTGGCAAATAAAAAAAAGGGGACAACAGAAGAGATCCATTTCATTGTCAATGGTGAAACACCATTATAGTTACAATACGATGTATTCCATGGATATAAATTTTTTTAAAAGTACCAACACTGGTGGTCGATGAATAAAAATGTGAATTTTGTTTAAAATAGTGCAGACTAATAAAGGGATATCAATAGAGAAGAATAAACTAAAATGCATCTGATTTTCCATAGTCAATTGTATGAGTTTTCCATTGGTTGAGAGAATAGAAATCGGTTCATGTCATAACAGTTAACTTTGTTGGATTGATAAAGAGTTTGTAATGTCTTAAGGGGGTTACGTTTTTATGTATTTTGTTTTCTTTCTATTTTACTTGGTAAATCACACGTTATTTCGTCTAGTTGATATCCGCTGAAAAACATAATATACCAGTTGAAAAGGGTGACTTGGTGTATTGTAGCTTTCGTTTTCCTTCAATGGTGACACATTGCGGCCGAAAAAGCTAAGATGAAAATACGTTCAGGTGAAATAGAAATCGGGTAAACATTTGAGGCATAATAACAACAGAAGATTACACTTGATGACGGAATGAATGAGTGGAAATTAATTGACTTACCTGGATGATTTGACTTGAATTACCTGAATGATTTTTGATTATTTGTTTTCTTTGGATGTACATGGCAATTGGACATCATGAAATTGAATGAATTTCCATCAAAAACATTCAATTTTATTTGATTTTTATGTTTCGGTAATGAGGTGAATCAATAAAATTCCCAGTTTTTCATCAATTTCATCTTATTATTCGTCAATTCGTTGGTTTTATTCATTTTAATTTTCTTATTCGTCTACAATTCAGCGTTTATTTAATTTGAAACCAGTGGTGTATCATTATTGTTCATTTATTGATCGCATAATTAATTTTCATTTAAGATAAAAGTCGGTCTATGTCAAGTATAATATCACAGTGTTTAACATGGTGTTGTACTGAATTGTAACCCAAATGACTGACGATAATATGATGGGGATCATTTGGTGAATAGCATTAACATGTCTGTATGGATATGCGGAAAGAAAAGAATTTACGTAGTAAGATTGTATATAAGATGCTGTGGCGTATTTTATAAGCTGATTACAATTTCTTGTTTCTTGTGTTGTATTTCGTTCTGTTGCTATTTGTAATTTATACTGGAAAATTCAGTCTATCACTGTGATTGTTGACTCTCTGCTGTACTACAGCTACGACATTACACACTGATGGTAACGAATTTATGTTCTGAATTGTGGTGTTGTGGTAGCATTCTAAGACATGAGATTTTATTGCAACCAAATACTGAGCACCTAATAACAACAGAATGAAATTTTTATCTAATACTTTACATCATTAGCATTATTAAGTGAACATTGGACGTTGATTTTTTTTAAGAAATTCTTTTTGATTTTTCACCATTGCAATGGTTCAATTAAGTGCCGACTAAAGTAAAACGAATAAAAAAAAATGAAACACGTTGAATGCGGTTACATTGGATTTTATCGTCCAATTACAAATTGGGAAATGACTTTAACGGAACATAAAAATTGGGTAAATGTATGAACGTGTTTTTTTGGGGGGGTTGGTTCACGTAGTCAATTGAAACTCACTTTATTATTATGTACATATACGTTGAGTTTTTAGTGTGTCATCGATGGGGATTTTGTATTAACGATCCAATACACCGAGTATTATATTCAATTAGTGGCAAAAATATTTTTCTTAAAACATATCACAAATCAAAATGTTGTAAATTTTTATGTTCTATTGACATAAATGGTAAATGATCCAAGAAAATTGTATTAAAGGTGATGTTCATATAATTCATTCATTGGTTTGATGTTTTTGTATATGGAATTGATGGTACATCACTATTGGAATTCAGAGGTAGAAATTGGGGACACTGCAATCAAGTGTGTTAAAAATAAGTCAAACTAATGAATATTTGATATGACTACAAGAATATTTGGGATGTTGAATAAAAATTTGGATGCAAAATGAATGTTTAATAGATAAGGAAACTGATGGAAAACATACAATTCAAATATCAGCAGTTTGGATAAGATGCAGTATTTTCATTTATGCAAAAAACTTATGCGTTATCATATGGAATTCACGATTTAATGGAATGAAAGAGAAGAATAAGAATAAGAAAACAGAGATCATACTGGATATCATAATCAGTGAGAGCAGCAACAGTATTTGTTGTTAGTTAATGTTTGATACATGAGAAGATGTGGGTATTGGATAGCAGTTGGATTAGACTCTTGTATCATTATAACAAGTGGATGGGTTTTTATTTCGTATCAAAGCTTTAGTTTTTTGTTTCATCCAATTGTAAACCATCCAATGGTTATGTATCACCAACATCCAGAGTAGCATATTGTGCGTGACACGCATATAATTTCTATATTATTTGTTGGCATTTCAAGTATTCGCACTGTATCAAGTACGGTTATCTGCTGTTGTACAAAATTATGTGACTCAATTTTTTTTTTTTTTCGTTTCGTTTATTTCTAAGTTTGTCAACCGTATTTGCAAGTTAACGAACAAAATAACAAAAAAATGAAACATAAAATGTTAACCAATTCCATATTACCAATTGAAGTTGAAGATTCAAATGTACAAAAACATAATGTGAACTTATTTGGGATTGCATAATAAGTTAATTGGTTTGGCAACTAAAACGATTAGTTTTTGTAATTCACATTAAAACGGTATAAATTGATGCTTATTGAATGAGATATTAACTAAGTTTTCATATGACTTTGGAGAAAAGTGAAATATCCTTTTTGTTTTGTCATTCAATTTCGAAGAAAATAAACCAAATAACGGATAGTGACTAAACTGTCACACAACGAATCCCTTTTCGTTTGGTCCATCTTATATTGTTAGAGGTAGAGACCGATTTAATCTTAAAAATGAAGAGTGGCGGTCATTTCAGAAATAATATCAATAGATATAAATCCTGACATATGAGATTTAAGGGAAGACTGTAGGATTTATGAGCCTAATAAAAAGTTCTTTCGCCCCGATTTTTTGTTTTTTTGTTTTTCTCTTTTGGCTGCTGGAAACCGCATTGATACCAATGGTGGCGTTATTTGTGTTTGCTACTTTTTTTTACGATTGTTGGGGGTTTCAACTGGACATCGACATATCCCTATACATGTAATAGATTTCATTGTTTCCCACTGAGTTTGTCACTGGAACTTATTTGATTGTGCTCACAAATGCCGGATAAGAACAATATTTTCATCCAATTTTCCTTCGTTTTTTTTTTTATATTTGATGTTTGCCATGTTTGGTAACATGAGAAGTCATTAAATGTTACAAATAATTTTATTTTCAATGTTGTCCCGATTCCCTTTTTTTTTAATTCATTCCACAACGTGTTAAAGTCAAATTGGTATCACAATTTACAAAATGAATCCTTCAGTAGATTTTTACTGTTCTCTTAAAATGAAATAAAAAAAGAAAACAGAATTTATTTTTCAATTCGGCCGATTGAATTCGTTTGGAGTTTTCATCAAGTTAAAGGGGAAAGGAAAAATTGAATTGAAAACTGTGTGAAGAGTGCAGAATTGCAGTTGACAAATATTTATTTAGTTAACGGCAATGAAAGGACAAACGATAAAAACATTGAGGACATAAAATGTTAGTTTTCATATCCGTTTTTTTTTTATCTGTTTGTCTAGTAAAACTTTTCCTGTTGCCCTGCAACATTGTAATTTTCATTCACAATTTCGTTTCCGTTTTTATATTGGGTGATTTGTTTCAATTTCAACGTTTCTATGTGATCTAACCACTGGAATCACATGCCTTTGTGAATGAGAGATGCAATCACTAATAGTTATTGATACGATGATTAGTTGATTTGAAAATTCTTAAAATTTGTTTATTTTCATTGGAATTAGCAACAAATAAACTAATAAACAGATCATATGACCTCTCAATCGGATAAGTGTTTTATGGTGTCAATGAGAATGTTGTTGATCAGAAGTATTTCAAGTGCCAGATGGCCCATGGAATGACATACAATTCGGATTGTGTTACTATTCATTATACGGTTCGTTATCAACCAAACAAAATTGTATTTTCGGTGTCAAATAACACGCGTTACCTAATCTACATGTAATTTTGCATTTGACCGTGACAACGTTAGAACTAATTTGGGTTACAAAATCCACTGTTTTATAACACCAATTCGAATCATGTATAATGATTGTCGATAATTCGTTAATAACTCAATCCAGATGGAACATTAAGAACGAATCTATTAAGTAAGGCCCCGAATGATGGTACCAAATGAAATATTCAGGCTAAAATCAAAATATCTTAATATGAAAACATTAAGTCATCAACACTGAGAAGATTCGTTCAGAATGAATAATTGAGTGTTCGATGTCTTACAAAGGTGCTAATGGTTTAAATGTGACAAAATGATTTAATTTTTTTTTTTATTTTTGAAAATTCGTGTCAACGGAAGCTATTCAAATATCCTGAACATGACTTATAAATTGTTCACCATCCTGGATAGATCCCTAAGTCCCATATTATTTAATAATATTCATTCAAAACAGCATTCAAAGATTTATTACTGTGTATTCTCATACTGAAACAATTTACAGTCACATTGAATGAATATCTAGAAAAGTGTAATAAAATTTTATATTCGTTAAACTAATTTCCTCATATTTGTCTATTTCTACAGATTCTTTTTAAAATTCTTCTTAAAGTGTAATCAAAATTGTCTTAAGAATGCTGGTAATCCACGTGACATGAGACGTTTTCAAGTAAGTTTTTTTTTTCATATTGTTAAATAAGATCATGTTTTACTTTAATAAATGACTATAGCACATTTATAAAAAGAAAAGGTTTGATTTTATATTTTATAAGAGATTTATTATAATTTTTTTTTATTTATTCGTTATTTTTAGGTGGTGATTGCAACCCAAGTGGCTGTTGAAGGTCCATTGTTGGCTATTTCGGATAATATGTTTGTCCATAATAATTCAAAGCATGGACGCCGTGCAAAACGGATGGACAACACGGAAGGTACAACATCTTCATCTCCATTGGCCATTTCGGGTCATCCATTAGCGCCGGACAGTACGTACGACGGTCTGTGTTAACAAACAAATTCAAAAAAACAAAGATTTCCTGTTTTAAGCAAAATTTTTGAAACGAAAAGAATCATTTTTTTTTACCCTTTAAAGAAAGAGAAACATTATCTCATTGTTTTCTAAGATTTCATTTTATAATTTTTTGTGTGATTTGTCTTAGTTTATTTTTTTTGTTCTTATGATTTTTATGTTAATATCCAAGTCAATGTTCTTTGGTGTTCAATTGATTGGTAGCTAAGTCACTTGAATTTAATGTATGCAACACTAAAGATCATTGAATGGTAATATAAAAATCGATTTATTCATGTTTTCTTTTTGTTTTCCTTATAAAAAGCAATACTTATCTTAGATTATCGGTATTCGTGTGCATTGCAAAGTGAAAAATCTTATTTTCAATTTTAAACTCAAAAAACAATTTTCTTTTGAATTCGGTTTTTCTTTTTGTGTTCATATCATAATGTTCGATTATTGTTTTGCACCTTTAAGTAGTTTGAATTCAATTCATGTCGATTTTTTTGATACTTTAAAGTGAATTTGTTTCGATTATCTTATTATTTTGATACAACGTTATTATGTGATATAATTCTTATATTCAATTTGATCAGGACGATAAATGAAATCTCACAAATCGTTTTAAATAGATACGCGTCGTTCGTACTACGAAGGTACCCCTTCCAAATAACTAAAATTATTAATATGAAATTTTCATATTTATTTCATGGCATTTAATAACTAAATAGCATGAATATCATTCATTTTCTTCTTTTTTTCTTTCGTATAACATAAAACAAACATTTTTTTTCTTATTTTCTTTTTGTGTTAAGAAAACTGTGCGAATCCAATTATGTGGTATTGAACACAATTTTCCACGGTTTTCTTATGCCGTAATTAATGGACCACAAGTTCAACCGTTATTCTTTCATAAATCGAATAGATTTCTGTCTACTGGAAATTTAACAATTTTATCAATTCCAAATGATCCACCAACGATATTTTTCATTTTATTATTGACTTTTTGGTGCGATTGAATAATAATAATGTGGGGTGGTGGATGGTTTAATGGCGGTTTCATTTCTTTGATTCTTCTACGTTACAATCAGTTGAATGAAAGTAGCAAGCCGTTAAAGTATCTGGCTGCAGGTAGCAGCATATACGTGAATACCAATAAAACACTAAATATTCAGTGGCCAAAGGATGCGGAAATAGAGATTATGTTTAATGGTTGAATCAAAATTGGTATGAGAACTCATGCCATTGAGTCAATGGAATACATGGTGGGCCAAAGAGTGAGAGTGGCTTGATAAAAAAGTCTTTTGTATGCGAAATCGTGTTAAAGAATCAAAAGTTTTCTAAAATTGGCTTTCGATTCAGTTGAACGATTTTTTTTTTTTTTTGGTTCTCTGTTCAAGAGTTCACCATCCACATCATTTAAGTGTGATGCCATTTCAGTAGAACTGTATATTTTGTAACCAACGGTGTCTTACAATCGAAATGGATAGAATACAAATATATACAGTGAGGAAAATATAAGTTGTCGGGTGGTATGCGGTATTATTCAAGTAATGGTACCATTATTTGATTGTGTACATAAATTTACTTTTCATTTTCATGGATTTTTGTTCCATGAATCAAAAGGCATTGACTAAAATCTATGTATGTAAGACCAAAATCTTATTGTTTGTCCCTGAGTTCATGGTATTCGTTTCAAAATTGGCATAAGAAAATTTCCGCGATTTTCTTGATTTAAACGAAGACTTTTCATTTTCATTTGTTTCACTTGTGAGAAACCCGTTTAACATAAAACTTCGTTTTTAACAAGAGGAAACACTAAGTTATCATTTGTTTTGGTATTTCATCATACCCGAATAATATGATTTCAATGAACTCTAAATTACACCATTCACCACCGATGTGTCTAGTTGAAGTTCAACCATCACCTAACAATTGGGCGATTGCTCTCTCAATTTTCATAATATTCTCATGGATCATTTTCCATGATATCCTCTATTTTATTTTATGTGTTTCATTGCCTTAGCTTATGCATATCTAAAATTAGCATTGCTCATTTCATGATTTATACTATTCCGTTTGTTGAGTAAACGTACAATTCATATAAAACCGCATTCAATTGGGTAGTGCTTGAAGCCAATTCAAGATATACAGTGGTAAGACTCAACTGAAAGGAATACTCACAGTGTTCAATGAGTGTTTGTTGGTAGTTTAAATTGCCGACATTTCCTTTTCGCAAGGAAAAAAAAAACAACGTAAAAGAAATGTAAGAGCACAATGTGATTTGTTCAAAGTGCTCAACAGCTATTAAAATAAATTAGATTCAATTTATCTCATTCCATTTCATGAAAATAGTAATGGTCTTCTTCCATATAATATTAAGTCTGTTGTATTCATCCTTCACTTCATTTAGCCAATGGAATAAATATACAACCATTGAATACTAAAACATTAAATTGTATGAATTTAAAGAGTGGTTTTGACTGCTATGTTGTTATGTTGTATTTGTATTTTTCTTTACTTTATGTCGCGTGTTTTATGCTTGTCATTTAAGCTCATTGTGTAAAAAGAATTCGATGATGAAAAACTTAACGTTTAGTGACATTAAATTTCTTATTTTTCTCTCTACTGCTTGACTATGGTTGATTATGTTAATCGAGAATTTCTTCATTGAAATAACAAACAAAAAATAAAAGGGAAAAACAAACTGTATGAATAACAAATATTATGATTATTCTGATTACAGGTCTTTATCCACCGTTACCGGTAGCAACACCATGCATAAAAGCGATCTCACCAAGTGAGGGATGGACAACGGGCGGTGCCCAAGTTATAATTGTAGGTGATAATTTCTTTGATGGACTACAAGTTGTTTTTGGTACAATGCTCGTATGGAGTGAGGTAAGAGATTCTTTTTAAATAGTAAATCATCGATGATATTCATAATGATTGTCTTTTATAGTTAATCACATCACATGCAATTCGTGTTCAAACACCGCCAAGACATATACCGGGTGTTGTAGAAGTTACTTTGTCTTATAAAAGTAAACAATTTTGTAAAGGTTCACCAGGTCGTTTTGTTTATGTTTGTAAGTATAATTCATTTTAATGGGACTTGTGAGAACAGCAAATGAAAATTCATAATAATTTTTTAGCATTAAGTGAACCAACAATAGACTATGGATTTCAACGATTACAAAAATTAATTCCACGACATCCAGGTGATCCAGAAAAATTACCAAAGGAAATAATACTAAAACGAGCTGCTGATTTAGCTGAAGCATTGTATTCGATGCCAAGGTAAATGATCATTGAATAGATGATAAGAATTGGAGTTAATAACTGATTGAATTTGTTCTGATATTCAGGTCACCGTCATCAAGTGCAGCTGGATTTAATTCATATTCAGGCCAATTGGCCGTTAGTGTCCAAGATGGTAGTGCACAATGGGCTGAAGGTGTGTAATCAATCGAATATTCCGTTGAATGTTTGTTTCATTTGAATTTTTTATATTTTTAGATGAATATCAACGGGCCCAAAGCAGTAGCGTTAGTCCACGTGGTGGTTATTGTAGTAGCGCATCAACACCACATTCATCAGGTGGTGGATCATATGGTGGTGGTAATGGTTATGGTCCATCAGCTAATATGGGCGCAATACCATCATCACCAGCAAGTGTATTTAATACGACATCGAGTAAGTTCATGAATTATTGAAATTAGTAAGTAACCAAGTGATGAAATCATTCGGTAATCAAGAATTTTAAGAATTTAAATGTTTTATGTTCTTGTGAAAATTTAAATTTTCATTTTAGCTTTCTCTTTGTTTTAAGTTTTCAATTGAATTCAACTATGTAGCGAATGTATAACCCAATTTAGTAATCAATTGTTAATTAATATTATAATAATTAGGTAGTGCATTTAATACGTTAACTGGACCATATGAAAATTCAACAGCATATGCATGGCATCAGTCCCAATATATTCTACCGATGCATGTATCATCAACCGCTTCGTTTGCATCAACAACATAAATTTAATGTTGTTTAGCTTTAAATTTGATTATTATTTTTAGTTATGCATTTAAAGTAACATTGGAATAATATGCTAAACTAAAACAGAAGTAGTTGTTGTGCGTAGATAACCCAAAAAAAAAGAATCCAAGTAATTAGATGCTTTACTATTAGTTGCATTTTCTTTAATATTTTGAGTTACAAAGAAGACGATTACTAATTGATTTGTATTGTTCGATTTTAGGAGGACTTGTGAATGGTTTTAATCCGTTTGCATTGCCCACATGTACATCACAAAGTTATGGAACATCACCGTTGGTGGCATCAACGAAATAGTATTAAGGCTGTAATTAATTGTTTATTATTTGATTCCGACAAGTTAATATATACCCGCAAGAAGAAAAATGAAATTAAATCATATCGACAATTAAACGAAAAATAATTCTCATTCTACTATTTAATAGGAATTTAAAATAGAAAATTGAAATGAAAATTTAAACGTTTTAAGATAAATTTTATGTGTAACTTAATAACGTTAATAGTCAAACTATACCGCATCAATGGGGATTTTATGAAAAGAAAAGATTAATTTTTTTTTTTTAAATAACTTGGTAGTGCAATATTAATGGATAAATTGAATTTTGTTTAAAGCCAAGAGAACATAAATTAAAATGCCATATCGATGTCATATCACTTAGTTAATGGGAGATGCTTAATGTACCAATTAAATTGCTGCGCCTCCCCATATTAGTAATAATATAAAACAAAACTGCACCCAATCACCATCTAATAAAAGCAACAAATTAAATGAATTTCAATTTAATTAATTGTATACGATCGTTACGTTCTAAATGTGTGTACCACTGCGATACTCTTAATTGGGGGACCATTATGATCCCAATATGTAACTCTTTATGTATACAAATTTGTAACAAAATATTAACTTGCCTATCCAAATGGCAAATGAAAATACCATTTAAAATTTAGTCTAAATTAATTATTAAATACAAAATTATAATCAAATAATTATAAATAATATTTATCATATCTCATCCGATATACTCTGATATTGAAACGATACATATGAAATGAAAGAAAACGATAAATTTTTAGTAACGAAGAAGTTATAAGAAATGATGATAATTTAATGGATAATTGACTTAAACAGTATCAAAGTAATGCTAATGGAAATTTTAAATCAAATATTTTTAAATTAAATAAATCTATGTGACTAAATAAGTGAAGAACAACAAGAGAATACTTAATTGTAATTGTTGATCTATAATCATTGATTATAATTGAGTATGAGTTATATTATAACTTTTCCATATATAATTGTATCATACGATTTAAATTATATTTTATAATTACCTAACACAAAGTGTATGTAAGAAAAATTTAAGAAACAAACCGATATGTAATTTATTTTATGAATAATTCTAAACACTTAATGTTTATTTGTACATTTCTTTTATGTTTTAGATATAATATTCTATTTCTCATACATATTATATACAATTTATAGTAATGGTAAATCAATTGATGCATACATAGTAATTGTTCATTATGATTTAACTCATGATGAATGTTCATTTAGTCATTCAGATTGTAATGATGTTTAAATTCATAAGTAGATTAATAATTTACTCTTTGTAAAAAAAAATTTAACACTAGTTATGCAGATATGAAGATTTAACATTGATACTTGAACATATCTAACACATTATTATTAAATAAATAAATCCATTTCAATTAATTAAAATTTTCATGTTTTATTCATGTTTAAAGTTAATTGGTACGATCTCTTAAATTGGTTAAGTTCAAATTGGATTTAATTAACTCAAAATTTCTACTGAAAAAATCAATATTGAACTTATGGAAAAATTCATTTTTTTTACCCCTAAATGTATGTAAAAGTCTGAATTTGGATTACATAAATCCAGGCGTAATTTGGGTTAAAATGTCCTGCTACTTTTATGTGCACCTGTTCCAAACCGGCCAAAATTTCACTGAAAAAGAAACCCAGAAACTGGAAAATTTTCTAATTTTTTGGTTGATTTGGAACAGGCGAACATAAAAGTAGCAGGACATTTTTACACCTATAACGCCTGAATTTATGTAATCCAAATCCACACGTTTACATACATTCAGGGGCAAAATTAAATTAAATTTTTCCAAAAATTTTAATTCGATTTCTTCAATTTTTTCTTCATATCATTTATTAAGAAACAAATGTGTACATGTGAAAATGATTTACATTTTTGTAATCAAACTTATTATTACGCTTTAATGCTTAATAATCAACATTTCCAAAGTAACTAACAGTTGTAGTAATTTCGTTAATGGTCTTCATGTCATCTTCATCCAGTTCAAAATTGAATACATTGAAATTGGACTCAATGTGAGATTTCTTCGTTGACTTGGGAATGACCACCACGCCACGTTCTATTTGGTACCGAATGAGGACTTGATACACCGATTTATGATGTTTCTCAGCAATCTTCTTAATCTGTAACAAAGAAACTAGTTAGTTAGATGCATTTGGCTCCCTAAAATTACCTAGGAATACTTACTGCATCATTTTTCGTTGGAGAATTTCCCGAACCAGCTCCCAATGGACTGTAAGCAGTCATAGCAATTCCTTTTGATTTGCAGTACTCCAAAAGTTTTGCTTGTTTCAAATATGGATGAGACTCCACTTGATTCATCACCGGTTTAATTTTACAGTTATTCAAAATTCTTTGAAGCTGATCCTTGCTGAAATTTGATACTCCGATACTCTTTGTCAATCCGGCATCAACTAGTTTCTCCATATCTTTCCATGTGTCCACATAATCAATGTTAGATAACATATCCTCTTCTTTATCGTCTGGTGTAACCTCATCTTCTGCTTTCCATGCTGTTGGTCCATGTATAAGAAAGAGATCTAAATATTCTACACCCAATTCCTTGATAGTTTTTTCAATTGATGGTCGCACCAAATCGGAACGATGATGGTTATGCCATAATTTACTAGTGATGTAGATATCATCGCTAAAAGAAAAAAAAATTATTAATTCAGTTAATAATTAATATCATCAATGTCTCACCGTTTAATTTTTCCTTCATCAATTTTAGCTTTAATTGCTTTGCCAATTGCTTCTTGAGTTCCATAAATTTCAGCACAATCAAACATACGATAACCGGCATCAATAGCCCATTTAACATGATCTTCATTCACCTAGAAATCACAGTAAATATTAAATGAAATGATATTCAAATTCACAAGGTAATTATTAGTCTCACTGTGTTTGTTCCAAATCCAAGTATTGGGATTATTTTTCCATCAGAAAGTACTACGTGTTCTGGCATTTTTGCTGTTAATTATTTTAGATGTTGACTGATACACTGTTTAAACTCTAACTAATTAGTTGATTGCTTAACGAGATTTTATATAAAAATTTTGGGTCTATTTTGTTAAATATAAATATTATTGTGGTTTTGATAATACAAATCTTCATATTCAAAACCAATAGAAGATTAGCGTATCTTTTAGAATACACAATACAGCAAAATTGAAAGTTAATCATCGGATGTGGTGAGATTATAAATGTTGCTTATGTATATCAGGTATTTGTTGTTTAGTCACACGTTATTTCCACATTAAATTACGCCGACCAATGAGACAATTTGGTAAGCTCTAAAATAAACAAAAATAATAAAATTACTATCTACGTATCTATATAAACTGCAAAATCTGCTTACAATTATTTTGGAGCCAGTAAATTGGCATCTTTAACCATACCGTAGAAAACCGATTTATTATCTTCTAATAAAACAGAGGGTGACTCAAATTCAATGATAGTTCCTTTGTCCAACACTATTACTTTATCGGAATCCATTATAGTATTCAATCGATGGGCAATTGTAAGAACTGTACACTCCTTAAATGTAAATCTAATAATTTTCTAAAATGAAATTTAAATCAATCATTAATTTTGTACACAACGAGCGATAGAATATTCAAAATTACTTGAATTAAGTCATCAGTTTCTAAATCTACAGCGGCAGTAGCTTCATCCAGAATAAGCAGTTTTGTTTTTCTAAGTAAAGCACGAGCCAAACATACTAATTGTCTTTGACCGATTGAAAAATTTTCACCACCCTCAGCAACATGATGATTCAAACCAGCCGGTAATGAGTTTACAAAAGATTTTAAATGAGCATGTTCTAATGCCGTCCATACTTCAGCATCACTCTTCGAATCAAATGGATCCAGATTGAGTCTTAAAGTTCCTGAGAATAATACAGGATCTTGTGGAATTATAGTCAATCGTGATCGGAGCTCATGCAATCCCAATTTGGAGATGTCTTGGCCATCAATTAGAATATTTCCATCTGCAGCTTCAATTATTCTACAAAGAGATAGTAAATTTATTATGTAAAGAATGATGTGTTACATTCATTTTCTTTTACCTAAACAGAGCGTAAGTTAGACTTGATTTCCCCGCTCCTGTTCGACCTACAATTCCGATTTTTTCACCACCATTTATATGAAATGTAATTCCCTTTAATACTAAATCCAAACCATCACGATACCGTAGTTTGTAATCTTTAAAACTAACAGATCCACTTTCAGGCCAATTTCGAGGTAGTACAGAGTTTGAATTTTCCCAAGGTGCTTCTTGTTTTGTTTCACTATACTCCTTGATTCTCTCTACTGCAACAATATTTGTCTCCACGTCTGAAGTAATTCGAACCATCCATTTAATTGATTCAGTTAATTGAAGTGCATATGAAATAGATAAGCCAACCAAACCGGCATTATGGTTTGTCAATACAGCAAATAGCGCAACAAAGAGTATTATAATATTTCCTATCAATTCCAATCTTATGGATAACCAACGGTGTGCGATAATACTCGAATAGTAACTAATTTGATTATGATCTACACGTTTTTCCGATTCATCGATAAATCTGCAATAAAAACAAATATGTATGACTTCCAATTTAAATGAATATGAAATTATAGTTGCATTACCTGTCCTCAACACCAAAGGCACGAATTGTATGAATGCCAATAACTGATTCACTAAAATGTGAATAAATTGGAGATCTAGATACGGATTCAAGTCGTTTTAGTTGCCTGGATGTTGCTATGTACACTCTTTGTATTATGTAGTATAGAATTCCAATTGGAATTGCAATGATTAAGAACTGGTAAGAAGATATGCTTATTATGACTAGTATCGCTAATAACTGAAAAAATATAAAAGATTTTAAATACAAATCATATGTGAAAAGAGAAGTCAGTTACCTCAAAAATTGTACGGATTAAAAATGATATTTGATGCGGTAGATTCGAATCTAGTACATCAATATCCTTTGAAAAACGTGCTAATATTCGACCACTTGGTGTTACATCGAAAAAGGAGATTGGTGCTCGTATAACACCATTTATCAGTGTTTGGTGTAAGGCAATGGCCGCTATCAAAGTCCCTAATTTCGGTGCCAAATCACAAAATACTGAACTAATGCCTAAAACATTATTATATCATAATATGAATTATAAATTGTTAATTATAATAATTATTTACCTTGACCAAGTCCTAATGCACCATAAATCCCTAAGTACATATTCCGTAGTTGGGTATCATTAGCAACATTCCGATCCGATGACCATTTTACTAACCACAAATTTGATATTACCGAGAAACATTGGAAAATCAAATTGAAGAAGAATGTTACTAACGACAGCACAATACCAATATGTTTCAAATAGTGCTTGTACACTGTCCACTTAACATTTCCAGTCTCCACTGTTTCCTTTTCAATTAATGTATCCTTTTCCTTTATCTCTTCCTTTGATGAGCTTATATTACAATCTGTTTTTTCGCCACGTCCACGTAAATTTGTACTATTACTTGATTCAGATATTTGCCGGGATAATGTTTGAAATGATTCTCGATCTGAACTATCACTGTGTGTATGTATGGTTGATACTCCTCGATTCAACTTACTACGAAGTTCTTCGCTTCCAATTGTATTTTCCAATTGTCGCTTGATCTCATCTAATTCGTCTTCTTCAGACTTTCCTTCTTGAAGGTATTGAATCAAAAATTCGGAAAAGCTGCTATGTTTAGTTATTAAATCCTGATAATTTCCGAATTCACTAATCTCTCCATTCTTTAACACATATATATTGTCCGTTTTGGGTAAATAAGTCAGAGCATGAGTCACCAGTACTCGAATTTTTGAACCTAATAATCCCTTTGTGCTAATCACTTCTTCAAATATGTGTTTTCCTACATGTGAATCTACAGCACTCAACGGGTCATCCAATAAATAGATATCAGCATCATTATACACAGCTCGGGCAAGTGATACTCTTTGCTTTTGTCCACCTGAGAGGTTTATACCTTTTTCACCAATCTCAGTTTCATCACCAGCTGGAAGCATTTCGAAATCTTGCTTCAGAGCACATGCAGATACTATACGATCATATAAATCCCTATCGTAAGGTTTACCAAAGAGAATATTATCTCGTAATGTGGCATTTTGTATCCATGCTTGCTGCGAAACATAAGCAATCTTACCAAGAATATTTACACTTCCACTAACTTTATTCATTTCCCCTAAGAACGCGGATATAAGGGAACTCTTTCCTGCTCCAACTGTTCCGACAATAGCCACTAATTCTCCCTTGTTAATTCGCACACTTATATTTTTAAGACAAAGTTCATCAGTGTCTCCCCAACTAAAGTTTCCATTATTAATCACTAGAGGTGAACCTAAAAATATATCCTTTAATAAATTAGTTCCATTTGTGTATCGTCACACTCACTTTCTGTGATATCATGGTTTACATTTTCTGGATCAAGTTCTTCACAATTTAAAAATTTGTTAATTCGTTTAATTGATACTCCAGTCTAAAAGAAAAACATGTTATTAGTATAGCGGTATGTATATCATATCAGATCGATGATAAAACGACAGATCTTACTTGAACCATATTAGTTATTAGCATTGGTAGCATAGACAATGGGAATCGCAATATATTAAATAGAGCCAGAGAGACAAAGGTATTCGTCTCGTTTAATACATTGCTCTCATCTACCAATACAAATGTAGCAAATGATACAATAGTCACCTAGAAAAGTTCATAGTAATAAGATTATTAATTTCATCAAAAAATTAATGGAAACCTACCAAGAAAGGTGCACAAGACCATATGAAAGATGTTCCAGCACTAAAATAGGCTGTTTTACGCAAAATTTTCACTTCTTTTTGCCGAATTTTTTGGATTTCGTTCTCAAAACTTTTCTCCCATGCATAAAGCTTTAAAACCTTCATTCCGTTAAGGATTTCATTCATTAATTTCACACGTTCATCTTTGTACTTCATTTGTAGAGTCTGCAGGTTTTTTAATTTATTCGAAATCATCCCGTTTATAGGAATTAAAATTAACATTACTCCCAAGCCTAGAATAAAAATAATAGTATAACAGTAACACTATCGAGTCACTTTAACAATGGATGGAAAATTTAATTTACCTGCTAATACAGATGGTCCAAGAATATCCCATAAAAAGTACAATGCCAATCCAATTTGTAGTGGTGCTGACCATAATAAATTAATGTAGCCAGTTAGATCAATAAAGCGTTGAGCATCAACAGCCATTAGATTCACTATCTCTCCCACAGTTGTATTTTTTTTAGTGGCATTCGACATAATCAACGCTTTCTTATAAATCGTACTAATTAAAACCGTTCGGATTCCAAGACCCACCGAAAACATTCTGTTAAAATATTGAGCCAATACAATCGATTGAATACAAGCAACAATGAATAAGGAAACAGCATAAAGTACTCCTCTCCATTCTGGTTCATCATTGTTGTCATCTCGTACATAGTCAATAATTAAACGTAATAATTGAGGTGAAACGAATGTTAATATATCTTGTGTCAATTTTAGACAGGATCCGAATATAAACGTTGGTCCAAACGTTTTACATAAAGCTGGAAGAATGGAAGCATTCTTTTTTAACGGTTTTGGTGTTGTGATATTAACACTGGTCCTATTCTTCCTATATTCGATTTTTGCTATGTCTGCCGGCTTCTTTTCATTATCAAATCTTCCTAAAGACTTATACCAGTGTTTTGTGAATATTGGAACCACTTCTTTCGAATAATCTTCAGGCTTCATAGACCACAAATCATCAGATTCTAATGGTTTCTTAGATCCTATCCAGATTAATTGATCAAACCAAGCGAAGAAGATTCGTGACAGGAAACTGGCGTTCAATTCAGGATTAGGGCGATCCATATTTATATACTTAGATTCAAGTGGCGCCTTATCAACGAAACAATTAAGTGTGAACTGAACACAAGTACAAGTAAAAAATATCATAAACGTAATAAATTGCTTTTCAGTCCATTCATTTTGTATTCCTGTTTGTTTCCGATGATTATTAAATAGCACTTCTGATCGACACCGTGGGATACTGCAGATTAGCAACAGCATCCAAAACAAGAAGAGCACCCCAGAAGTTCTTTGGCCAAATTTCTTGTTGAAATACGTGAGTGTACCAACCAATACCTAAAACATTTACATATACAATGATAAGATACACCAATATCTTGAAATAATTAAATCGGTATTAAAACTAAAAGCTATACTTACAAAAGTGATTAATTTTATAATAGGTGTGTATATGTGAACAGGATAGATAAAATTCTCATTCTTGTTACTAGCCGCTAAGAACAAATCATACACGGTGACAACTAGCAGTAAAATTACAATTAGGAGTTTCGAAATATTAACGAATCCCCAAGGTATCGATTTGAAGTAGCTGATTCTAAGGTAGTAAATTTCGAGCAAAGTGAATATCCACAGGAATATGCATGGACCCCATACAAGTACAGTTTGTTCAAAGCAATTAGTAAAATATGGGTCGTTGGTATCCCAAGTAATTGTACTATTCTAAAATGGATGTAAGAGTTTATTAAAAATATAGATAATCATAACTTATGAAATCTTACCCAAAATTGATCTCCGCAAAACTGATCCATTATGAAATTTTAAATAGTAAGAAGGAACACCGGTAAACTATTAAAGATATTAGCGCTATCATTAGTGTACTTAGTAATTGTTTAGTAATTTACAAAACAATTAGTTCATTTATTGAAGTTTCCTGACTACCAATTAATTTAAAATTCATTACAAATATGTTACTTTAATTATTACCACATATTAATCAATTTAATTAACTAATTCCATGTTAGAAAGATCTCAATAATAGTGTAGACTGTACAAATGTGATCAGATCACTGAATATTATGTTACTAAAAATGTTATTTAAATTCTCGTCGGTTCCGATTAATTTCATAACACCGAATGAATTTTCAAATTTTGATTCGTTTATTGAATGTGTGACATCACAAACACATACAAATGTATACCGTACGTCATCTATTGGCCATTGATAAGATTTATCTGTGTTTGCATGCATTTATTAAATGTATTCCGATTATCTTTCAACTGCCATGGAAAAATAATAAGATCATAACCCGTATAAATTTTCTAATTCCAAGCCAAGAACAATTTTATTGTACGGAATAGCGGTGTCTTATAAAAGAAGAATTAAGTGATTTAAATCGGTTGAATTAAATGGATTATATAGGAACCTTGTCGTTCATTAAGATTTAACAAATTTTTATGTAACAACTAAAGAATGGAATTTTCATAATATTTTATTTCAATCTATCTCTGCTATATTGCTTTATGATTGTTATTATAATAACTTTATTTTAAAATGGTATGAACATTTATATTATGGATTTAAAAAGTTATTTTTTAATTGTTTAATGAAATTATTTAAAAATATGTAAAAACCAGTAAGTAAATGATAATATATAGACAGCATTACTTATGCCAATGAAATCGAAAAGTTCCTTTAAAATTCAGTATCAAAGGGATAGTATTTATGACCTTTTGCACTGCAACATACAAAATATCTAAGTTTTTAAAATGTTCCTCCACCATAATAAAACAAAAGAAAACTTACTAATCATGAGTGAAAAATCTTGCGTTTGTTGGTATCTCGTTGATCGCTTGCATATCATTCTCATCGAGTTCAAAATCAAAGACGTTAAAGTTCGATTCAATATGAGATTTTTTTGTAGATTTCGGAATGACTACTACTCCACGATCAATTTGATAACGAAGGACAACTTGGTACACCGATTTCTTATGTTTATCAGCTATTTTTTTGATCTAAAATTATTATTATCAAAATAGATAAAAAACTATTGAAATATCGTTCAAAGACTCACAGTTTCATCCTTGACTGCAGAATTATCAGTTCCTGATCCCAAAGGTCCATATGCAGTCATCGTAATATGTTTCGATTTACAGAATTCTAGCATCTTTTTCTGCTTAAAATAAGGATGACACTCTACCTGGTTCATTACAGGTTTTATTTTAGCGATATCTAAAACGCGTAATATCTGATCCCTGTTGAAGTTGGATAAGCCAATGCTCTTGGTAAGACCAGCGCCCACTAACTTCTCCATTTCCTTCCATGTGTCAATATAATCAACGTCTGTAAGTTTAGGATGACCAATGAGTAACATTGGAGAATATTTTTCTTCAGGGTCAAATGCCATTGGACCGTGCATCAGGTATAAATCAAAGTACTCGAGACTCATATTTTGCAATGACTTTTCAATTGCTGGTCGAACTAAATCTGGACGATGGTCTGTGTGCCATAATTTACCGGTGATGAAAATTTCTTCTCTACAATAGTATTTTAATGAAATTTAAATTTATTCGGTAAAGTATGAATTACCTTTTAATCTTTCCCTCGTCGATTTTATTCTTAATGGCTTGACCAACTTCTGATTCATTGTGATACAATGAACCACAGTCGAAATGGCGATATCCAGCATCAATTGCCCAGCCAATCTGATCCCCAGTTACCTATATAAGTAAGAGATATGATTAATTACATATTTTATTAATATATATATTTATAGATTTACAGTATTAGTTCCCAGTCCAATAATTGGAATTTCTATTCCGTTAGAAAGAACAATATTTTTCGACATTTTTGGTCTCTAAATTCACTTATAGTATACACTGCGGACGATTGGAATTATTATATCTTACTGGATAAATTAGTTGCTTTTATATACATTTGCAAAATGTAAAGGTCAATGGACTTGTCTGTATGATATGGAGTTGCGGTTTTAGGTTGATCTGTAATTGCTGTAGTTTGGAGGTCAGACTTTAAATTTAATTTAATTTCCCAATTGCTAGGAATTTTGAATATTGATAAGGAAATATCAAATTCCATTGATATTTAATGTGGTGAGTTCAGAAGGTGACTAACATATTATCCAAAATTACAAAATTAATTCAATAGTATCTTTATTCAATGGTCAATACACGTAAATCCATTTAATTAACAATTAAAACTCATTTTTCTTCAGTAAAGTAACCAAAATGCCAATAGATTCACCAAACACCACGTTAATAATCAGCGTTGAATGGATAATATTTATGCGGTTTGATACTGAAATAATGATTTGAATAAAAACACTAGACACAACAAAATTACAAAAAGAAAAAAGTTTAAAAAAAACTTACTCATCAAACTTCACGTAACGGTTAACAGTTTTTATATCATCAATCTTCTTCATATCCTCAGCATCCAAAGTAAAATTAAATACATCCAAATTCGCTTCAATTCGGGACTTAGTAACTGATTTGGGAATAACGACAACTTCTCTATCGATTTGATAACGAATCAGAACTTGAGCAGTAGTTTTCTTATACTTATCAGCGATTTCTTTAATCTAAAAATAAAAGCATATTAATAGTCTTATCACATTCAATATTCAATAAGATAATAGCAAAATTACGTTTGAATCGTCGAGAAGTGCGACTTCTTTGGCGTCTTTGCCGGGTCTACCTGGGGATCCCAATGGACTGTAAGCGGTCAGTATGATGCCTTTTTCCTTACAGAACTCCATAAGCTTTTGTTGCTTCAGGTAAGGATGACACTCCACCTGATTTATGACTGGCTTAATTCGAGCTTTCTCTACCACACGTGTTACTTGCTCTTTATTGAAATTCGAAATTCCGATACTCTTGGTTAAGTTAGCATCAACCAGTTTCTCCATTTCAGGCCATGTATCAACATAGTCAACATCGGAAAACTGTACTTTGCCATCCTTATCAACTGGGAATAAATCAGCACCTTCCTTGAATGCAACTGGCCAGTGAATTAAGTACAAGTCCAGATAATCCAATTGCAAATTTTTCAAAGTTGTTTCAATTGCAGGACGTACTAGGTCTGGACGATGAAAACTGTTCCACAATTTACTGGTTACGAACAAATCTTCACTAAAATCGAAAATAATGTGGATAGATATTACAGTAATGCAACAACAGAACAATAAGAATACCGTTTAATTATTCCTTCGGTGATTTTAGCTTTAATTGCATCTCCTACTTCATTTTCATTTCCATAAATATGGGCACAATCAATATGCCGGTATCCAGCATCGATGGCCCATTTCACAGCTTCGGCAACTTGCCCCTTTGGAGACTATACAATGAAAATGAAAGGATTGAATCAAATATGGTTATAAAAATACAACATTAACTAACGTTCCAGGTGCCCAGACCAATGATTGGCATTTTTTTGCCATTAGATAATTCCACAGTTTGCACCATTTTACAAATTTCTGCTACCAAATTGCGTGTGAACTTAATTGTAACACAAATAGTTTAACTCAGTTCGAAAGTAATAAATGACGCTGTTTTTATAGATATTATTTGAAATATATCACCAAACTAGTGTTTGATAAGAATTATCTAATTAAATTAAGGCTTGATAAATAAGTACTTAGTTCCAATTAAGCAAGCAAAATTTTTCGATGTTTACCTTCTACCAAATTAATTTGCGGTTAGGAATTTTGGATTAGTGCCGGTTTGCGGTTGCAGTTCCGCTATTTCATTTAGGTCCTATTTTTTTAAAATAATTTCCCTATTGGGTCAATGAGTTGACCCCTCTTATCAACCGAATTAATAGCAAGTCAATGACCAAATTAATAAAATTGATAAAATTAATTTCAATTACTCCAAATTCACGATAAATTAGATAGCAACATCATTCCGGATGCGGGTGACCCAATATTAAATGGTATCGCATTATCTTGTACCAGTAGCAATATGTATATTTTATCTGATTAATAAGAAATTAATGTTATCTTCTTTATTGTTCTTACTGATTCGAAATATATAAATTCCATGAATAAAGAAAAAATTGTTTGTATCAAATTTTCACAATATATGCAATTATATGGGAATATTATAGAATTTAATTAATTCATATACCAAATTATGTCTCTTTGTAGCCTCTATTCATGGCATTAAAACCACCTACCAAGAATGTTAGTATATCTCATTAGATCATCAAGAATTTCTTCGAATAATTTATATCAAATATTTAATTTTTCTTCTGGAAAGTAGGGAATATCCCATAGAAGAGAGATAGTTACATCGAACGCCAGCGCTTAGATGATTAGCTGAAGTTATGAGTGGCGCTCGAAAGTTAATGTGGACTTTCCTTTGTTATTATCTAATAAATTGTCAGCAAATAAGTTGACTTTTGTTATTGTTGTCTATTTTTGTTGTCTATTGAATGAATCAGCTAAATAAATACGATTCCAAAAAATTAAGCAATCAAAGTAATATTGCAAAGTATTAAAAAGTTATAAAATCTTCGGGATTCACGTAATTTATTCATTCACATTCAAGTGGTAAGTAATCGTGATTGTGTTTAACCAAAACAATGTTTAAAAATATAAATTTGTCATTTAGTTGTATTGTGGTAAAATTTCTTTATTTGATTCATCTCACGAAATCTTTCTGTGAAACTAAAATTCTGGAAAACCTTGAAAACGATTGGTATTGGGTGGCTTAGACGCAAATCTTTATTTATTCATTAATCGTACATTTTATGTTAATTTTTAGCCATTTCGTTTAATAAACTTATCAGCTTTACGGTCATTCTGTATGTAAATTTTCTTAGAAACCGATCACATCTCAAAATATTATGATATATTTATAATATTTGTTTGATTGTATTCGCAATATACTTACTCATTTACAGATTATAGAAGCTATTCCAACGGGTCAACCCATATAAATTGACGAACCATCTCTAATTAAGTTTCATTCAGACTCTAGATTTGAATTCAATCAAAATGTGTAAGATTCAGAATATTAAATACTTGTGCTTAATTGCACTTTCATTGGTCGTAATTGTAGCATCATCATCCTTGGATAATGTAAACGAGTCCTCTGACAAGAAGGCTTTGTGGCAAGAGTACAAAGTAAGTGATATTATCACCAAGATGATGACGTCATTACAAATTAAACAAAATTAGTTGAAAGAGCTAAATTAATTATTCGTTTTGTTTTAGACCAAATTTTCAAAGGAATATTCCGGTGAAGAGGATGAAAGACGTTACCAAATCTTTGCTGCAAATGTAGACAAAGTCGTTGCCCACAACAAGAAATACGATGCTGGTGAAGTGTCTTACTCTCAGGGAATCAACCAATTCACTGATTTGACTCCAGAGGAGTTCAGCAAGAACAATCTCGGTCTAAGAATTCCAACAAAGGAATAAATTGACAACCATTCCGACGTGTATTATGTTTACCGTTATAATTATATTTTCTTATAAATTTTATCGTAATGTATCGATGCAATCTATTGCGTCTTATCCAAAACAATAAAGTGACAAAGTGTATCAACTAATAATTGAAATGTGGTTTAAATCCAATTATATTTTAATCATTGAACGGTTAAAGCTTCACAATTGTTTTTACAATGCAATCTCGTCTGAGTCATAATGTCACCCGGCACTTAACTTATTTACAAATGATAATAAATTTGAATTTTAAATTGTTATAGTTTACTATCAATTACGTGTAAATATGATCTGCCAAAAGAAATACAGTTACAACAACAGAACAAGAGAATTTTGTTCCACATTTCAAAATCGAACGTATGAAATTTTAATTTATATGTTTAACCTTTTATTATCTCATATCTGTTCATGTTTGGAATGTACTCAATTTTTTTACTTGTCGCCGAACAAACATTTTAATATTGTTTTTTTAACGTTTCTAATTGCTGTAGTTATTATAAGAGATTAAGAAATTACCTTACAAGTAGATATTAATTGTGACACTATTTAATTCATTCTAATAATCGTCTTTAAAAACAATTTCCTATGGATTTGCAAAATGACTATAGTTCCATACAATACTGTTAGCTCTAAAATTTGTCTTCATTTACCGAAGGAGCAAAAAGCGATCATTAGTCAAAATAATTGGCCAATGATATGTAGTGGAATAAAAAGTATATCTCGTTTAATGATTTATAAAGTAATTTAATTCTCATCAATAGTAAGATAAAACCATGATCAATTTATCGAGAATGCTTAGTTCATTTTCCACATACCATCAATCATAATATGGTAAAGTTAACGAATAATTATTTAGGGTATTTCTATGCCTTGTCATTGTTAGTCCTGGTCATTGCTACTTTGGAAGATCCAATGAGAACTGACGATGTACTACAACTTTGGAAGGAATATAAGGTAAAATATCGAAACCATAATAGTTGTTTTAATTCCAATTTCACATTTTTATACTTTTAGATTAAATTTGATCGGAATTATACGGACGAAGAGAACAAACTGCGATTCCAGAATTTCTTGGTTACATTTAATAAAGTCATTACTAACAATGAAAAGTTCATAAATGGAGAGGTTCAACACTTAGAGGCTCTCAATAATTTTGCAGATTGGAGTAAAGATGATTGGAATAAAATGCGAGGGATTCGCCTTAATAAAAAATAAATGAATAAATACGAAACGTTATACGAAACGTTATACAAAATCTTAATCGCTCCAGCTTACAGGCAATACACCTTTTGAATCAATTTTGAAATATGATCATTTGTATATCTAATTGCAATCTAATAAATAAATTGTCATAGTAAATGACAACTTATACAACCGCAAACATGATCTCATCTAAATTTATTGAATATTTAAGTTAAAGGTTGATTACAATATTATTATTTATCAGCTAACCATTGAACTGTTAACGAGTATATATATTGTGAATTTTATGGTATATAAGTACAATGGTTTAATATTCCCCGAGCAATTAAAATTCACATTAATACTAATACCGATATTAATAACTTCAATTGTTAAATAGGTAGAATAGTAAAAACAAACTCACCTGCCTATATGAATAATTTCCTTCAATCAGATTTATTCCAATGTATCGTTTGTCGCTATTCACAAGCGAAACTGCTAATCTGTCGTTTAGAATATTTCTAAAAACAATGAGATATTAAACAATAACTGAATTTGTTAATACAATAACATAAAAATAGAAATAAATCACTGCTGGACTTAATTTTAATGAATTACTATCGGCGATTGCAATATTGTTTGCAATTCTATCCTCTAAGGAATATATTTTCATATCACCATTAAGAGAATATCAATGACCGGATAACATTGATAAATATGTCATTATTTTAATCCTAAAATTATTTTACTATATAATCAGGATCAATTATTATACAAATTTACAGTTCAAGTGAGACAATCATGCAGTTAATTCGATTCGGGTCAGTAATTCTTCTATTTGCTGCGTTTTTATTGTGCAGCAAATTAACTTTAGGACATCCATGTCATGAGGAGCATAATCACACGTCCCATCAACTGGTTAAACCGAATACTGGTGTTAATAGAAGGATGGTCCATTTACATTAATCGGACTCTGTGTACAAGATCCTAAAGAGGTTTTTTCATGAAAACTTAATTTATTGTATTCGAATTCCACTTTATAATTATTGGAGAGTATAAATAAAATAATGTTACGAACCAGTTAAATGATACTTTGCAATACATTTCTAATTAAAGGTTTCAGCTAATAACAATGTACATCATCGAGAAATATTTCAACTAAAAATTGAAACTTTTGTAAATACATTACACCGTTGTTTGTCGTTCTACCAGGTATCAGGATATTCTGTTCCCTTATCTTATTTTCATAATTAATATCGTATAATGCAATTAAATTAACAACCGCAATTTAATTTGTTCTGTCGAATTATATTAACGCTACGCTAAATTCTAAGTTGATAGCGATAAAACACTTCATTTAGAAATTACTTACCAGATTTGTGGAAATGCCGAACAGCTTCAGTATACTTGCACTCATCACTAACTTAATTACACATTACACTAATTTAATATAAACTTAATTCCTTAATTTAATACAATTTCAATTATAAGGTAAAATAATAATAAATAAGCACAATTTGGCACAGTGTGGCATTTAGATTCTCTCCGCAGTAACGCTGTAATCGAATAATTGCAATTCTTCAATCTTTCAGCCATTTGCCACCAGTCGAATAATATTTCAAAATGGCGGCAAGTTGCAAAGGCTCAATTTTTGCTACTCGATGTCATAATTGCATTCTCACCTTAATTTTAGATATTCAATAGAATCTTCTCACAGTACTATACACACGATACTTAGTGACTAGTTTGTTGGAACAGGTGCACAGAAAATTAGTTACTATCATTCTGAAATGTCCAACTTGAATTTGATTCTTCACTATCGACAGCTGATACATTAGGTAATTTGAGCGGCATCGGCTTGGATAGAAACTTTTGAAATTTAGAAAGAAAAAAGTTAAGAAATATTTTGATGTAGTTTTCTGATCCTGACCGCATAATCAGACGAATTCCGATGTCCTTCCACATTCTGTGCCAGTCTCATATAAAAATTCACTCTGTCATGTTCAATGAAAACTGGAACACTGTGGTGTAACAGTAGAACAGAAACTCTCCAATAATTTAATGTTTTTATACTTTTATTTAATTTCTATAATTTGATCTAAAAAAATTAAAGGAGCATAAGTCACGTATTGTGTTGTATTCTTTGACTACCGAATTAAATATAAAAACGTAATGACAAATAAAAATTTCATTTCAGTTTCGATTATACTTTTGGATATTATCTATTTAATTAGACATCTTGAATAATGTGATTGATGACTCGAATAAATTAAATTGATCAATTGTTCTTATTTACTTAT
Organism: Coboldia fuscipes; assembly: GCA_001014335.1. Taxonomy (NCBI): domain Eukaryota; kingdom Metazoa; phylum Arthropoda; class Insecta; order Diptera; family Scatopsidae; genus Coboldia; species Coboldia fuscipes. The sequence goes on from JXOR01000295.1 coordinate 259,336, forward strand.
AATTAGATGAAATAATGTAAAATGAATTAAAGATCATTTAAAGAAAGATGAAGAGCAATTGCTAACTAAAACTATGTTAACGTTTATCCGGTACAAATTTAAAATTAAATTAACGCTTTTCATTCACGACTGAGATTAACGAAATATTTTCAAATTCATCATATTCATCAATGTAATGCTCATCATTGTTATGTGAAAATTTATTTCATTTTCTTTATCATAATTCATTTCATTTTAATCTAAATCCCTTAATAGACATTAAAGTTATACTTAAGTTTATAATAATTATGTGTATGTATATAATCGATTAGTCCTTTTTGACTCTTATTTACTGGTTTTAAGTTTGTTCACTTTCTTCTGTATTATTTGACTATATTCACCTTTACACGTCTGATCCGAACATATCAATCAACCAGGTGTGACTGACCAAAAATTAGATTTCCCAACTGGCTAAAAATGTCATCCGTTTCTATCGTACATACATTTTCATTGTCATTGACAAATAACTTCTAACCAACCACTGACCTTTTATCCGTTCAACTCCATCATTTTTATACCAAAATTTAGTGTCAAATTCAAAGGATAAATTATTTTCATCATTCATTAATTTATCAATTAAATCCTTTCATTGTTTTCATGTTATTATTTTTTTTTTTATCTAAGGTACATTTATATTTCATTAATATTCTTATAATGCAAGAATTATATGTTATGTATATTACAATATGAATTAGATAATAACCATATCGTATTTATAATTAATAATTTTTACTTCTCACTAAAAATTGTTACAATTTACCTGTTATTTATCAGTTTTATATTCATTAGTGTTACTGTTTTATATGTTATGAGATACACAGTTCATTTATTTATCTATTTGAATAGTGTCCTTTAATTTTCTTTCACTGAAAAGTGTATTTTAATTAAATTTCCATTAATTTGATGTAAATGTGTGAGAAGAAAATTTATCGTTATGTTTAATTCCAAAAATTGTCCTGAAAAAATGTTTCAGTGTATAATTGTTTTTAAATTTTCAATAAGAATCAATTAGTGTGCTGAGAAGTCTTAGGAATTGGTTTTATTCTTGTGTTTTTGGTATTTGTTTTAGTTCAACGAGATCTACAACATCCAGAGTTATAATTCGAAAATGACCACTAACAGGAACCAATTTTTGAGTCCATAAGATTTTTGAGTATTTATCCATTGATTAAATTATCCATTCAAGAATAAATTCAATTAGAAAAAATTCTTCACTTAATCAATGGCTCAGAGAATTGTTAGTCACAAATAGATCAGGTTCCCTTTATTATTCTAATAATTCACTAACAATTAATCCATCAAGTATGATATTCGCTACTAAACAATTCAGATTAAATTTCAACGTTTCTTATTTAAAACATTTCTCATCATTGCATAGATAATCAACGATTGTATAATGATACTTTCGCATTAAACTACAATGATCAACGGAATAATGAAAAAGAGTGGTGAACTATTTAACTGTTTGACTCAAATTTTATGCAACAGCAGCAGCATATCTTATAAAAATCCAATGTTATAACTTGAGTTGTACAACTACAATCCAAATAATTTCATTAAAACGTTAAATATTTTGCATTCCTAACGTTATAATATCAAAATATAAATGACGTAAATTGGTGTGTATTTCGGTATACCGAAGATCATGCATGAATACTATAGAAAATTACATCTCACGATTTTTTAGTAAAACGTTGTTTTTATATTGCAAACTACAATTAGTATTCATTAAAGAGAATGATTCACAGTTGTTGGTTTCTGTTGTATTTTAAAAGTTAATCAAATTGTTTGTCAGATATTAACTACAATAAAGTTTTAAATTTCATTCATATGTGTTACATCTCACTTAATTCAATGTTTCCATTACTAATTAATTAGAAGCAATTTAATTAAATTCAATCGTAATTATATTCCGTATCAGCTGTATCATTCAATTGAGATGAAAACAGGTAAGTAGTGATTGTGTGTCAGGTGCATTGCTACTCCAAACTCATCAAGTATAGAGTGTTGAAGTGTATTTTGTTATTTCGATGTTAAATTGATTACAAATAAAATAAAATTCCATTTTGTGTTTCATTGATTATAGGAACAAAAAGGTAAGGTTTTCACTTTCTGTCCTCCAGAACTTAAAAATAAAGTAAAAGGATATTTTATTTTAGTGGAATTCAAATCACAATAATGTAATGTCCGATCGCCACGTAATCAAGTAACAAACTTTTTTGACTGAAATTTAAAAGTGTTGTGAACTATTGAGAGTAATTCTGTGTTGTTCAATGCAAATATAAAATACCAAAAGTGAAGTAATCCAAATTCGATTGAATAGATAATAAAACAAAATCAAATCAAATCGATCCATATCAGTTATGTTTTGTTATTTCTTTGACTTTATTCTTGAATAGTAATTCTCGTCCTATTTATTTTAATTTAAATTTTTAATGGTTTCTTGTTTCAATTATAATTTGTTCAATTATCCAATGGTTTTAGCATTTAATATGTATTCAATATTATTACTAAAATGATTTTTGTGTATTATAATTTAAAGTGTTACATATAATAATTATAATTACTTTCCATTTCTTTTTATGTTAATTAAATGTATCATAATGTGTTTTTCTCCATTATTCAATTAGCTAATCACATCTGAATTAGATGTGAATTACTATTATCATTGGAATTTACTTTTTTTCTGTTGGGGATTCTTTCTAACGTTAATAGTTTTGTTATTTTCTTTCCATTTTCTCTTGAGCCAAAACATAATAATTTGGTGGTGGTAAAATTGAATTTAAATAAAAGTGGAAACAGAAGAACCAATTAAGGACAATTATTCTAAAAAATTTCTTAATGAATCACTGTAGAGATTAAATGTACAGGTGTTATGGTGACAAACGAAGGATTATAGAAATGAAATTAAAAATTAATAAATGTGTAACACGCAACTGGTCTTTGATAGAACTGATAAACTTTTCTTGTTATGCTTTTAATGAAATCACAGTGAAAAGAATAAAAATTATGGAAATAAAACAAACATTGTGATATATTGGAGGAAGAATATTTTAATCATATTTTATAAGTTAAATTAAAAATATGGGGAATACATTCATAAAGATATAACATAGTTTTGTTTTCCATTTTTTACTTCATTTATATGTTTTCTTCATTTTTATCGCGCATTAATTCAATATAACTCGGAACGGAACAATACGAAAAACAAAAATTAATAATATAATTCATCATTTGCATAATTTTCTTGTCTTCATTTATCTCTTTTCTTTCTCTCTCTCTTTCAGTAAGTAAAAAGTATGTGAACATAATTCGTAGTGTTTTCTCTTTTTTGTTTTGTTTTATCTCTGTTATACGACTAACCTAAACACACACAGTTTTTTTTATTTTTATTTTTTTTTTTGTTTAATTAAATGATGTCCTGCCTTACACATTATGTAGATTTTTAATCCATTTTATCTAAATCTTTATAATTTTCATTTTTTTCTTTTATTTCTTAAAGTGTTTAATTTTTTCTTTACTTTTCTCTATGTTTTATTTAAATATATTACCAAAGAAGATAGTTTTTTTTTTTTCAAATTTTGTATTTTCTTAATCATGAAAAAAGATTGTTTTTATTTTTAATTATCATTTTGATATTTAAAAAGAAAGAAATAATTTAAATAAAAAAAAAAATTTCTATGATTTTCTTTATCAATAAGATTTTCTTTATTTTTTATTTCGTTAAAATCAAATGTGTGAAAAACAAGTAAAAACTGATGTTCGATATAAGAGTTTTGTTCGTTTTCTTTGCATTTGCTTATTGAAAACTCAGCAAAATTCCATTTGTTGGGTGTTCTTCAATAACATAATTAATTTCCACAGTAAATTACTTGATTAAGAAATTTATTAAAATTAATTGCATCATATCTTGTTTATCCAATTTCTTGTGTGTACCATAAGTTATGTTTAACTATAATCCATAATTCTTTTTATTTACCACAATATCTCTATTAATTTGTAATTTTAATTCAAATTATTTTTTTTTTGCATGTTTTTAAGTATATTTTTTTTGTTTTCAATGTTTTTTTTTTTTTTTAATTTCTACAATTAATGGGAAATTCATTTATTATATACGCGCTTTTCTTATTTTTATACATTTAAAAGAAAAATAGTTTTTTGTTCTTCTTGGTACAGAATTTGATGGTGGTACAAAAGTAAACATTTATATTCGCTATAGTTCAATTATATTTAAAATAAACAAAATAAAAATATGAATCCAATTGAAAAAAAAAAAACAAATTGTATTCGATCATCCTTTTTCGTTATCGATTGTTAACTGTGTCTTTGGTAACTCTGTGGTTTACCAATCAAAATGCTCTATAGATTTAGTTTAGAGTTAAATAGGGAATTTTGCAGTAAAAATCAACCCACAAAGATTGAAGAATGCGACAAAATTCAGTGTCATCATCATGCACAATTATCAAATAGACTAAGTTCAAGAAGGACGTGAACATTCATTTAAAAGAGGAAAATCAAAACGGCTTAGTATGTAAAACTACACTACGCAGTCTTTAGTGCCACGTTAACATTAAACATAGGAATTAGCAAAAAAATAATGATTTTTTTTTTGTTTTTTTTTAAGTATATTTTTACTTCTTTTATTATATCGATTACATTCAATAGAAATTAAATAAGAATTGAATTAAAGAAAAAAAAAACTTATGATCAAGGATGTGTTGTGTATGTGATACATAGACTCATCTCTAACTAAATGAATTTTCACAAAGATTTTTATTCTTAATTTTTTTTTTTTTGTTCAAAATTTCTATAAAGAAAATTTTTTTAAAAATGAAATTGAGATCGGGTGGAGGATATTTAACATGCATTGTTCAGATCGCTTCCGCCATCACTGAATTTCGTTTTATTAATTAACAAACAAATTATAAATTTCCCTTAATAAAATATTGAATAAAATTTTCTTTTTAAGTTTTTACTTCATATAATTATTTCGTTTATCTGAATAATCCTAAATATTGGTAGGGTGACGTTTAACATCACATCCATCCAATGGTTGATAAGAAATAAGAAAACAGACATTAAATACTATTATAATATTCTCTTTCTTGTTAAATGATTGTTACAATTCATACAATAATTCATGTTCTTTTCTTTTTTATGTTAATTAATTTTCCTTTTTCTTTAGTTAAATTACAAGTAGAGTGTTGTGTTACATTTTAAATTATCTTCTCAATTTTTTATAATTTTTTTTTTTTGTACCACCATCAATCTATTCTTTATTTTATGTATTTTTATGTATATTATGTTTTGTAGTTTTATTTTTTAAATATTTTTTTTTGTTTTCTTTAAATTACAATGTTTAGCATTATATTGTTGTTATATCTTTTCAATTACGATTCATATTTCATTAATTATAATGTATTCCTCAAAAAAGTGTCTTAAACAAATACGAAGGCTTTAATATAACAAACACCAGTTTCTTGAAAAGCCGCTCACTTCGAAGTCATCATGGTCACGAATTCTGAAATTAAAATATATAATGATGAATCACGTCAGATATTGTTATCACAAATTGTTAGGTTTTTTTCAGTATTTATTTTTTTTGTCATAATTATTTAGCTTATTGGCATTATCTTTAATATGGTAATTTTTATACTAGACAGTTTCTGGTATTTTATTACTGTTTTTTTTTTTCTAATTTTATATCTTACACCAGAATAGTACAAGTAAAACAGAAATTATGAATAGAAATAATAAATATTTATCTTAGAGGATTCAATTTATAGGAACAGTTTTTTTGCAGTTAGGTGCTGGTGACAGAGGAGAGTATTGATCACTTTAGCATATAATAAATTAATATGAATCATTATGAATAAGATATTTCAATGAATTAAATAAAATTAAAAGTTATTTGTATTACAGTACAATAAAGAAAGAAAACAAATCTTTAGTTTCAGTACAGATAAACATAAGACAGAGGTATGTAGTAGTTAGAAAGAATATATGATTCTATTTTTAATCTCCAAATGATTATGAATAATTTAATTATTGAATAGCATAAAATAGTGCGCGTAAAATACATACGTTTTCAATGTAGCATAATTAATGTTTCGAATAATTTCGAATAGTTTGTTAATGTATATTAAATTAAAACATGAAAAATGTGGACTATGATTTACCGTTTTAAATTGATTATGCATTCAAGAGTCAAATTAATAATTCAAAAGGATGTGGAATATGAAACTCAAATGAAAGTTTCTTCCAGATTTTCACATAATGTGGAGAGTTCATTGAATCCCTTGTGTGCATTATGAAAAACTAAAAACTTTTCTCACATAAACATGAATGATGGAAATAATAAAGAGTATGACGACGGTGTGTGTATTATGCGAATAAAGGAACAGTTTTTAGTTCAATAAATGTCTGTTGATAAGCATATGTCTTAATGAATTTTTAAACAGTACATTGTATTTGTGTTCTATAGTCACTCTTTCATTTAGTATGGGGATGGAAAGTCATTGATTATACAGAATACACTATAAAAACCATAATATTAAAGAAAATAATAAAATTCTGTTGAACATATGAATTAATAATTAACCAAAGGTAAACAATTTCAATGTTAAAAATGTAATTGGATTATTGAAAAAAGTTTCTATTATGGGAGTATATTCTTGATGTACGGAGAATCTGTTCTCTTTCATAAATTTTCTGATATTTTGAATAACACATGAAAAACTCATTATTATTAATTTATGTTTTATAGATTATAGGTATTTGCCTGTATGCATAATTTATTTTATTTGATTTTTCCCATTCAATAAAGTTTTATAATATTCATTATATTGTGTGTGTGTGTGTATATGTGCGTTTGTTAGGTGCAATCCAATTAAATGCCAATTATGACCCTGAATTAATTCTAATTAAATCCCAACATACTTTTTTATGTTTTAAGTTGCACCATTGATTAAGTACTAAATTTTATTTAAATATCTAATTCCATTTAAATGCTTTTGTGCTACAAATGAGCATTTCATATTATCTCATAATTCATAATACAATGGAATTGTGCTTTCTTAGTTTTTTGCACACAAATTCCATAATAAAATATTCGATTAAATTTCCTTTTGTATTTATATTTCATTTAAAATTTTTGTTTTTTTGTTTTCACTTTGGCAAGGATTCTTTACATATTTGATTCATTTATTTTTAAATAAATTACTTTTCCCTAAACGAATTTTCATTAAAAACTTTTAAAATTTTTCTTTTTATTATAATTCATCTAAAATGTATTATTTGCTAATAATTATAATTTAATTCTTTGTAAATTTATTGCATTATATTTCATTTAAAAAAATTCAACCATTTTTATTGCACAAATGAGAATTCTTAAGTTTCATTCTTTTACTTTAAATATTCTACTCTGTTTTTGGCATATTTTGTGCAATTTAATATCATTTTTGGTAACTCCTCTAGAGTATTGATTAATTGTGGGTATAATTATGTATATTTTTAACTTCTACAATACAAATATAGATAACAGTTAAATGTGTTTATTCATTTTGTTTTAAATTGTTTCTCTATAAAATAAACACATAGAGATACATATTTAAAATATTTTTATTACTTTTTTGTCTTTTAATGCTTGAAATTCAATATAATTTCATTTATTTATTGATTTTAACTTTCTTTTTATTTTCATTTAAAATATCAATTAATTGTAAATAGTATAAATGAACGAATAATATATCAACAGATTAAGATCATTTCGTTTATATATTTTACTTTTATTTTGTGGTTTTCATTAAAACTCCCCATAATTATGTGTGTATAGTAATAATTCAAGTATCTAATTCTAGTGTGGATTAATACATCATTTGTCCCATGTAAGTTATAATTCGCTAATTAAGTACACCTAAGTAGTTTACTAATTCGTCACTGATTGTTATTTAATCCGTCAGTTGGCGAATTATGTTTTTCTCATCACTATAGCTGGGGGCTCATCAATTTTAATTAATCAGTTCAAGGATACCCTGGGTTCCAGACCGCTAATACATTTTTTAAAGAGATTCAAAATTCTATATTCTTAATATAATGGAGATTTTTACTCTCATCTCAAGTACATAATTTTCTCCTTTTAATAAACAAATCGAAATAAGATGTAATCCATTTGGATTACACATTTTAAAAGGTTCCTATAATTGCAATTTGTTTTCATCCTCTCCCAACATCTAATACATGTAAAGATCTCTCTAATAAGTTTCTCTTACAATAAGAAAACTATTGAATTTCGCATAAGAATCAGAGAACATTATATAATTCATAAAATACTATGATTGTTTTAAATTCACATTTTTGAATAATTTCTTTTCTAATATCAATCACTTTTCGTTTTTCCACTTAATTAAGTGTTTTTCATTTAAATACTGAATTAGAAAATGAGAAAACAATTATTTTACTTAAAAATAAAATTTCTTATCAGTTTGCTTGTTTTTATACTAAGTACTCTTAATAGACTCTGTGTATGTTTGGCTAAATATACAATAATTCTTATTTATTTCTTTTACTTTGTGTTTTTCTCTCTTTGGCAATATATAAAATGAACGTGTTTATGTATATAATTAACTTGGTAATTCATATTACAATTTATATCACTCACAAATAAACGTATTTCATGATTTTTATTATTTCAGGTGGAAATTTTTAATGACGACTGTGTTGTCAGACATTCATATTTTATTTGACTTTATTAAGCTTCTCCAGGTTAACATTTTTATTCTCACAAATTGTTATTTATTAAGAAAGAAAAACAACTCTCAATAACTATTTTTAATTGTTTTACATAAAAATAAGTTCGGTTTTATGTAATTATTACTTTAGTAATTAATACGTCATTAAAAGTCCTTTTCACTTAATACTCTAAAAATATCATTGAAATTGATTTTCTATTTGTAATGTATTGGTATCTTTTTTTCATCTTTCTATAAAATTATTGTAAAATTGCATTTAATTTTATTATTTTTTTTCCATTTTCAATATTAATTGTGTGTATCATTTTGTTATGTTTTCATTTTAATTGCACTAGAGTTACTCGATTTTATCATAGTTCTTTAACTTTTTTAACGATTTTGTATTCTGATTTAGATCAGAAACTAACAAAAAGTATTGGTACAAGGACTTGTGTTTGTATCCTGTCTTAATAGTTTGATTGTTAATTGCCGGAAATCTGAAACAATAATACAACAACAAGTCATATTTTTGCTTATACAGATAGAAAAATAGTTTTTTTGTTGTATAGTGGAAGATATATTATTTTGAATTTTATATTTTGTCTTAATTTTGTTTGTGGTTCATTCGTTCTTTTCACTATAAAATCAATATAATTTCATATACATTATGTTAACATTTATATTCTGATTTATATTTAATGTAGTTTTGTATTTAAATAGGATAATACAATATTTAATTAGAATAAAATGAATAAAAATGATGAGTTTCTTTTTAAAACATAAAAATTAAAATATGAATAATTCCATATGAATGCCAAGTTAATTAAAATCGACATAATAACTTAAAGTGAAATGAAATATGTGATGAATGATGAAAATAATAAAAACCTTTACCAAAAAGCATAATATTCACATGTTTTCCTTAACACTCTAATTGAATTTTAAGCTTTTTCAAAAAACATAAAAATCATTCAATTTCTTACTTATTCAATGTAAACGTAACAAAATCATTAATTATGTAATGAAAACATTCGTTTTATATTAAATCATTCCAAATAATGAAAAGGTGTACAACTTCTCCATAATAAAAATGAATGAAAATGATAAACGACTAAGTATTTTTATTTATTTTAAATCGAATTATTGATTTGTTTTCTGTTTTTTAATTTTTATTTTACCCTTATTGCACAATGTATGTTTAGGTATTAATTTGTATTACAAGTGCCAAGTTAATATAAAATATAAAATTGTTTATTTAGTCTCATACTGATTGGACTTAAAAAAGAAAACAACAAAAAAAAAAATTAAAAAAGAAAAGAAAAACGAATTAAATGTGATGATGTATCGGTTGTACTTAATTATTGCCGTTATAAATCATATTTGAAGAGACAATTTAATTTTCGTTTTATTTATTGTGTACCATGAAATCAAATGTGTAGATTATGATTTACCATATCAACACAAGGATAGTTAATTGGATTTAATATTTTATTTACAGTACGATTGATGTGATGGGAAATGATTATTTTATTTAATTGTGAATTAGTATTACACAGTTACGATTAGTAATATTAAATCAAAAGCATATCAACAACACATTGGAAACAGAGAATTGAATTGAAATAATAAAAAATCAAATCTTTAGGACACATTCTTAGGAATCATTCACTTCGAATAAAGTGAAATTAGTCTATACCTGGTGGTTATATTTGGATTTACTTCAATTGGGAGAAATATAATCAATTATTTTGGACAGAGGAAAAAGACTCGAAGAATCAAAAATTAAATGAAATTTTATATAAACAATGAACTTACCTTCATAATTTACTTGTCCATCACCATCAATATCAGCTTCACGGATCATCTCATCTACTTCTTCGTCTGTTAATTTCTCACCAAGATTCGTCATCACATGACGGAGTTCTGCAGCTGAAATAAAACCATTGCCATCTTTATCGAAAACTCGGAAGGCCTCTCGGATTTCCTCTTCACTATCGGTATCCTTCATTTTTCTAGCCATCATTGTTAAAAATTCTGGAAAATCAATGGTTCCATTGCCTAAAAACAAAAAAAAATAAATTAAAATTCTATTCACATAATCATTTGTTCGGAATTTCTGGTTAACGTAAACGATCACAGTTTGGAATATATTTCTTTTTAAAAAATTTATAATTAAATTAAAAATGACGTGTGATTTGCATAACAAACGCCGCTATGTTTCGTGTGCATGCTAAAAAAAAATCGCATTTCAATTTAAAAAATTCAAAATTTTCTCTTTGGTTTCGCGCATATTCAATCACAAAACGATATCAATTCTAATTCTTCTAGACAACAAATACACTCATATACACTACACCAAAACTATACGATTTATTAACGTGACTTAAACACGATTGTATATTTAAGAATGAAAGCATTTGGAAAGGAAGAGAATATCACGGGTTCCCTTGTGCTTTACACGTATTGTATAGTCAAATTGTAGTTTAATATTAATATTTACTTGATCGAATAAAATTACTATAAATAACATCTCTTAATATTTATAGAATAATCTCAGAATCAAATGAAAAATCATGTTCCTCAGTATTTTCCAATAGTCAACGAACATAAAAACAAAAAAAAAAACACACACAACCGATGATTGTAAAAAGTAAAGTCAGAGAGAAGAAACAGAAAATCATCGGTTGTGGGGAAAATACAAATCTAATTTAACGCCATGTAGAATCAATTTGATTTTTCCAACTAATGAGCCAGTGTGAGATAGGAACACTTTTCATTTTCTTTCTGTGTGTTTGTTCAAATTTTCAAATGGCTAAAGATCAAAACGAGACGAAGAAAATATGTAATTATGTTGTATGTAAATTCTACTCTTGATCTTTCGAATTTTCTGTTTTTATTCCGGGGTCTGTGAGACAGTGTAATAGTTTTATTTGTTCATTTATTTTCACTTAAATGTTCATCACTTTCAACGCCTCGTAATTACATAGAATTTGACGTGATTTAAACGAGTGTGTATAGTATAGAGCCAAAACAACACATAATAACGAATTTAAATGAAAAATCATTAAATTATTTCCATTTAAAATTCACACAATGAATATTATTTTATTATTATTATTATTTTGAGTTGATTTCATGAAAAAGAAGCATTTAAATATTCTACCAAAATGTTAACAGTATTTGATTGATATGCATTAATGTAAACATACTCGTGGATCATTTAACATTCAACCCACGGGAGGGTAAAAGGCGGTAACGGAATTAAAATTCAAATACGAAATTCTTCTATTAATCTTTCCTCTTCATTAGCCTATAAAAGTTATACATTGTGTTTCTATCTATCACTTTGTGTATGTTATTACTCTAAAGACCTATTGGTTTCATTTTCATTTCTTTCAATTTTTTTTTATTATACCCACACACGATATATAGAATTTAACTGCCTATAATCCCCTCATTTATAAGTCAAATGTATCAATCACTAAGCAATACAATTATCAAGTATTTTGAATATTTTGGCAAACACAATATTCAGTTTAAAAAGAATAATAGTAAATAAACGGATGAGAACAGATAGATTTTTTATGCTCAAGGAAATCAGCCAAGTATTTTTTTTTTCACATATTAACAACCGTTTAAAAGAATATCATTTTTATTATGTTTCAGTCTTGTTATTTACCCCGGTCGATTGACCTCGAAATTTATTACGAAATATAATTGTGGTAATCCCAATACGGAGTGGAAAATACATGGAAATCACGAGGAAAATATTTATAATTTTCATTGTAACAGTAATGTATCTAATTATCATGAAAAATCATAATTTATTATAAACGCATTCAATGAATTATCATTAAAAGTTCAGTGTCAAAGTTATTTTTTGTTTTATTTATTATGGGAATCCATTCTTCCCCCACATTTATGTTAAACTTTAATCGATCCCCAATTCTCTACCGTCTGGCAAAATGATATTTTATGGTTTAAATGGATAAATATGTTTATGTAAATAATAAAAACGAATAAAAAAAAACTAATTTTCCTTCAGTACACAATAAACGTGATTTTCACTTCGCAAAAAAAAACATTGAAGAAAATTCTATGGAATATGAAAATTCAACGTCGTTTCAGTTTAATTTCGTTTAAAATTCATTCAATTCAAGCGCATAAATCTATTGAGTACCCAATTTTTTGTTGTTGAATTCAAAACAAAATTTTCCATTTAAAATTTATGTTGAGTAAGCAGCAAGTATAAAGCAAAAAAAAAAAATAGTCAAAAAGAGTTATATGATTTCGGGCGAATACCTTTTGCCCCATACTAATTTGGCATATGTGGGAAATACTATTCTGAATAGTTCTGGAAAATATCACAAAAATTTAATTTCGATGTTATACGACTGTCAAGGATATTATATTGTTACCAATAAATGAAGTTTTTATATGGATTTTCATGCGAATGTTCCATTTGAAACATTATTCAAACTAAACACAAAAAGAAACATCGAAATGTTGTGACAATCAAATCAATCTATATCTCACCAATTTTCCCCATTCACATTTTTATGTTACTTTTTACCATTTTATTGGTTGCAAATTCGTTATATTTTAGGTAACAAATAAAATATGTGAGTGTTTATGTGAAACGCGTCAACATAATAAACCAACAATCAAAACAATAGAACACCCCAAAGAATCGATTCGATAAAAACCAATTTGTCTAGTGTTCATCTAGCTGCTGCTTGTCATGTTAAACAAGAACCATAATACATCGATGATGGAAGATAGTTGAGTGGCGCCTCCTTGTACCACACAAACCGATATCGGTACAAATTGTGATAATCCTTATATGTATACCAAAATCAGTCACATTCAGTTCAACTATCACAAATTTTCTTTCGTTTTTCCAATTTCTTTTTTTTCTTCTTGTTTTTGCATAAAAAAAAAACCAAATTACAGAAACATTTCTTTTAATATCGATTTTAAATAAATTTAGTAAAAACGATAACATAAATATTAGATTGAGAGAAATGTTATTTTCATTGACTATCAAAAACTTATAAGAACATTTTTATATTCTACTTTTGTTCAGTACATTTTTTTATTCCATACTGTAAACTGAAGGTTCACAATATATCCAATAACACTTCAACGAATAAAAATGTGATGTATAATAAATTAGTACACGAGCTGCGAATAAAATTTAATACACTTATAAATTAACAAAAGTCAGCATTATTTTAACATTCGAATAAGAAAATTTTATTTGTTTAGAGTTCACAGACCCTTTAAGAAACGGTTTCTTCGTTTAAGACGTTGAAAAATTTATTAATCTGATTGCAAATAATTTACAATTCAGAGGATTCTTCATGAATCTTTAAATAGATAAAAAAAAATGTATTTCACCGTTTCCACTGTCAAGAATATTAACTAATGCCACCTGATCTCATTCTCATACTAAGGAAGATACCCATTAAAATTATTGTTTCTCTTATCCATTCAATTTATGATTGAATTTTGTTATTTTTATTCAAATTTTTTGTTTGCTGTCTATTGTCTTAAATGTTATTAATTACTATAATATGTGCGGTGAAGAAAAAACAACCAACAAATAACAATTTTTGATGGCATAGCAATAAACCAAGCCCATATCCATTAGACTCATACAGTGTTAGATTAGACTACCCATTGAATGCAATGAATTAAATTCCATTTCTGTCTAATGATAACCAGGCCATAGTTGGGGATGGCATCGAATAAAAACGAACAGAGGAATTGGATGTCATCATCATCATCAGCACAATAATAAAATTGATGTTAGACTGGTGAAACCTCTTAAATACATAAAACTTAATGGAGGATACATCATTGTTGATTACAATACACACACACTGTGACTCATGGAATGAATCGCAAAAAAAAAAAAACAAAAAATTGGAGATAACAATGAAATGGCATCCATCTGGCTGGACCAGAATGATTTATATCCTCCTGTTTTTATCATTGCTCTTCTCGTTCTTTTGCCAATATTATTATGGTGAGTCCACATAATGTTTTTAACCATTTTCATTTTACAATCGCTTTGTGACTATTAAAAGGCCACTGCAGATTACAAACATAAATTCCAATGGGAATTTATTTTATTTTTTTGTTAGGACACAAAGTTCAAGACCCCCAATTCTCATACCCCCCGAAACCAAACAGAGATTAAGAAGAAGGTCAACCTCTTTAATGCAACAACAATAGAAGTAAAGTATTAAATCTTAATGCAGATTAAGTGGTCTCATCTGGTTACTAACCAAAAATCGTTACAGATCAAATCTTCGGAAACAATGAAATAACATCGGAAAATGGAGTATAAAACCAAACATATCCGCTTTATGATTTGATATAATCGTGATGCAATCAAATTCTCTGGATAACATTAGAATTAGAGTCCAATGTGTGTGGGTGCATATATCATGAAATTGCCTACAATTTATCTCTTGGAAATACTCTATTATATCGATGAAGTGGTCCCAAATTGATCGCCAAAAAAAGCCATGTTTTGTTTAGCTTAAAAGCCCCACAGGAACAAGAATAAAAGAATAAAATAAAAGAAAATTACAACTGAATTGTTTCCTAACCTTCAACGATGGCATTAAATAGAAAAGTTTCTTGTATCTTTTTAAATATACTTTCACTCATCGATTCCCAAAGTATATGGTTGCCACACATCGCCAATTGGGGATTGGACTCAGGGGTTAATAAAAATTACAAGTTATTGTCGAATAAAAGTTGATACAATAAAACTACATAAAATATGTTTGCTTATGTTCATTGTTATCTTCCGTTACATGCAATGCAGAGATTCATACTGATTGTTGTTGTGCTTAACTGAATGCGTATTTATTCGGTTTTTTTTTTTTTGCTTTTAATTCGACGGGCTACCTCCTACAGATTCCAATGAACTCCTTTTATGTTTTTACATAAATAGAATTGCGCATTTTTTCTTCACTCTGTCTCATTTTCATTATTTTTATTTCAATGGAAAATAAGAATTTCTTTTTGGAATTTTTATAAGACTTTAGTTGTACACAAATTGAAAGTGAACTTTTGTTCTTCAATATGCTATTTATGATTGCTATTTCATATTAAATGTATAAAAACGCCTTAACTGTTTCATTAAATGTTAAATTACTAGCAAACATGCACTGAAAGAATTTACCATCTTTCAGTTTTTAACAAAAGAACGAAACAGCAGATATTGGATTGAGATGATTGCTCATGGTTTGAAAAAATCTAAGGGCATTGCAATACTGACATTATTTTTTATGTTTCAATCCCAGATATCCCAATTCAACCGGAATGTTGAAAATAAGGTGGATATTTAAAAGATCCTTAGTTGTGCCCTTAGGACAACCCTCCATTCAAACGAAAAAAAAGCACCAGGACTTTATGTCTTAAGCCAGACCATATTATTTGCTATTAAATTTCACATTTTATATTATTCTGCTCTTCTGTTTTTTAAAAATATCTCTATTGTAATTTCTATGTCCATGTCAAGTATTTTTTCACGGAGCCTTGGAAAAGGGCCCATAAAACAGAATTCGTTTTTTAACCTTTGCCTCGACATCAATTTCTTCCATTCTTGTTTATCTCACAAACGCTATTCCCATTCCTCTTTTCAGTCAAAGCTTCCCAATCAAAATAATTCTTTAAATTCGCTTGCGCAAAAAAATAAAATTATTATGATCCAAAAAGATTTGGATAACACTCTGCCACCCAACAATACTAACTCCAACACCAAATTCCAGGATTATTATGGAACGGCCAGAAAAAAAGATTATCTCATGTGAATACCAAAACGGGGCATTATGCAAACAAAAAAATTATGTTTACCCATTTTTCCCATCTTGTTTTTGCCTTTGAATATTCCTTCATTTATAGCACAAGAAAAAAAAACGAAATTTGATAGCTTTTCATAGTACAAAAAGAAAGGAAAGAAAATATAAAAATCATCCCAACTAACTGAAAATCCGTTATGATAGAATAAAAAAGAATATAAAGATGATAAAAATCTAGACAACTTGAACGAGACAACTTCACCAGTATACAATTGGCTTTTCCTCGGGTGGTAAATAAAATAGAATAGTCGTTGTACAAAACAACAACAACAACGGTAAAAAAAGGACCAACAAAAAATTGCTCTCACATTTAGACAAACAACCAAAGATAAAAGACGGAAAAAAAAGAAAAATAGTAGAAAATATTTCCTTTTTCTCTGAGAAAAAGAAAAAGTTTTTCTTTATTCCGTTCGGTTTTTTTTTATTTGATATTTCAACTTCTATCCGTCCTACATTTTTAGTATGTGACCTCAAACGAGGAATAACAATTGGCCATTGTGTATCCTAAACATCACCTAGAAATTTTTTCCCTTTAGCAACGACGCAATTCGAATGCCGTAAAAAAAGCTGTCGCTTACTTTTCACTCTACTCAATCTCCATTCGCATTCCCATTGCTTTTACATACAAATACAATTGCTGTGCCAATGCCATCAACTTTATAAGGATATGCGCCCAGTCAGAATCACCCTCAAGCAGCAGTAGATTACATAAGTCAACTGTATCTCATATTCTCTGTTCAATTTAACAAAATGTTCAACACAAAACAAAAAAACTCTTAGAAATCGTTAGCAGACAAACAGAATTTTTCCAACGAGATCTCATGAATAATATTATTCCATCGTTGGAACTGCTGAATTTCTATATCAAATCAGTTTGATGTGAAATTATTTATTTTTCAGGACAGAAGAAAGAATCAATATGAATTTATACATTCATAATTCATCCTATCTACCGTTGCTTCAACGTCAAGTTATTTTTCTTTTATTTTTGGTAAGCAGGGCGGATACCCCCAATAGAATAGATGTGATCAATCTTATCCACCCATGATATCTATATTTTCTTCGAAAGAATAATAACGCGGCCACCGTTATACAAGAGAACGAAAACACAAGACGTAATAATAAAAGAAAAACAATCTCATGAATGAAAAGAAATTAACTTAAATAACAGCATACAATTGATTCAATCTACTACTTGGAATTGGGAAGTGTATTCTTAGATTTCAACGGATATGAAAAATAATAGAGAAAAAATTCGTTCACCACCCCAAAAACCAATCCACCCCCTTAAGATGTTCAAAAATATACATTAGCTCATATTATCTTGTCGGATGGGAATATTTCCAGATGGAATGAATAAATTTAATTTTCAAATGTAATGAATAATGATAATTTATAATAGATCCACAAACAGACTTAGTTTGTTACCGTTACCGAAGAAAATTTTGGGAGTTATTTTACAAAAAGAAAATATCAATTATTTTAAGATGAACCAAGCAATTCTGAAAAGCCATCTCAAAGAAGAGACTTTATAGTTTTTGCACTTAAAAATCTCTTTTGGTTCTTAAAATAATAATTGAATTTAGCTGAATGGAAACCACTTCATCTCTTTTACTACACGAAATGGTAAAAGTTGGACGAAAGTCAATTTAAAACTTTTAATATTTTACTCAAAACCCACGGAC
This sequence comes from Coboldia fuscipes, assembly GCA_001014335.1. NCBI lineage: Eukaryota > Metazoa > Arthropoda > Insecta > Diptera > Scatopsidae > Coboldia > Coboldia fuscipes. The sequence continues at coordinate 277,669 of JXOR01000295.1, forward strand.
TTTTGGATTTATATTGTTCAAAGGGAAATTAATTTAAATTTTATTTCATTCTAAGGGTACACACATTCGCAAAAATGTGTCATTCGTTTACAATAAATCATACAGTACGAGTCATAATTTCCAATGAATTATTTTTAAAAATTCCTTTGATACAATATCAATTACTAAATATAAATATGATCCACTTTCAACGATAAGCCAAATTGTTTAATTGTAGACTGTTTTCAAGTGAGTTATTTAAGATTTTAAAATTACTTCATTCCAAGTTAAATTACTACACGTAATTTATCACATAACTGGCAAAGCTTAAACTACACGTAATTAAGATTAGAAAAAAAAAAATATCCAATAATTATAGTTATTCTAAATTAGAATGAAAATAGGGTTGATTACAATTAAAATATTTGATTCATTAGAAATTCTTTAATTGACTCCATAATTATATGATAATACTCTGACGTAATGTTTAGAAATGGAATAGTATCCAACCAATTCATACATTACAATTCCAATTCAATGTTTACATATGCTGCACCTCTCACAACATCTTCTGTATAATTTATTTCCATAAACGAATGTACAATTTACACGTCACTATCTACATCATTGTTATTAATTATCTAATTACACCATTGCAATGTAATTTAATTGATTATAAATTTCATACAACCAAAGATAATTAACAACACTTGCAGCAACGCTTTAAAATTTCTCACGCAAGAAAAGTGATTAAATGTAAGGTAAGCGAATCCCATCATAACTAGATTCGTTTTAATAAAAAAAAAACAACGAGGAAAATAAACGTTTATTTTGTTAACAAGTGTACAGGTAACTGATATTTTCAATTAATTTTACGCTTTATAAAGTTAATGCTCATTATAAACTTATGTCCCATTAAACATTGCAGTTATGATTAAAAAAAAACATTAAATGTCTTTTACTGTATAATCTGTGCAATATACTAAATTGTCATAACAAGATATCGATATTAAAAATCCAATAATGAATTGTCCACTGCACAGGTAGCAGACACAAGTTCTTAGAGTTAGGGTATTCAATAACATTATTTATCTGATTACCTTGTTTCACTTGATACAAGTGAAAGATTGATGTCTGACATTCATTAAATTTTTATTTAGTAATCATTTGAAGTGAATTTTTATGAAAATAAAAATGAAATTGTTCACGTTCACAATATGTGAGACACACTAAACACTGATGAGAAATTTCACAATAGCCCATTTACCTTTCTCTCTGTATGTGTTTTAGTTTATAATACAAAACTCAAAATAATCAATAAATAGCAATTAAAAATATATGCGCCACCCATTCCCTATTATAGCCATTCACACGTATTCAAACATGAACAAAGGTCACCGTTATTATAAGTCCTAGCCTATCCCAACATTAGAAAATTAATCCAATTCGCTAAATGAACGTATGCAAACATTTTAAAGTTATGCATGAAAATTTTTCACTAAAACCCATTAACGATAAGGAAAAAATAAATAATAAGCTCATTAAATTGTAACATGACTTTGTATTACATAACAATCAATGTCAGATTATCAGTAGATTGCAATACCACCAATAAAATTATCTATAAATTCCTTTTAAACGATGTGTTACATCAATTAAATTAAATTTCATATCAATGACAACACCCTACAATTCACATTAATAAAGATCCCCCACCACATTAACATAAGAATAACATCCATTCATTTCTTATCGTCTTGGTATTACATTATCACCTTCACACATTCCATTATTACAAAAGAAGAAATAAATCAATCAATCATCTGACCAATCGTTATAACCAATTCAATTGAACAAATATTAATTGCAATTTCTTTTCACACTGAAGATTGTGTTTGATTATTTATATATGAATTATTGCGGTCAATGCGTTATAATTAAACGATCGACAAGTGTTTTTATCAATTATTATATGAATTAGACTCATCGGGTTGAATGAATATAACCCGTTATCAACAAATAAAATTTCATGTTTTATCTAATCTACTGCGACAATCAATACAGTATAAACATAAAATATCCATTTAAAAATTACCGAAAAAAAACTACTCTGACTCATCGTTTTTAGATGATTGTGTTTGTTAACCGGGGGTGGTTATCAATAAATGACTCTATTAGAGCATGTCGTTAGTCATACTGAAGGTTAATTTCTTAGATCATTTTATTTTGGCGAAACATTATTATGTAATAGTACTTGATGAATTATTACACCTATTAGAGGTGGCATATAATAAGTATTGTGTCATTTCAAATCCTTTACAAATCTCTTTCAGACTTCTTAACAATCTCGCGTATTCGAGGATTTAAAGGAAAGCTAAAATTATAAATTTATGACAGTAACTCACCGTCAGCATCGACCTCGTTAATCATGTCTTGTAGCTCGGCTTCTGTTGGATTCTGTCCTAGTGATCTCATCACTGTTCCCAATTCTTTCGTTGTGATGGTGCCATCACCATCTTTATCGAATAGTGAGAAGGCTTCTTTGAATTCAGCGATTTGTTCTTCTGTTAATTGATCAGCCTAAAATTAAAATAATGATATCAAATTAATTGTTTTTGTTTTTTCGTCAATTTCTAAAAATACTAATTAGAAACATTAAATAATAATTACAATTCAATTCACATTAAATACGCAAACATTGCAATTATCATACTATGATTTACGCACAACGGTGCCTTGAAGCCGCAAAATGTTATGGAATTTTTCGATTTGTTTTGATATTTTATATTTGCCATTCCTTATCATTTGACGAAAATCAATTTACTCCAGCATAATGATGCCATACATCGTCAAAAAAGACAATGCTCAATCAGCTGACGTCAGTTGTGAGATTCTATGAACGGTTTGTCATCACAAATTCCATGAGTGTTAAAATAATTAACTGAATATAATTTCCTCATTACATGATGATATAACATCATTGTTGACTTGAATGGCCCCTGGCGCTTTAAAATGTTTAGCATATGAACCAACTTATCATAAAAACAATCCGTCAATCTTACAATGTCTCAGTTACTTCAAAATTAGTTTAAGATCATATCACTCTATTCGCATAATTACGTGTCGCAGCGGAAAAATAATAAAACCAAATCCAAATATGTTTTCTTGTTTCGCATTTTCCCTTAAAGCTAAAGTCTCATTATCTATATAATGATGAACAACTGCAAAAAAAAAAACTCTTTGTAGATAGTGATTGTAATTTACTTTGTCTATTGCTTCATATAACCACAAAAATAAATTAACGATTAACAATAGACTGCAGTTAATAGTCATGCGCGTACTTTGCAGTAATTATAAAATAAGACGCGTCTTTATAATTAAAAATTAAAATAAATATACAAAAATAAGAATAAAACAAATCGACAACAGGACTGCTGAATTAAAATTCATCATAAACCATTTATTTCAATTTCATAGTATACGACTATTGCAGATTATGGCAGTCAGTTATTCGTTTGCCAACAAACCGTAACTGATAAATATATTTTTAATAATAGAAATGGATAAAAAAAAACCAACTGTACAACATCGTGGCATTGTTAACAATGGATACCAAGGAAAAACAGAAGGATACCATTCCATTTGAAGTTAAACTAAATAAATAATTCATAGAGTAAGCAAACCGAACAGACTGAGAAGTACAGTCACATAAATTTTCTATTTTCCAACAGAAACACGTTTTCAATTGCCTCGTCACATACACGCCAAGTGATAGATCCTATACCATTCCACCTTATACATCCATTATGTGTGTTATGTGAAAATTCAAAATATATATGATTATTTAATATGGTTCATTAATTATTATGGAACCTTTTATTATGTTTTTTTCTTTTCTCTCACTCTCCAGATGAAAAAACGTGATGGCATACATTCAAAATTGTTGGTTACCACGAAATTGAACGTGCGCCATGAAACGGAACAAGGTTGATAGCTATTTTTATTGATTTTTATTTTTCAACTCGGAAGACTCCTAGTTTTTTTTTTTCTTTTGCTTGTCAAACAGTAAATTGTTGATAACACACATAAAACAACAAAAAAGTTTTTCATACTTTTATTTGAAAAAGATGATCTTGTTACGAGGAAAATTCACAGAAAGAAATCAATTTTATTCTCTCAAATAATATCAATGGTTCACATAAAAAAGAAAAGAACCAGAAAACTTTTCTTTATTTTGGATCTATTTTTCATCAAATCAAATCGAAATAAAAATAAAACAAAACGTTTAAAACATTGTACAGCTTGGTGCTACCAAGTACAAGCCGATTTTTCCACTCTACGTTTTTCCACAAGTATTTTGTGCTCCACAGATTCACCCACTTCATTAAATGATATGTACACATTTATGTGTGGGGGGATGATATAATAAAAAAACGAAAAAACAAAAGTTTAATAGATATCCCCCATTGTATAAACCAGTAAGCCACTACGCATATAAACAATCAATGTAGTACTCATATACTTGTGGTTTGCAATCCATTCAATATATGCGATAAAATAATTCTTTTTATAAAATAATACTAACAATAAAGGAAAATCATATTAATTGTAGCTCAAAGGAAATGTTAATTATTCCTAGAGAATATGGATCACATAAAAATAAACTTTTATTTCTCATCCTAATACGTCAAAATATGTGGATCCATAATTACCCATCATAGAGGTTTTATTCCTTATTACTAATATTTTCTGTTCCAACCCGATCTAAACAGACTGTTTACAACTTTGAACCATTTTCATGAATTTGATATCGATATAAAAAGCCAACCTTTCGTTTTATGGGAATATCATAATATGGTAATACACATAGTATTAATTGTATAGAGATCTTCTCTCTACTATATTCTAATTACCCTGCAGCAGCATCCCATCATATTTAACCGTGCGTTTATATTCATATTCCAATGGTTTTTAGAGAGTTTATTTTAACCGAAATATTTTTTTTTCTCTCAATTTTCCTTAAATATAATTTGGCTTGTATTCCGGTCGCATATAATCTACGACTTTTCTCAATTTCTTTTACTTTTCATTATTATTTGAATTACGTGAGCATAAACAACGGAATTCTATAGTCCAAGTGCGATTTCAAATGCTAAATATTTAATTTATTGCCTAATAATGTGCTCTCTCGGGTTAAATACAATCAAGTATACAGCCGTGTAAAACCCTCACGATTCATCATTATTTCAACTTAACTAAATGAATAACAGCTACTTATTACATTAACTTCTGGCTATAAACACTTGGTCGTACTCTTCTCTGTATTCAGTTATATCATTTCAGATGAATGCATCACATCTTTTTTCGCTGTTCGCCAATTTAAATGCGGAACATAAACAGGAACCACTTAATTAAGAAGTTGTTTTCAAATTGTTAAAGAAATATTCTTCACATCAAATTACAAATAGGAAAAAAAAAAACGAAACGTGTTTGTCATGACTAACTGGAAATTAATTTATAGGAAAACCATTTTTCATAAAAGACTCCAAGAAGAATACGAAGACATCAAATATAAGCCTTACATTTGGTACTTTAAGAGATAACGATCAAAAAATAGGACAATAAAATCAATTATGAACAATATTGAATTCATTATAATTGTAATATACTCGGCTTTATACTCAAGCATTCGATGGCAACTTTAAAAATAAAAAAATTATTATTATTTATCGAAAACAAAATAATGAATTGAAAATAAACTGGAAAAGTGTTTTATCTTGTTCCATGTTTTCCCCAGCTTCAAAATGACATTGATGTTTCTTAAACGTAAAATAATGAATGTAATTTTAATAAAAACGGAAAGAACGAATCTCTCTGTTCTTACGATCCGTTTCACATGAATTCGATGATGATAAATTGACTAAACAATTTATCTTAATTTAAATTACAAAGGTTCCCCTCTCATTAAATTCAATAGGAAATATAAAGAACTTGAAACATGACAATATAATAGCCTGGGAATAAACCACCACCCAATGTTGATGGAAAATTCCAACATTGTGATTACAAGAGCAACATAAAAAAATCAATATAAACAAATTGAGTTCACACACAGCACCGAAAATAAAGAAAAAACAGAATTTCTATTATAATGTCGTTGGGCGTTAGTCTCGTCTTCCAGTGTGTGTCATATTTCATTTTATCAGAGGGTTTTTCCAAGGAAACAAAATCAATTATATTATTCTCGGGCTTCAAAATAAATCCACACACATTTCCAAACATCAACGAAAACATAAGAACATTTGGTATCAAACAACAGAAGGTACCAGTACACGTGAAAAAGATTTCCATTTAAAGATTAATACAAGAAAACAGAAAAAAAGGTGTTGGTTGAATAAATATCGAATTCCTTAAGGCAGCGACGAATACCTGAAGGAATTGTATCCAACTAAAAAATATCGAATTAGTCAAAGCTCACTGCCAAACGATTTAATGCTTCGTACCGGCGTTATAGTTTTTTTTCAATATCTCGTCTCCCCCTTGGAATTTGCGACAACAAATATTGCATTACATGGATGATTTCCATCATTGAACGGAATCAGTTTATCAAACATTGGAAAATAAAACCGGTAAGCCCTTTTGATATTAAATCCATAATATCAATTGGCTTAAAACATATTTATTCCAGAATTCAACATATCAACAAAATGACAGAATGATTTCATATTTATGAGAAACCAAACGAAAAAAAAATTACAAAAAAAAACTAAATGGAATTGAACGCTAATTTTAGCAAAACGTTACCGTTTTGTATAAATAATTTAGAAATTATAAAGAACAAAAAACCCAACCACATTTCATAAAAAGGATTTGGCATTTTATGTGGCTTTATGAATAAATAAAATATGGAATTCCAAAGATTAAAAAAAAAAAAATCGGACCAAATTATAAAGATGATTTAACTGTCTCAGGTCTCAGTGATTGTTAGTTTCATTCAAAAATAGCTTAACATATGAACAGTGAAACAGCAGAATAGCGGTTTAAAATTCACATACAATAATACAATGAACAAAATACTGTACATATTCTCATATGCAACAAATGATTTAAACAGTAGAAATGTGGCAAAAATAATATTAAATGCCGACGACCAGGCAGCAATTGAACAGTCATTGCATGTTGGATATATTCAACTCTCCCTCTCTCTGTGCCGTTTATGTTATTCGATTAAAGATTTTTCATTCCTTGTGTAAAAATAGTCATTGCAATATGGAAATTTTACAATGAAAATTCCATGCTCATGTAATACCATCGTTGTTATAATCATTCCAAAATTAATTATTTATGTTTAACAAATGTCGTGACTCCTTTTATAATATTTTTGTTTTCTTTTAAATTATCCACTGTACTCTTATTTAGCCACGTTGATTACAGTACATCGGTTAAGAAATAAAAATTCTTAACAAATAGAATTGAATTCGAAACATATTGTACCGCATTTTTTTAATAAAAGACGACCATTGCCATTAGTTAAACCGCTGGTTTTACCTAGAATTCTCAAATTATTTTAATATGATATGATGAACGGGTTCGGTTTGTTATAAATTAGAAATTAATTTAAGAATTCGTTGGTTTTTTTGGTATGACTCGATCTCGTCAAGTCATCGAAAAATTCAAATAAAATTGAATTTAAATACTGGAGCCATTTTCATAGCAGAAAAAGATTTCACTAGCAAATTGCCATGAATAACAATTATTGTATGCCATCTCATAATAACGGTTGGAGGGGAAAGACGATTAGTAACATTCTTTAATGTCAGGTAAGCAATGAACATAAAATAGAGTATGATCATTTGGTCGACTCATAATAATGCCATTTAAGTGATATTAGAATTACTGTGAAAACAGCTTCGGATTTAAATTTTACAAATTAAATTTAATGGATATCGACGATACGTGTGTACTTTGAAATTGCGTATAAGAACAAATAATAGTCATATGCCGTGTCTATTTCAGCCTTCCCACTGAATACAACCTGAACACAATTGGATAAAGTCGGATTACACTGTTGCCCTGACACCTCATATGGCCGCAATTCCGTTGAATGAATCAGCCATCGAATTGAGATTTTGATTTTTTTCTTTATTGTGAATTTTCAATTATACACAAACATATAAAACACCGAACCACCGAAATTTTTAAGAGAATGTATAGAAAATATAAAATCGATTGGATCATTTTAATGGCATTTTCATGACTGTGTATATACAATGATTAATTCCCCAAAAAAAACCGAGAATATGTTGAACGATATATATCATAATAATTATCGATAATTTAATTGCATATTTATGTATATCAAATTCAATCAATTGGCCAGCAACGGTGTGTAAAATATTCAATCGTTTAACAATATTAGAGAAGTCGATTCCAATACACATGTGTAATCAACAAAATCATAGATAATTTTCATCATACCGTAACAATACGAATTGATTTGAAACTAGAGCATCAATAATGTCATACTCTCAACAGCATGCGCCACTACTGCAGTGCTATATGGAATCATCATGATTACATTGAAATACAGTCCTATTTACTGATAAATAATTGATGTACTTTAATTAACATCAATTAATTTTAAAAAAACAACAACAAATTAATTGATCATTGTATTTAGCGTTCAACATATTCAATTACCGTCAAGTGTCTCAGAGTTAAGCTCTGATAAGGTTAATTTTAATGCCATAAATGGCCTTTATTTCACTCTGTCATTAAAGGTGTGTTTTCACCGAATACAATTTTGTTTTCTTAAGTCTTAGCATCTGAATACCAAATTTCGTTAACAGAAAATATTAAAATTCATATTCAAATCAAACGGAATTCTATCCGTTTTCATGAATACATCTTCTCAATTTCAATCCAATTGATTTGAATGGTAAGCTCGAAGTATTAATATAATAGCATTGAATGAATTAAAATCGGAAAGAAATAAGTATAAAATAAACCGCACACACGCCATGAGAGAAAACGAGAAAATTTTATAATTGACGGTTTGGAACGAAAACCTGTGGCAAGGTGTTGTACATTCTCGTTAGATTCAGCGCCATGCACACCGGAATTATTCAGAAAAAAAAAACAAAAAAAAAATTATAATAGAAGAAACCCAAGAGGATTTCAGCTGAATCTTAAAAGCAAAACCATTCCAATGCCAGGTCTTTCTGTCAATGTGTTCGGATACTTTGGGCTCCACATACTCTTGTTAAATACTTATTACCCGTGTGGTTCGGTTGTACTACCCATCCATGTTCATATTTCAGCTTCGTTACAAATAAAACCAGTCGCGGTACATTACAATGCCATGTTATATACGCGAAAGAGTGAGAGAGAAATCGAGATTCAACGTTACTTTTATATAGCCAAGTCCAATATCAACTGTACAATATAGAAAATTTTTGTTGGGTTATTATAATGATAACAAAAAGTCCCGCATTGCGGCAAAATTTCTATTCGGCTGGTAGTCTCGTATGGAAAACCCGAACAAGTATCAAGTACGTCGACGCAGATCTTTAGTGAAAAAATAAAATAATAACGTATTCTTTTTTCTACTTGCTCTGGCTTTGGCTTGGTCTGGGGTTCCATACAAAATCATTCAGAATATTTTACACGGTGAGCGCACATACCGAATTTCATACAACGGAACGACTCTCATCATCATATCATACGAGATGAAAATTTAATTCAGCAATGAGAGAGAAAATGTGCTCCCCAACACTGGGACACAACCGTTTGCTGTTGGGTGTCAACTATTTTGCTTTTGCTGGTTTTATCCCAAATAGAAAAAAAAAAAACTTGGTTTTAAGAGCAACTGTATGTGGTGAACTGATGAAACTCATGAATCAAATACCAATTTTCAATGGATTTTCAATCTCTCGTGGAGTCACCTACATAATAATATGTCAGCAAATGAGCCAAAACTGTTACACTAAATATATTCAATTCAGTTACTGATACTAAAGACAGAACATCGCACAGTTAATTAAACCGATTGTCACCCATTTAAGTATATAAAATTGTGATAATCATGTGAAACAAAGCGCTATCTTTATCTGTTGAGTCGCAAACAAATCCGATTCATAATCCATCAAACATTGGCTTAGAAAGATGGTGGCCACTCTTCACACATGGAGATTCTAATGAGGTTTTTACCACTCTGCACTGGTTCCAGCCACCTCGGAACCGATTGCTCATTATTGATTCAGAAAAGTTATAACGAATTTTTTTAGTTGTTTGTTTCCAAAGAATCATGAATGTGCTTCCATGATAGGCGAATATGATGACGCGTCTCTCTCTCTCTTGTCGTTAAATAATGTATATAAAAATGTGAACATATTCTACAAAAGATTAAAAGTGGCGCACTGCATCATTTCCACACACAAAATTACTCCAAAATTAAACTTGTTTCACATATTTTTAGCAATTAAGCATTGACGAAATGGCAACCACTAATTGAAAGTTTGCTTATCAATATTGTGTACAACATTATTATGAATATTTATAACTGAGTTCCACAGAAACAGTGTAAGTTTCATATCTAACTGGTATTGGTCCGGTGAATATGAGATGTGGAATAAAATCTATAATTTTCTCACTAGATATGGCTGCAATTCGAATTAACTTTGTATAGTGTATTGAACTGTATCCTACACGTTATTTTGTTCCTAGTCATATAGTTCGTAATGTATAAAAAGTAGAATATAAGAAAAGAATGCATCTTTTGACTCCGGCTATGTAATCATTGGCATCGCAAAAACAGATCGATATTAAATGGGTGCTGCTGCACAATTTCCCCCAAATAAACTGATATACAGGAAGACAAATAGAGCCCAATATTCCGCTATTCTGAGTACACGTAAAGTTTATTGTAGTTGATGGCTACCCATAATATTTCTTAAATCATTCCACGTTTCACAAACATTCAATTTACAGTTTTTTTTTTTTTTTGATTTCTTTCATTCCGTTCAACTAAAGAGTAACGCTTGGCACTGTAATTCTTTTTATAACCCCGATAATTGACCGATTCGGAGAATTTGAATGTATTTAACTATACGGTTATTTTTTCTACATAAAATTTCGCTGGCTAAATACTGAAAATTTTATTTTTTTTTAACAAAATTCCATAACATTTTGGTTGTATTCCACACACGTAAGGCACATTTGTACAAAACCTATCTTATCTCGACTAAAATTATAAAGAGAGGAAAAAGCATCCAACAAAAATATGGTTGATAATAGAAAAATCGATAATTACCATTGCTAATTGCTTGTTATAAGTTTTTTTCTACAATTAATAAATAAGGTTAATCCTCTGCGGTGTATATTTTCTCTGATGTGTTGCGTTGCACTATTGGATCCGCTGATTTTCAATCACTGTATGACGAAATATTCAGCAGGAAATATTCAATACAATAATTCCTTTTCTCAACTATTAGTTATCTTAAATTATCGTCCGAATCGGTGAAAGAAATTTTCTTTTTTTTTCAATTTCCAGGAACGGCACTCTTTTACAACAAATCGCTATTTCCAAACACGAAAATGTCGATTTACAACAAAATTATAATCAAAGATTCCTTCTTCTTGATAAAACACAGTAACCACGTAACGCAAATAGATCCTGCACTATCGGCGAAATGAATCACTTGAGATCACTTTTACTTTTCGAATTGATTAGAATCGATATTAAATACAAATTGCAATAGATATTCACGATTTTTTCTGAAAAAAATTCTATTTTTCCTTTTTGAAAAAGACAGAAAAATTGAAACACCTTAATCGAGGACCGATTTCTCTGACGATTAAAACGAAACTATAAAATTCTATCAATTATTTTGCTTCTCGTACCGAACTGTTGTCAAAAGCCAGAGACGTGCGCGTCTATCGGCTGTCAAACATGCGCAATTCGCGCCATTTTAACCGTCGGGAGGGGAATTTTAGTCGCGTCGCTAATATGGATTCATATTCAGAACAGAGAGAGGAGAGAGAGAGACATATGATTCAGGACGATACGTGGGAAATTCAAATTGAATTAACTGAACATCATTCAACACAAGTAACTCGGTCCAGTTTGGTTTGGAAATTAGAGCACATTTTTCTACGCCAACATTTTACTCTTTAGCGTATTCTGATAACGATAATACAAAGGCAAGAACACGGAATTTCTTAAAAACAAAAAGTAAATGGAATTTTGCCTTGAATTTTATCAAGATTTTAGCGATTGAAGCAAAACAAGACCATATAAACGTTGTTCACCACCGGAGCATACCACATTGGATCAACCTCAGACCCACAGGGTTCCTATAATCATCAACACATCTCTAGTTCGATATTTAATCCTACTGATATAACTGACATGGGACAGATTTTTCATACGATAGATGAAATCATAAGCTCACTTCGAAAAAAAGAATTCATTTTTCCACAACGGATTACAGTCGCTCAACGGAAAATCACTGGCCTCTGATTCATTTTCCTCAGAGTGTACCAATAAAGAAATTGATTTAAGCGCACTTAAATTGGCTTCGTGATGCCATTCAGTCATCCAATTTCAATAGATTGCAAACAGTCAAATTCAATTGAATGCAATTTCTATCATATAAAACCAATATTCATTTAAAATGATTTATAGTCCATAACGAACTTTTTCTCTCTACACAGCATTTCATGACAACCCAATTGAAATTATTAATCAAATCAGTTGATATACAATCGAATAAGCGATAAGAGATGATATGGTACCACCAGAAACATTGTCGTCACTGAAATATACTGAACCATAAATGTGTAGAAGGAACACTATAAAATATGATAAATATAAAATCCTTGTTTTATATTTCATGTATAGGTAAATGTAAATGTTAAATTTTGTTTTTATAGTTCAGGTAACATTCAATCCCATCGATTTGTTACTTGAATGCCAATTGCAAAATTTATGATCATTTCTGGATTGCTAAATTAATATCTCTACTATTCAGAATCAAATATCAGTGGCATCAATAAATATTGTAAAAAAATAATGATAAAAAACAGTAATACGAATAAAAAATAACAAAACCAGCCAATTTATATCTGTGATTCTATTAAAATTGTCATAATCTGATATATAAATTACCCGTCCATAGTCATCTGTGGTGGTTTTTATGTTCACTTATCATTTAATTGGTCACCTGTATGAACTGAATTCACTTAGTTTTTCTGTACTTCATATACAAAATGTAATATATAAATGCCACAGTTGAATAATCTTATCCGGGTTGATAACAATGAATGTAATCAGACGGTAAATATTCAATAAAAAAACGTAAAAAATTTAAAACAACAATATCATCCACTCCATAATGATTACTTAATGACAACTTATTCAATTTAATTGAATTTGTATGCACCGAGAGAACATTTTTTCCAGTCCAGTTTAAAGGCCAACCGATAGCTATCTGTTAAATTGCTATACTCAACTAATGAACAATGCAGAGTTACTTAAAAATTTCGTTAAATGATTTTAGTTCATTGTGATTTCATGAAATTGTAATTAAAATCATGGAATTTTAAATCAGTTATCCGTTTAATTCCTTAACGTTTCCACAATTAAAAAGAGCAGCTGATATAGTTTAACTAAATGGAACAGTTGGATTATCGTTGATGACGTTTCGTGGAAATTTACAAAGATGAACTTTTTCATTCAAATCATTAATATGTAATGAACCGTTTCATGCTGGATCTTCATTTGTTCATCCGGCTGTCGATTAGGTTTTCAATTGTTTCGACCACCACATGGATCTGAATGATATTCAGTTATGTAGTAAATGAATTTATTTCCTTGTACTTTTGTCATTATGAAATAATAAAACTCATCACAATGGTACCTTATAAATTTATTTCTTGAATATTTGATGTGTAACAGTTACAAGTTTACGATGAACTTCAACAGTGTTATCTTGTCACTCCATATCTAGGATTGGGGATAACGGAAGGTTGAAGAATATTCAAATGTTTGTTAGGATTACTTGACGGCACCAAAATGAATGGTTAACCAAATGAATCCGAGTGCGTATAAAATAAGCTTAACGCATCATCATTATTATCATCATAAACAACAGAAACAAGTTCTGTTGTTAATCTCCTCATTTATGGGTTGGCTACTTGCTTGTCTTTTGGTCCTTCTTCAACGAATGGAAATTCATGGTATTCTCTGGAAATATTTCGTGTAAAAACAACTGAATTGTATAAAATTATATTTTATGGAGATGACATGGCACATAAGACGAATTTACCGAAAAAAAGAAAAACAAATGGGTTGTTGATGATAAAAGGAATCCACACTAAAAAATTCTGTTTTTCCTTGTTTCAAAATGTTTTATGTTGTTGTTGCTTTTGTTTTTTGGCTCTTATCCTTACATAAACATAACTGAATTAAAACACATTGAACAAAATGGAAATTCATAAAAAATACAATAACGACTCCGTTGAGGTGAGTGATGACAGAGTAAAAACAGTGCGTCCGTATAAAAGCTTTCTGGTCTCATACAGATATTCGTTGTACTTAAACATAATTTTTGTTTTTACTTGTTTTTTTTTTTTATTTCGGGGGGTATTTTGAATATTTCATAATGAGCCAACGTTCCAGTCATTCGTGTCTCATCCATCTAAAAATGCTGATGAAATTCTCTCATTTATTTTCAGTAATATGATACTCCTACTCAAGTATGAATATATAGATCATATAACATGTACATTTATTAGTGAATGACATGTGAGTATGGAATGTCTACATGTTTTCTGATAATTTCCCATACGGTTCTGTGCTGGTGGCTGTGCCAAAGATTCTGTTTGGGCCATTAGAAAATTTCGGCAAAGAATTTAACTCTGAATATGGGGACATTGATACAATGTATAAGAGATTTCTACAGCGGAATAATATTCATCATACTGTTGGGAAAAATGAACAGACCCCATAAAAGCGAATACCATTGATATGAGCTAGACTGTGAAAATGTTCTCAAGTGAGCTTATTACTCAACCATAAATAGCGAGGCATTGAGCATAACTTCTCATGTAATTTTATACACTTTTGAATATCCAATGTTTTTATACATACAATTTCGGTTACTTTTGTACCGCGCAAGCTGATTGGCCAAATACGCACCACCTGCAATGCGTCAAGTAAAAACAGTAAGGTATAGTCCTCATTTTTAACATTCACAATTTTCATTTGGTTTCGGTGATTTTATATTTTTCTTTACATTCTATTAGTAACAATTCCCTCATATTCTTCAGTTGTTTTGTGGTTTTATAATGTTACTTTGAATATTAACAACATCTAATTCCTAATACCCTAATTATTTTCTCTGTTTTTAATTTTTATTCACCAACCACCATCCACCCCTCCCTTTATATTCCCCCACAACAATGAAATCCTGTGTTTACACTTAATGATTATGAATAAAAATTCAAGCTTTTACTTTACCACAGTTCAATTCATTACCATTTTATTTTTCGGTTGAATCATTTCAGATAATTATGTTCATTTAATCATTCCAATTCGGTCACAATAAATCGCAATATTTGTCGGCCACAATTTGGCCTCGCTCTTTCTCTCTCTTCTCTTTGGTGTTTGGTATCAAAGGGAACTTTCACGTATCAACTGACTGTAGATGATAAAGAGTATTATGAGTATTTTGCAACATATTGCGATTGAATGTCCTAGAAACAGTAAAAATAAAGGAGCAGCAGCCACCAAACAAAAAATAAAAAAGAAATCCATGTTTATGTGGTCGTTCAATAGGTGACTCAGAGACAGACGAATACCAACCACCTTTCACTGGTTTTTAATATTTTGTTTTTTGGGCAATACAGTCAAATATGAATGGCCGTTATATGGAACACCAAAAACACGGGTGGCGTGTAACAAGTGAGGATGATGATGGAGACCCACCAAATAATATTAACAACATCATTTTTCATTTCGATTTTGAGGGTAAAAGCGGCTACCGTCGTCGCCACCGATTTGCCACACCTGAAACAGTTGATTATATATCCACATGGATTTGGGTCAAATTTATCACCATTATAATATGGCCAAATGATATCTTTTTGTCGGGTGCCAGAAATAGAAAATAAAACAAAGATATCCGTCACAGTAGAAAAAAATCCAATATTAATCAACCAAACCAGCCCCCGTTAACCCAGAGTAGAACAAAGCCACACATTGAATAGGCTTTCGATGATTTATATGGCTGGTTGGTTTCAGCCACAAGGTCTCAATCAAATGACAGTACCACTATTAAATCATGTTATTGTTTTTCTTATGTATCGAATCGATTATAGGGTGACACCAATAGAACTTTGATACACAGAGGACACGAGAAGTGTACAAGTGATCCTTATAATAAGGATCCAATTTAATATGCAAACAAAATAAGATTTATAGCGTATGAGTTCAAGTGCGTTTTCAACTTCCATGTTATGTAAAATTCCAAATTGGAAAAATAAAAAGAATAAATCATTGAACTACATACGAAGTGTAATGGTGAACCTCTTTTACAGGGTCATCATTGATTGACTATAACATTTATTTGCACTTTAAAAATGCATTTTCCGTAATTGATGAATTTGAATTACAAATTAAAGAACTTAATTTTGGAAATTATAAAAATTAAGTTGATGAATAATATCAATCAATTAAAATCTAATTGCGGCTTCTTTAAATTAATTTATTTTAAAAAATCGTCCTAATAAAGAATATCTAACCATTCATTTTAATTCATCGTTAATTTCGTTGGGAAAATAAATAAAGTGATCAAATGAATATAAAACAGTTGATTGGTTCGGTGGCATGTTTTATTGTCTCATTAATTGTGTAGTTAATTAGTATTGATGTTTATCATTTAGGTTACCACTTTTATTATCAATAATCCAATTTAGTTGGTAAGGAAATAGAAAATCTCATTAGTAAATTATGAATCTACTATATAACTATCTGTCTAATTGAATATTGAACTAGTTTTTCTTATTATTATTACATTTTGTTATCTAATTTGATTGGAGAAAATCGGAGCAGTGTGAATTCCACCACCAGATAGCCATTTTATGAGAGTGTGAACGAGAGAAAATGAGAGTCAATTTTCTTTTGAGAGCTAAACTTTCATTCCTGGGAAAATTTCTAAATAAGCTTTTTTTTTCTTGTTAATTTTCAATTTTCAATGTTGATATTTTGCAACAAGCAATTTCATTGTCGTTGATAATTTACGAATGATGATCGCTAATAATCGTCTGTTAAATGCGTTAATTTAATGCAGTAATTCGCATGCGTCACTTCATTCAATATGTATTTGAATATAATAATACGGTATTACTTGTTGCTGCATTTTTCCTCAGCCCAGTCAGCCAAGGTAATTGCTATTAGGGACTGATTCCCCAGGTATAGAATACAGTAGTACAGCTCCCTGTCCCCACTGTACAAAAGTTTCATAACGATTTCATAGTAATAAAACGAAAACAACAAAAATATCATATGAAAGGTATTGAATTGATATACGGTCTACACAATTGTAGCCATATTACTACAGTATTATCGATTCGTGGACTACAAATCAACTGAAATCAAAGTAATTAGCATTTTGATAAGCTACGCAATTATGAACATGAATATGTCTTACAATTGAAATACTCAATTAATTCAGTTGAAAATAATTACACTTATAATGAGTAATAACATTTGAATTTCATTAGAATGGAATCGCTAAGAATATGTTACATTGATTATTAGCATTTTATGTGTAGGAAAAGAACACGCAAACAGATTCTTTTTGCATTGATACCTTTACTTTGTTACCTTCAGCTGGTATTGAAAAATGTCATAAGTTGGTATTTTGTGGCACCAAATGGAAACCAGTCATGGACTTTGGCTGTTTATCAAACCCACTCCATCCTATACCTAATCACTTTAAAACTGTGTTTAAGTTAAACACACTGATAACATAATTGCTTTTCATTCACCTTGCATAACATAAAGGAAAAACTCCTTGGATTCTTAGATTTTAAACGAATCAACTGTGTGACCTCACTCCATCAATTACAAGAAAAAGGTAAACTTAGATGAGGAAAGATTAACATTTTCATGTTTTTAATTTAATTTATATGCTAATGGCATAAAGAATTTAATGTTATTGTTTATTACCTTCTTTACTTTATGAAATTACCAAAACGTCTTTTCACTTAAACAACGATGAAGTAAAAAAATAAACGGCCCAACATAATGAATGTTTAAGAATCAACTTATCACCATCTTCATTGTGTTTGACTCCTACAAACAACAGAAACATGGGAAATGATGTTATCCACCATCAACTCCCCCTCAAAAAATATGTGGAACAGTGAAAATGAAAAGTTCTTAGCACTGCGTTTGTTAAATTGAGCATGTGAAAATTTGTGAAATTCTTCCATGTCCTTACATTAAACATTATTTTAAAACATACATTCTATATGTAACCATACATAATAAACTGTAGTCCTTCGTTTGAATAAAAACCTGTTAATTTATTATCCGAAAAGAAGCTACGTTCTAGCCTTTCTTAGATGGCCAATTAGAATTTCAAGGCAGCTATTTTAATTGTGTATAATAATGTCCTAACATTTAGAACGTATTTTGTTCATAAGCTTTAATGTCATTGTACAAATATTTCTGATGGATAAAAAATTAAGTAAATAAATATTTACAAAAGAAAATTGAAGAAAAATTTGAATTATTTTCAAGGAGTTCATCGCAAATAAACAAAAGAAAACAAAAGAATTTAATTAATGTTATTTAGGTGATTGTCATCGAAAATGTATGCCAAACCCCATGATGTCTTTTGCGATAAAACGATATTACATCATGTGGATATGAGGAGACATGTATAACAATTTATCGTTATCCTAGTGAGTTTAGAGGGATAGAAAATACAGTGACGATAAACGCGAATCATAACTGTTTTATAATATACCAAAACAGTATGGAGATATGGAAAAACAGTACAATAAAACTAAAATAAACGTAACTAAAAGCTATAAAATAAGAGACTATATTCTTGGAACGAATTCAAACAGTTTGTCATAATTCAATTAAGCCAGCCATTTGTCGTTGACACGGTAGAGAGTATTTCAACATGCTGCTGCTGTTTTCTTTATGTGCATTGCACCATAATTGCAGGAAAATATTATGCATATTGAACCATCTTTCAGACAGAACCACATCCAGACACCAGTCAGTTTTGGTCTCTGTCTCACAGAGAATACGTGAATAGCCCACGTTATGCCGCCAAACTAACTGTTGATCCTTATCTAAACTAATGGTAAATAATTATTCAATAGGCGACTACTAATTTTATTTAATATGAATCATTAAATTGATTCTATTTATAACTGAATTAAAATCTATTTTATAATGTTTCAATTCCAAGGTGATTTGCAATTTTATCAGAATGAATAACAAATGGATTTAAAACCGATAGTAAACAGTGACATTGAATCCATAATGAGTAAAAGTAGTAATGGAAAATCATGCAATCTGATAATGAATCAAAACTATTCCTAAGTGAATTTTCATTCTATGAATTATTTATTTCGTTTTATTTTGATTGCTGTAGTTAAAAATAACGTACTAACTAAATAATTCCTAAACGCATTTGAATATTTCCATTACTACTGTAATTTTAAAGCGTCTGATTATCAAAAGTTTTCAAGTTCATTTTCCCTAAAAGTTTTCCCATCACCTCAGAATGCCATTTAACAAGAAATCAGTAAGTATTTGTTATAAACTGAATTGGTAAAATGTCATAAGTTTAATCCTTTCGATATTAGACTGCAATACGCTTTTAGTCGATACAGTTACACCAATGTCTGTGTCATTGAGAAATTAAAAAAACATAAAAATCCTTTAGATTTTTCTTTTTTTTTTTGGTGAAACATTTAAGATTCTGTTTTATGATCCATAACACGTTTTCAGTTGGAGCTCCTTACAAAAAGAGGAACCAAGGAAAAAAAAACTTATCAGTGTGTAGTGCGCACTTATGTTCGCGCATTTAAGTTAGTTACTGGTCTGCAGATTGTTGCAGTTCAATTGAAAAAATCAACTCATATAGAGTAAGAAATTCATAACAGCAAACGATGGTATCCGTCAATACGTATTGAATAAATGTATAATATATCATTAAATATTAAGAAAATATAGCAAAATGATATCAGCCGCAAGTCAGAGTTGACTGGAACAATTACCAAAACACTTATGGCAAAGAAAAGTTATTCTGCAGTTATTATAAGACTTCTTTTTCTTTTTTAATTTTTCATTCTTTTGCGTATTGAAACAAAAATTCTGTCAATTGCGGACCCGGAGACGTAAGTGAATTGAAGGGCAATAAGGATGTCTGTCATTTATGGCATCCTCAACAGAATATAAAATACAACATCACGCTTTTTCGAAAATTACCCAAAGTGAAAGTCTCATGAAGGGACACATACATATCTTATAGCTGGCAGACTTTTATTTAACGATGAGCACAAACTTTGAAATACAGCTGAATTAAAGTGAGACCAGTTAAAGAAATATTGTCTTTCTTGGATTTTCAGTGAAAATTCTTTTTTAAAATCCCCGCATACGGTACATTTAATCCATACGATTCGGCATTGAATAATATTGGATCAGTGACATTTATTCGTTTATTTTGGCATGTCTTCCATAACTCGCCTCTCATCCATTTAAATATACACAAACATATCTATTTTCCACCATTCTTATTATATTGCCCAAAAGGATTACATCATAACGGTGTGGACCGAAGAATTCTAAGAAACATAACCGAAGAAAAATTCACATAAAAATAAATTGAATTACTTCGTTTTTCGGATAAAAAGTTTTCTTTCAAATATCATAAAAACCAAATGTAGAATTCATTTAATTTTAACATTCCACAGAAAAGTGGAAAAGCGTTTTCCCAATTATGTTTAACAAAATTTAGTAAAGTACATTACATGAATACTTTTTTGATGATATTTTATATAAATGGAATCATTAAAGAACTCATTTTCGGTTAAAAGAATTATGAAATTATTATGCTAAAGTGGTTTAAGCAAGTATATGAATAGGCAAAGGAGAAAGGAATGGTTTATGCGATGGCTCAGCTACCATATAATAATGTGTACATAAATTTCAATGGATTTAAACTTTGTTTCTGATTACAGCAAACATGAATACGTTTTTTGATCATCTAACAATCCCATTAAATCATTCAGTGAATTCGAAATCTCATTTTTCGTTTCAATTTTCTTTTTCGGTATGCATATTCCCATAAAATAAAAAGTTAATTGCATTTTGTATCATCTCTTCGTAAATGCAATCTACGCCATCAAATGTGATAAATCAATGCGATTACGCGTAAATGTGATGGTACTCGGTAGAATGTTCCAACTTAATTATGAAATTCAATTTGAATACAATGTATTTTATACAATATTATCATGGGCAAATAACTAATAATCCAAATGTGAAAGTTTTATATGCTTCCCATTGGAAATGATATCCAACGTCGGTACATTCTAGAGCGAATAAAAAGAACAGTCATCCATGTTTTTTTCGGTCCCATGACAATCAACTAACAGCATCCATACCAAAAGAAACAGAAATAACAAAAAAGGATTCACATTAAACATTTTTCACTCAGATACTGTGTATGTGCTCAGTAATTTCCAACTGAATTATGGTTTAACTGGGACATTTAACCACTATAAAAGGCAAATTAAATTTTCTTTCCTCCACCATGATTTCAATTCAAACATTTTCTAAATGCTTTTACACTCAACATGAGAACAGTTAAGTAAAAAAAAAAACGGGGATCAGAATCAAATAACTGGGGAGAAAATTAAACATCGAACAGAAAAAAACTTCTTCCATCTCACCCATACGAAAACGTAGTAATTTTGTGAAAATAAATTATAAAATGCTTTTTCCTAAATTAAAATGTTCCAAAATTATAAAATGGGTGAAAAGTGGTTTCTTATATGTGCTCCAATGGATTCAATTCCGGAGGATAGCCGGAATTTTGTAATTCATTTGAATGAAGGAGTTTTGAATAAATTACATTCAATGGTTTTTACTAATCTATTTGACTCGATTCACCCACTGTTTTCTAAAACATTAGATAACATATCCATCCTTAACTACTGTACTTTATATAGAAAAAAAGACAACAACAAAAAACAAACTTTCACAAAAAAATAATGGTGCGTATAGTGTTTTGGCCCACAATACATTCATTATCATGGTGACATTCTCACTCGGTTTTTTTCTTCCCTTATGCCGAATAGAGGAAAATTTATATTCATTTGGTATGAACAGTGTTATTTGGTTGGATAAAAACCACTAACACAAAAAAAAAAGTAGAGAAGAAAAACATAAATGAACACATTTCACTAACTACAGAGATGGAAAAACAAAAAATTTGATTCCACTGAACCATCAACAGTGAAAATTCATTGCCATTTTGTTAAACTTTAAATCGTCTAAAGATTTAATTCACCAAAGTGTTGATAAGTCTTTCAATCCAATCATCACATATCCGTTTTATAGATTTCATATATTCCATTCCATTATTTGTTTTTTTTGTGTTTTACAATTTTTATGTCGCATTGCGTCTACCGTTTACTAGAATATCGTATATGAAAAACTGAAAGGGTGTTTTGATGGTGGCATATCCAACTTTAGTGTTAATCATTTGCTATAGCAATGCGGATTCTAAAAATCCTTTATCCGTTATTCTCATGGTTTCATCTATAACTGATTTTGTCATATTATACATATGTATGTCCTCATCATCTATCAGTATGCTAACTATGAATAATCGTATGTACATATTGGACTTTCACTTGGTTGATAATTTTAGTGCTTTTTACATTACCACATACACAATATTCATCATACGCTATTCAACCGACAATTTATTTTCTTTTGCCATTTTCTCTTGAATTATCGGAAACTTTTTAATAAATACCATTTTCGTGTCATCACAAGAAAATTTAATAGAAAAATTCCTGATCAAATTCTAAATGTTATCTAAATACATTTATTATTCATGAGGTGAATTGAATACATATTATACTCGTATTTTCTATATAACATTCGATTAAACTCCTTCATTTTGTACCATCAGAATGTCTCTATTTCTTTTAAGAACAAGAAATTGATTTCAGTGTTATATGGTTAGTGAACAAAAAATTTTGTTCCTTTTTACATTCGAATCGCGTTGTCACATATTATCCATCCCATCACGTATCTATTTATGATGATTTTGTTTTCAGCCATCATCGTTTTTCTCTCTTCCATTCATATTTGATTGTTTCCATTTCAATTATTTCTTGAATTTTTCCACCATTTAGTTTTGTTGTATCCGATTGTACCAATTGTACCGATTTAATATTATCCGTAAATAGATAAATAGTGTTTTTTATAATTTGACTCTGTTTAACGTTTCAAATGTGTCAGCAGATGTGTATTAAGGGTTGCCTTCTTAAAGAATCCTTTTTTACAAATGTTACATTCAAATGGCCATTTACCCGTATGCAAGAAGAAATGATTCCGTAGATCACCCGGTGTTGGAAATGATTTTGGGCACAACCAACACTTATGAGGTTTTACCTGAAATTGAAAACGCAACAATTACATAATAGTGATAATCAACCCCCAAAAGTACAAACACATATACAATTAATTGCTATGAACTCTACAACTCGATAAGAACTATAATTGAACCTTAACGGAATTGAATTATTTACTAACGAACCAAAAGAAAATAAAACCAAACTAGCCACGTAAAACTAAAAGACATACGGTGAATAATAGAGTGTAACTGACCTTAGAATGGGTCATTCGATGATAATAGAGATTTGAACTTGCTGTAAATCGTTTACCACAGAATGGACATTCGTGTGGTTTTTGTCCCGTATGAATACGAAAATGTGTATTCAATGAGCTTGATGTACTGAACCGTTTCATGCAAACTTTACATAAAAATGGTTTCTCTCCTACATTATAATGGGAATACAGAACAAAATTATGTGTTTTGGTCAAATATTCGATTAATTGAACCAGAAAATTGCATGCACTTTGAATTCCCCAGCTGGTGGTGGAAGTCAAATAAAAAACAGCACACAGAACACCATCATTGTTCTTACCAGTATGAGTACGATGGTGTCGCAATAAAAGCGATGGACGATCAAATGTTTTATCACAAATTTTACAAATTAATTGTTTTCCCAAATGAGATTTACGTTTCACTGTGTCCAACTGTAATGAGTAGTTCAATGTAAATGATAAAATCTGATTTAAATTCACTAATTTTGGTAGTGATAAATCAAGTGGCTCCTCTTGGGCCATATCAAGATTTTTTTTTAAGTTTCGTAAAAAGGAAAACTCTAAAAATTCAAACCACATCAAACACCAAATGAAAACTAAAAAAATTATGTTCAATTTGTTTGTTGATTATCAGACTCTGTCTAAAAATGATGATATTTCTGCTAAATCACATTTTGTTAATTTAAATTTCGATGCGCCTAAATAGGTAACAGTCAGTTCTAGTGTAAAACTATCTAATCAAGAGGAACCATAAAACATAATGAGTCGTTCCTATTCAAATCAACAGAATGAAAATGATCCTTTATCCGTTTAAAAGTATTTAATGTAGAACTAAATTTAGTTAATAATGATTATTTGTATTAGTTCTTTTCTATTCATTTAAATTCGATTGTATACCATAACAGTTATTAAAGATTGCTAAATAATAAAGTCTTTATGGACATTATGAATAGTGGCAAATGAGTGATATTTGGTTATATGAAGCGGTTCTTATTGTTCAAAGAAGAATGGTTAAATCAAATGATTAGTTTTTCACACTATTTTCTAATATTTCCCCAAAAGAATTAAATGGTGTTCACCGTTCATATACTCTGAATGGTAATATTCATTGAATGAATATCGAATACCATCGTAAAGGTTGAACGAGTAATTGAGCACCGTTCAATATTTTTTAATCATGAGTTAGCAAAAAACCATCCAAAATATCCCCCAATTCTATTTATATCAATCTCATCGATAAATGAAGAGTCATCATTATGTGAAGTACAAGCCGTAAAATGGAAACTATGGTAAACATTTCGAAACGGTAACACAGAAGTGAAAGATCTTTAGAAAGTGTAGATAGGAAAATAAAAACATAAAACTTTGGCTGATTTTCCAATGTTTTGAAGAGCAATGAACAAAAAATTTGAAATAAAAACTTTTTATTCATAGTTCCACATACAGTGAATAACATAAAATTACCCGTTCATGATTGAAGAAGTACACATTCGAGGATTATGAAGACACCTGAACTACCATTTACCAATAAAATTGAATCAATCACAGTTTTCATTCAATCCATCCTTCAATTACATTCAAATGATAGAATCGAAATTATTCTATTCCCTCTAGTTGATATAAAATTCAATCTGACTTCTTGTAATGCCAAAATCCTTTAATGTGAAATGGAAATAAAATACCGAATCTCATTCAGACAAAATAAAAATGAATAGAAAACTACGATATTTTTCCATGAGCTTTTTTCTTACTCTTCATCGTTATTTTGTTCATTACATCGCGTACATAACGAGATACGATTCTATCTTTAGCTGAACAATGATGAAGATAAAGTTTCTGGTTTCTAACAGTTCCGTATTTTGGTTAACTCTCTACTCTTTGCTTATTTGTCTTTTTTTGTTCGTTTACATTCGTAAAGGCAACTTCATCTCAAATTTTTTTTCAACAGTTTTCTTTCCTTTTTTTTTTTATTTTTCACGTAACGATTTCCATTGTGAACACAAATGATTATGGATGGATAATGAAATAAAAATAAAAGACTCGAAACGTTATCCTTAATGGGTAACCATCACTGACATTGTATGCTTGTGAAAATAAGATAATTCAGTTGGCTCCAGTTACGATCTACTTTATTGGACTATTCATTGATCGTTCTCATACCGGAGATTTTCTTCTACTTTTTTATTTGCTGGTTTAATACCATCATCCAGTTTGAGTAACAACGTTAGGCAGTACACGTAAAAATCTACTGTAATTTTTTTCAATCATTTATTTCTGTCTTCAGTGTTATGTAACACACGTCCAAAGATTACCCGTTGCATAATTCGGTTTAAGGTGTAACGTCACTCACAGCTATTGTTCTCGAAAAAATGGTTAAGCACTGTTCAACATTATGAAATTTCCTTTAAATTAGTTAGAACATCCAGTACGACACCACAGGATTCGCAATTTTATTTTTCTCGTTTTCTTTACAAAGGAAAATTCAGAAAATTATTTCCCATATTATAGTAACAACCAGTCAGTTATGCCAAATCCATTTTAATGAATATTTTCACTTTGTGTATTATAGTTGAAAGTAAAGTGAATGTATAGAAATGGTCACAAAGAAAACGAGCAAGCAAAAAAAAAAAAATAAAACAAAAAAATTACGGTTGGATAAATTACATAAGTCGGCGCCAATATTCTGTGATTACTAAATTTTTCTTTTCTATATTTCAACGGAAAATATTACAACACACCACATCAAAATACCTACCAGCCCATCGAAGTATCAAAACCCATTTATAATCTAAACTGATGAATTCATATAACTGATACCTCCCAAAAATCAGTGAAACATAAAGGACTCCCTCCTGTTGTCTACGGTACACAGCTTTGCTATTCGTCATAAGATTTACTTCACAGTAAGATAGAATAGAGAAACAAGAAAAAAACAACATAAAAAGAAAACAACAAATGTAAAACTTTTCCTATTGCCTTTCGAAAAAAGTTTTATCGTTGTTCATGGCCGTTCACAGTTCAACCTATATTAAGTTGTCCACTGTATTCTTTGATAGAAAGGATGACGGTGTCTTCATTCACCCACAATATTACATTGAATAGAAGTTATGGGATAA
Source organism: Coboldia fuscipes (assembly GCA_001014335.1). Classification (NCBI taxonomy): domain Eukaryota; kingdom Metazoa; phylum Arthropoda; class Insecta; order Diptera; family Scatopsidae; genus Coboldia; species Coboldia fuscipes. The sequence goes on from JXOR01000295.1 coordinate 304,699, forward strand.
TAATATTGGCTAGCATATGGTACAGTGTATAAACAAAACATCCAATATATCTAACAATCTTCATCGTTTAATTAAAGACAAATAAATTGTGACATCGAAATGAATATTGTCGCACTAACTTGTAATATACTTGCCAATGATAATTTGATACTCTACTATATCAGACTATGCTATACAGTACACCCAGTTAGTTAATCAAGGACGAATCAAACAAAAACTGTGTGTTTGGTTCAATTAGTAAGCCTAAAATGATAATTAGAGGAATTATCATGGAGAGAAAAGTGAATCAAATTTAACGTATACATGTATAATGTCGGATAGAAGTATATCGTGTAATATGCAATGATTGTGGGATGTGCAATCACATTTAATACTTGGATACAATTTAATGAATCAAGTTAGAGAAAACATAAAAGAGACGATCAATGTGTATTGATCAAGAATCCCAATGAGATTTCCAGCCTCCCTTGTAATCCATACAATTTAATATAATATCCTTCGGTTTCTGTTTCTAGCTCCAATCAGTTATTATTAGAGTTTTTACTTTGAAAAAAAGAAAAACGCGACAACTGGAACAACCAACGATCCATTTATAGATTTTGATTTCATGATAAAAATAAAGAAAATTCCAAGAATGGCACATAAAGAAAGAACAACTGAAAATATTTCAATGAAAAATCCATGAATTCATGGGTAAACTCTCCGGGATGGTATTTGCTATTGTGTGCTTTCAATTTTCATCTAGTGATTGTGTCCTTCAGTGAACCAACACAATTCTAGCAGCGAATAGAAAAGATGAGGATATTACAGATGAACAAGAGATGAAAAGAGAAAATGCTTACAAACAATTCGAATCTATTGAAGGGAGAAATACCGTATGTTAAAAGCATCATTTATGTTGTTTGACGTATGTACAGGAGTCCAGTTCTTCATCGGCTTTATTTTCCTTCTTTCTTTTTTACTTTTCTATTTATAAAATATTTTCAATTTTTATTTTTTCTTCATCTCAATGATTTTCAGGATGATGGAATTTTTCTTTTGATTCACACGAACCATAAATCCAAAGGAATAATGAAATTTCGTTATTTTCCTTTTCAAGTTTATCTACCGTTTCATTCTCATCTGTTCAACAATTTTTTATCTGTTTCTGTTTCTGGTATCCAAACATGAATTGGCAACTGAAAATATTTTGTTTTTCTCTTTTTATTTTCGAATAATCGAAAGCATAATCTGGTATACAGGTATGTCATATCATGTAGTTTTATTGCAACAAATTTGATGATATTTTTTCTCCAATGAAATACCATTAAAAATTCGTTTTATTTTCAGGTGGGTCTTTTCGATATATGTTTTTTACGTGTATTTCCTTTTTTTATTTTCTTATTTTTCCGGAATTGAAGTCGACAAAATGACATGAATGTTCATTGGCTGGCAGTCGATGGAAATATAAAATATATACCATAGAATGGTGTTCCAGAAGCATCAAATATCATTTGATAACATACACATCGTCTGTTTGCTTTCTTCATTGGATATTTTAGTGCATTTCTCATATTCAAACTGATATGTTGAATAAAGGCACTGCTAGTTAAAGCACCAAGGAATCATAGTTGATCGTATGAGAATTTCATTATCGTTTGCATGCAATTTTCAACAAGAGCTAGACGCTCTATAAATAAAATTTAAATTAAGTACAGACTGGAGTTACTTTAACAGAACCAATTAAATTAAATTTCCATTATTTTTCTGTTTCTTCATCAAGAACAAGCGTGATATTATAATTCAAGCGCTACAAATTCATCAAAGTAGAATTTTATTAAAACATTGAATTGCATTATAAAAAAGAAATCCTTATTCGTTTGATCAAAATAGCAGAAAATTCTTGAATCACACGATACTACCTGTTCCGCTATAATGATTTATTTTAATCATGAATACACAATTAATTGGTATCGTCTGGTATAACAGAGGATCAAGTAAACATAATTCATTTGAAAATTTATACAATCGTTCTACTATACATTAATTATTTATTAGAAGATTGATTGCGTGTGTCACCTTCGGTACTGTATTTAGCAATATCACAATTCATCAGCATAAAAATCAATAAAAAATCGATTAGTATTGATTCCTTACGTTTATCCATATGTGGTGTTGTAATATGAACGATAAAAAGGAAACATAATGAGACCTGATATGTATTATGAAACTGGTCATAAAATTTAATAATGTTTTGTTAATATGGTACGTGAATACAGATAATCAATGGTTAAAAACATTCATTTAATATCAAAATCCTGATTCATTTCCTGCCGAATCAAGATTGAATCGAGGAAATTATATGTTTCACCACATAAGGGATTTGGATTTGTTATATGGAATAACACACCCACACAATATAATCATCCACCAAAATCCATTGTCACTTTATTCGTTTAGCGCTGTTTCCTGACAAAAATCAGACAAAGAAATTGTTGTGCTTTTTATTTGGTATGCAACTGGTACCCATAATATTTCGATAACAACCGTTTGAACAAATTTATTGAAACGGTATCCTCGCTATATATTGAACTAGATGACCTGTTGATATTGTCATATTTGGTGGGTGTTTGGGCCATCCCCATTAAAATAAATCGATTTTATGTAAACAAAATTTTAATGTAATTAAATAAATATTATTTCAACATATTGTGCAAACATAAAATGATTAACAAGTGCAATTTAATATATCGATAGATAGAATATTCGATTAACAGTTCTTGCTGATTTTTTTTTTTATTTTTTCCCACTTAGCGAACTTTTATTCGATTTTCCCTGAATGATGACGAGAATGAAACAAGTTTTATGGAAAAGGAAAAAGGCCATTGCCTTGAACACTTTTCGTATTGACATCAGTACCAACAATTTGATTATAATCGAACATATGAATTTAGTATTAAAAACGTACATAGTTCGTTCAGTTGGAAATCAATTAATTGAAAAAAAGGAATTTTACACTAATGAGTTTTCGGCAACAACATAACTGTAGTCAATATTATGATGTTGTGACATTGATAAAAGTAATGAATAAATAGAAAATGCAGCTTATTCGAAAATATTATGATGCCATTGATATTATTGAATAACCTATAATCTTCATTTCACATCAACTAGATCCCAAATGAGTTATTAATATTACTCGTACAGCAATAAATATTCTTGCTGAACAAGCAAACTTTGTATGAGCGTATGAATTTCATTAACCCATTTTTCAAGGACTCTTAATTTTCCACAAATGAAGAAAAATTACATTTTGTTCAATTCTTTAAACGAGTGAAAAGGAATTCATATCACATTGAATAATGTTTCCTTTATGGTTGAACCATATTAAAGGAAAACTTTCTTGATTGCTTTTTTACTACACCCAGTATACACTTTTGCCATTTCATAAAGAAAAGAAATGGAAAACACTTTAGCATTCAAACATAATTCCATAATCGTTGAACAAGTACAAATTCAAAATATTTATTAAACACATGGGAATATTCATTGAAATGAAATAAAAACTTTTATCCAAACATTAAATCATTCAAAAGAATCTAAATGCAATTAAATTGCAATTGAAATTCAATAGATAATCGATTTTATAAAAAAAAATGTTTATGGAATATTACTAATACCGATAAGTTGGTTATCTATGAAATTGTCTTTCTAAATTTGGATGTTACATGGAATATTATTCCAAGGAAATTAAATAACTTCCTTCCATGGTTATCGTTTACCACAAATGCTTCGGGATGGTATTCGTATATTTTGATTTCATATAGCATTTAATCATAATAAAACTTTTCAATTTGTAATTTCAACTGTAAAGTTGATCAAATAAATTTCATATGTGCATAGATTCAAAAATTCATCGTTTGGTTCAGTGATTGTGTTTAAAATTAAACGATTTCACATGGATTTTAACAAAGTTAAGCAGAACGATATACTTAAACTTTATGTTAGTACGAAGAAAATCATATTAAAATAAGGGGCGTAAAACTATTTAATTAACTTATCATTGCATAAAAGTACCAGCCGGTGCAATAGAAACACATTGTTCTCACAATTGTTATGGTCATAAAGAAAACGCATCAATTGCATGAAAGCGCAATTCCGAATACATACTTATGATTCTGGCATTCATATAAAGCACTTTAAACAGCACTATAAATTGTGCTTATGATTATAATGTATTGTTAACTCTTGATGCAATGAAATTTATGTCGAAGATTATCACAAACCACAGTAGTTATAGTCACTCGTGCCATTGAACATAATTTTTCTGCATTGAGTCAAGGTTAACCATTAAATAGGGATTAGGATTGAATGCACAACATTGATTTTTAGTCGAAATAGGTGAAGGATCTTGTAACATTACTAGCAGAAATTCGGGTAACAAAGTTCAAGGTATTATGAGATAGCACCTGTAGGAAAGTTCGGATACTTAATAATTATGACTGACCTGTATGTGCCTTCTCGGTTAGCTTTCATCCATGATGATAGATGAACGAATGACAGTTGTTTACAAATATTGTTAACAAATCTTTCCTAAAAAAATTAGAGGAACGAATATGTATAAAAAGTGATACTCACCTCCATAAATAAGTAAAGATGAAATTCTGGTAATTTATGTAGTTTCTAATAATTAACAAAGAACAAAAATAACATTAGAAAATTTTAGACTATACTTAAAAAAAAAAACAAAACTAGATTTCAGAAAATCATTTGGTTCTTCTCATATTATTAACACGTATTGAACACTATTCATCATTTTTCACTACTTCAATTAAATTGAAACATTAATTTTTAATATTTAATTTGATTTATATAAATATCACGGATGCACTTGAAAAAAAAATCAAAACCAATTAATTTGCCGAAATAGTTGCTGAATTCGTCACCAGTCGAAGTTTGTTCGAGATCGCAAGACTAGTGGCGAGTAGCTGAACTCAGTCTAAATTCTACTAGCGGATGTTAGATGGGTTTTTTGTGATTCAGGGCGATGTGCAAGAGAGAAATCTCGAAGAAGATGCAATAAAGCGAACGAGGTTGGCGATTGGGTGTGGAGAAGCAATTTTAATTGCAGATATATCCACCTACACTGACTGATGTAGTAAATTAATCAATTTTATTTCTATCCGATAACGACTAGGACTATTAAGAGCTTAAAAATCTATACATGATAGGTGAGTAATTGCAGTTGGTTAGTATCCCTTCCGACCTTTGAATCTTTGTCTGTTGTCCAGCTACAACGTGAATTATACACCTCATTAGTTTCAATCATATATTTCTACAATGGCTAGTACCTACCAAAGACCGTTTGCACTCGAAAAAGGTGTTGCGAAGAACGAAGCATTCAGCAGGTACTGATCCATCAGTTCGCTTCAAGCATTCACGGGGAGTTTGCTTATCCTAAAACATAATATAATGGTATCTAGATAATTAGAACTTCCATGAACTGAGTATTTTCATGGGAATTACCACTTTACAGCAATCACTTTCTAGCAGACACATTTTCAAGTCAGCTCGTACTCCGGCACACGGTTTTGTATCTGCTAACTTTTCGTTTTCCTCCTCGTATCGCATCATCTTGAATAGCTATGGTTTGAATACTTTCCTGCTGTTGAAATCTAAGAGTTTATTAATTTAATTCCAATAATTCATTAATTTAATCGAAATATTGACGAAATATTGACCAATTTTCAAGTAATTTAAATTGTAAACAAACTCTTTTCGCCCGAATATCAACAAATCAGCTGTGTCCAAAACAATTTGTTTATTTCCATCCGCTACAAAAGTTGAACAACCTGTTTAACTGTTTAAGCAAAAGAATCCTTTCCGCTTTAGTGACAATGAGAACATATAGCATACCGGTGATTCCGACAGATCTACGGCATGAAGAATCGATTCAGCAAACCGCCAGTGCTTTGGAACATTTGTGCTTCATTGTGAATGATGTATTCGATCAAATTGATAATCGAATTTCTAGCAATATGCAAAGAATCGCTAGTCTTCGGACAAGAGTAAAAGACGCACAAGGAAAAATTGAATCTCTAGAGGGCATCAATAAAGCAATTGTGATTTACTCGCCAGCCAAGTATCCTGAGGATCAGCTCAATTTAGACATTCCCAAAACGTTTACCAAAATTGAAACAGAGGCAAGGAGTTTCAATCTTTCTTTCGACATACAGTCACGACTGGATGATGTGAATCACCGCAGTATTCAAGAAAAATTACAGTTATTCCATGTGAAACCGCTGACTGTGAATGATGTTACCCCCGAACGTGGTATGGGGTCAATTCCGCCCGATGTAGATTCACTGAATGGATTATTTCTGTTCAATACGAATGAAATCATTTATGATCACGGTCAAACTAATTTGGAGAAAACGGAGGTGAAATTCCAAAGGAGAGCAGCACGTATGAAGAACAATGCAATAATAGAACAATCAAATACCACATTCGAGATAGATGCTCCTCCGTTAGATATCTCTCGCAGGCATTTATCGCAAAAGAGATATAATGATTCTTATTATTATACTCCAAAAAAGACTGATGCGCCAGAATTAAATCTGCCGGACGATTTACCAGATCTGCCTGGAATAGCGGATGATATTATGTATACCCGAACTGAGGATGAGAATATTACACCATCCGTGCCTTTTAACGTGATTCTTCCAGATTTACCGGATCTAATTGAAGAGGACGAACAGAAAAATACATCCACTTCTTTATCTGATGGTAACATATCGGCGGTTTCAAACGAAAGAACTGATACTGTTACAATTGTTCCGCCTCCACCTCCACCACCAAAAGAATTGTTAGATAAAGTACCGGCACCCCCACCCCCACCGCCTCCACCAATGATGCTTCCTGCTGTTTCTAACACGACTAGTACACCACTCGATAAAAGTAGTAAAGAATCTGAAAAACCAATGCAATCAATAAAATCAGTTACCGAAACTGATGCCAGAATGAATTTGATGGCAGCAATTCGAAATGCCGGAGGAACATCAAGGTTAAAACAAGCATCAAAGACACAAGAAGAAACGAAAGTAAGTAAAATATGCTTATGAAATTGTGAACTTTAGTAAAATTTCTTTGTTTTAGATTGAACCACCCAAGAGTGGTGGTAACGATTTGATGGCAGATCTTCATAGGAAACTGGCAATGCGTAGAAAGGGAATTGCCGGCCCAAAAGATGCAGCTCAAGAAGCATCATCAAGTGGAAATGTGATGAATAAAGTTTCTGCAATGATTCCCCCACCGCCTAAAAGAGCACCATCTTCATCAAATTCCGATGCCAGTGATAGTGGTGATTGGGAATGAATTAATTAATCAATATCTTAATCACGATGCTATGTCAATTATTTAACCCGTATTGCAAAAGAAATGTAATACAACTCGTAATATAACGGAAATCTGGATTATGAACACAATATGTATAATATTAGGCATTAGTAACTTCATTATATTTATTAAAATCATAATATTCTTAGTATTAAATTATGTGTGGTTTTGAATTATCCCACTTACCTTCTTATTATTTCCCAATTGGATGCATTGCTCGCTTTTCAATCCTTTCAAAAGCACTAAAACTGAAATTGTGGTTATGTTACATTTGACGAGCAGCGTTTGTTTACGTTCAACCAAATTGAAAATTTTTAAGATTTTATTTCCAATTTAATTAGAATTTAGGATTAAGTATAATTTCGTAGTAACATAAATCACAATGGATATGTTAATAGCAAATGTGGAACATCTTGACTTTAAAATAGAGCGTGATTTAAATGAGCAGTATGGTGCATTACCTTTGCCATTCCCCGGAATGGACAGTAAGTCAGAAATAGGAACTAAAATACCGCTTGTCCTTGAAATTTCTTCACTTTTGCTATTTATTTTAGAATCGACGGCTGCCGTTTGTCAGTTTTTCAACGGTCGTGATGGATTGGAGTGCGATAAAGGTTCATCGTGTCCATTCAGACATATCCGCGGTGATAGAACCATCGTGTGTAAACATTGGCTTCGTGGGCTGTGCAAGAAAGGCGACCAATGTGAATTTCTTCATGAATATGATATGACAAAGATGCCTGAATGCTACTTCTACTCCCGTTTTAATGCCTGCCACAATAAAGAATGTCCGTTCCTTCATATTGATCCTGAAAGTAAAATAAAAGACTGTCCGTGGTATGATCGTGGTTTTTGTCGGCATGGACCACATTGTAGACACCGACATGTACGTCGTGTATTGTGTTTCAACTACTTGGCAGGATTTTGTCCACTTGGTGAAGAATGTAAATATATGCATCCTAGATTTGAATTGCCGCCACCACCTGAAATTCCGAAAGATCAGTTACAAAAGAGACCACCAACATGTCATTTCTGTGGTGAAGTGGGTCATAAAGCTTCGTTCTGCCAGAAAATGACCGCCGAGGTAATTAATTTAGTTAAGTAACTTTTAAACTTAGTTTTTATCTGTAATAAATATAATTTCAGCAACGAGAAGCATCACAACGAAACGATGAACACAAATACAGACAATTTGGTCGTCCTCCACCCGGTCAAATGCAAGGAGGCGATGGTAATCAAGAAGATCAGTCACAACAACCTAGAGCACCACCAAGACCGCTTGAAGAAATTACTTGTTTTAAATGTGGTACAAAGGGACACTATGCTAACAAATGTCCGAAAGGTCATTTAGCTTTCCTCTCCAATAACCAACATAATAACCAGCATTATAATAAACCTAATAATCAACCGCCGTTTCAACAGCAAAACAAGTGATTTCTCATAATTCGGTTTATTCTATTGTATACTATGTATATGTGCTATTAATAAAAAATTAATTATGTTTATAATATCACAAGTATGTTTTTAGATTCGACAGAATTACGAGACAACAAGAACAGAATATTTATCTAGTTTTATAAGAGTTTCAGGTGCGTCCAGCCCTTTCATTTTCATCACCATTCTCTAATTTAAACGCTGGATAATAAAACTCTTGACCAGTAATTTTGTCTATTGCACGCAGTTTTGGATTCGGGTAAGTATTATTCTTATCGCCTAATGATGTATAACTAAAATAGAATAATAAAATTTGTAATAGTAAATAAATGCGTTATCATCATTATACGTGATAAATGAGTTAGTTGACATTACCCATGATTATATAAGATGCAGTAAGGCACATTAAAATAGTGTATATAATTCCATATATCTTTGTGTTTCCAATCCAATAGTGGATTTACACGCATTAACTTTGGCCAGCCCGGATCCGTTTCCTAAAATCATCAACATAATTATTAAAATAATGTTTACCTTGACCTCTAACCATCAGATTACTTACTTGAAAAACCTTCAAATCACCACAGTATGGATCGGTTCGTCGACATCCCATTAGGCATGCTTTTAAATTTGTATTCCTCAAACAAAAATCTTCTAATGCTTTCTTAATACTCCCCTGTATTGTCTCAATTCTTATTTTGTACTGTGTTTCGCATTGCTTAACAAACTCATCTACTTCATTGAAAGGATTTTTCGACTGAATGTAAACGTATCGAATGTCGCATTGTTTTGCACCTCGACTAAGTAGAGTATCGATCACCAGATGAAGTAACACTGTACAATCTTTACCTCCATTGAATGCCAGGAACACTTGTTTGTACTGATAACTAGTGAATAATTGATCTAATTGCTGATATTGGGAACACGGTTAGACCACATTTGATTATGTGAATTAGACTATGTCCTCTTACCTGTTTGACAACGAAATATTTGTCGAGGAATGCCATATCAGATTCGGTGTTGTTATTATTACGCAAAAAGTGATCCATTATATTGGACCTTAGATTACTGTACAGATTCTTGAATAAATTGATACTGAATTTCAAAACTTTCACTGAAAATTTCACACTTTACGTCTTTTAACAGTATGGCTTGATTCAGTGATGTCTTGTGGTCACCTCTCGATAGTATCAATACTTTGATTTCTCCTAGTCAAACGAGCCATAAAATCACCTTAACGCAGACAGAATTTAATAGTAATTCGGTAATTAGATAATAAAACTGGTTTACAGTATCCGTAACAATGATTCAACGAATAACACTGATATTTTTAATACTTTTTAATAATTTTGCCAACTGGCATTTTATGTCCCGTTTGTAGGGCAACACACACGTAATCTCAGTTAATTATGTTAATTACAAGTGCACTTGTAATTCAATTGAATTTTAAATAAATTCCAATATTACTACATTCCAATTTTATTAAATAGACCAATTTTACTACAAAATTCAAATATGCATCAATTGAATTATCGTTTATTATGTTTATACACTGTTATGATACTAAGGGAACGATTATAATCAGCTGTATTCACTCAGTTTGAAGATAATTTTTGTAATTTTTGTAGGAAACGTTTATTTAATTATATGCTTAATAATGGAAAAAAATACCGCATACTATAAAATTACCAATAATTTAGAATGTTAGTAGATCCGGTCATTAATAGCTTCGATAGCTTTATATAAAATTCAAAATTACAATCCGAAAGTATTTCGGCAACAATGCAATATATTTCATGTTCTTCTTTTTCTTTTTCATCGGACAGATATAAAAAAAAAAAGCAGTGTGGGAAAATAATATTTTTAAAGAAATTTTGTTAAGTTGTTTTTTGGTAACTCCTTTCATTTATTGATGATAATTTAGCGAATTACGTGTACAGTGTGATTTCATAAACCTTTGTAGCAGTACGGTAAAAAGAAGTAACCAGTTGGGAGACTGCTGTTTCAGGGTATCTGGATGTCCCTAACTAACAGATTTAGTTGAAGAAATGGACTCTCCTGTAATTATTAATCAAATATAAATAAGGCAATCTACATCTTCATTCACATTTCGTTCGCATCAATGGCCATCAAAGTAAGACTAAACACAAGTGATCACAGTCTGCATAAGATAAGGCAATCAACTAATCATTTGGCTTACATTGCTTATGCAAAAAGGACCATCAATATGTCTGAAGAATTCAACTAGAAAACTTCATTCTAGTGAATTTAACAAATACTGTTCGTTATACAAAAAGGACAAGATACTATCATCAACTATACTGTATAGAATTAAATAAAAAACATAAAAATCAAGTGGCATTAGGCGAAGGTATTTCTGCTATTTATATACACATTTGTTTCGTTTGTTACATTCACAAGAACGTAATTATAGATTCCACTATGCGAGATACCTTGATGCCCTACCTTTAAAAATACGGTTATCGTGATCCTAAAGCTACTCATAAACTTACGCATAAATCAGCCATATATACAGTCCTAGCAATTGCATATAAATTTAACAATTACTAATTGTGTGTAGTGTTCAAATGTTATAGAAGAATAAGATTTTGGGAGTACTGTTTATGTTTATGTGAATCGTGTTCAATTTTTGCGCTATCTCAATTAGCCCAGCTACCATCTGAATGGAGTTTTAGGAAATATCAAAACTTCAAGAGCACATTACTAGATTAAGGAGTTTAACATTAAACCTAACGTATATACTAGTTGGAACTAATAAGACTTCATCTGCAGAGAAATGCTTAGCCACAATCAGCTTGTAATTTTGTTGACCTTTCGCGGTCTGGTCAATGCTTTACCAATTGGTTCACACAATATGGGTAAGTAATATTAAATAAAAAAGTATTTAATTGCAAATCAGTCAGTTGGTACATCTAATTATGAGATCTCCACATTCATTCAATCAATGGAGAAAAAACAATTTTGTTTTTATAAAATTATAGTCGCGAAATCCTATGGTGAGCATCTCCAATTGTATACAGATATTATGGTGCCAATGATATTATTAAATATTTATGCTTTGACCATTTTTAAATACATATTATCTCAATTGTCATGTATATTTTCTAATCGGATATCGCGTCATTTATAGTACCAAGTTATTCGTTATTATTATCTGCATTTAGCGACATTTAATAAGAGATATAATTTTAATATTTCTATTTTAGTAAACGAACACGGAATGATTTATATGGGACTGCTCGGATTCTTGGGCGCTGGTGTTCTATTAGGAGCATGTGTATGCTGTCGTCGTCGCAAATATGGATTCGAGGTAAGGATATTAAATGAAATCGATATTTGATCCCGAATTCACAACTTTTCTTAATCAAATTGATTTGTTTTCAATATTCCAATATAATATCATTTACTAACAAAACACATTTTTTCCCACTTAAATATTCATCTTGAAGAGTTATCAACTCAAGACGAAGAAGGTAAATATTGTATTTAATTGTGTACTAGTTACCAATTTCTTATGTATATATTTTTATGCGTGTTGAAATGATTGTATGAGGAAATGATTGTATTTTGTTATTCAAAATTTTATATGAGATCGTTTTTGATTCATCATAAAGATTACATTTATGTTAACATGTTAAAACTACATTCATAGCTTATCATCATCAATTTGTTTTAACTATATATAAAATTTATAGTCGATAAGAACTATAAACTGCTAGTTAGGTATTTTAATTGCATACGGTGTTCTTCTAGGAATTCAGGGATGACTCGGCCACTGTTGAGATTGCACCGACTTTGTCGACAGCTGTAGTTAGTACGGCATCAATGAATGCTCCAACTTTCAATCAGGTGAGAAGTGAATTATTAACTGTTAAATTAAATACAATAAAATTTTGTATTTTTAGGGCTTTAATGATGCACACAATAATAATGGTCCATTATCGATTGCTGATATGCAAAATATTGAAAATAATAATGCTGTTGGATATATAGAGAATATAAATGTGTATCCAATTGCAAATGGCAATAATGATATTGTAGCACATCTAAATTTTGAAGCACAAACACCACAATTACAAACAAATTCATTGGCACCGACTCATGATGTATTGCACAATTATTCAATAACAAATGCAACAGTAGAATTACATCATATGCCTAGTGACGTTGTAGAGGATATTCCGTACACAGAAAATAATAAAGCAATGAATGAAGTCAATTATGATTTTTTGGGAACAAATACTAGTGATTCGGAATCGGAGAGCAGTTCGTTGCGTGACACAAATAGTGTTGAAGAAGCATTATTAGCATTAGATAATGCCATTTCAGGCGAAGATATAATTCAACAGATACAATTGAGTGAGGTTAACTCTGTATCTCTGAAGATGAATGATTTAAGTTCTGATGGTGACATGGAAGAACTAGAGAATAAAGCTAAAATGATTGTTGATGATGTGTTAAATAAAGCATTAAATTCCGTTGAAGAAATACTTGCTGCACGTACTCAGAAACTAATAGTTATGGAAGAAGAGCCGAAGTGTTGCGCATTTAAAGTACCGACTGAAGACGATTTTTCGATATTTTTTAATAATGGAAATGGGGTAACAAGTACACCACAAATATCACTTTTTGGTACCAATTATGAACATACGAATAAAAAGATAAGTACAAATTTATTTGGTTCTGATGGTAGTGATAATATGGGTGAATTAGCGATTATGCAAGTTATTGAAGAAGGTAAATTAATACTAGAAGATCAAACATTCGACATTACCGTAAATGATGACGTTGAAGCTGGAAATGAGGCCACGGTGAATGGTACATATACTTGTATTGCCTCAAAAACATTCGATGCAAATAATGATTTTGACAATGATGTGATTCAATTGGAAGACATTGATATTAAAACACCATTAAACACACCGTGCGAATTAAATTTTCCTACAGAAAATTGGAATCGATTTATTGAATCAAATCGCACTGACAATTTAGAATCCAATATAATTCAATCTTCAAATTTGAATAATACAATTAAGATCGATGATCAAACATTTGAATATGATTGTGCTGACGGTGATGGATGGGGTAACGATGATATTGAAGATAATGAAGAAAATTTAAATTCTGCATATGAAGAATTAAGGAAGCAATTAACGAAATTTTTACCGCAACACTCTCAAAGCGGTGTCTCAGCATTACTGGATGATGAAAAGGAATTTGTTGGGTATGTTTAATAATCAAATTTACTATTTGATCATATTCAATAAGCATAATTTAATTAATTTTAGTGAATCGGAAAGCACAAAATTAGAAAGTATTTTGAACGCAATTGATCCAATGGCTTCAGCAAGTTGCAGTGGTTATAAACAAAATGAAATGACTATAAATTATAGACGTGCATTGTCACCAATTATCGAAGAAAATGAAGATGATCTAACAAATACAACATTTGGTTTAGTGGAAAATAATAGTACAAGGTATATAGGCAACTTATATTCATATGAAAATTTTAAATCAATAAAACATTGTTTGTTATTTTAGCACGGCATGTTGTATTGGAAGTGGGGAGGAGGTAGCACTAGGTGTAACCAAAACTTTAATGACATCCAATGACACATTGTTCAATTTTGATGATGTGCTAAATGATGACCGTGATGAAGGATTTACTTCACCGAGAGCTTTATTACACGAACTTGAGCAAAGTAATTGTAATACAACAAAAATAATTCATTGCGAAGAACAAATTTGTTCATCACCAGATTGTTGCACGGTATCATCAGATGTAACACCAACCTTAGATGGTACATTCACAGCTACTAATAATACATCAGAGGATTTGAAAACTTGCATTGCACGACCAAAGAAACCGAACAATAATTCATCAGACACTAGCAATAAATTGGAAAAATCATCAAACTGTAAAGCTGAATCTCGTAGTACAGTAATAAATAATGATTTAAACGACAGTACCAATGGAAATTTCCTATTATCTGGCGAAGAAGATCCTTGGGTATGCATAAAACATTGGTTAATTTGATATGGCGTTATTTAATTTTACTTCTTTTCAGATGGAGACGAGTGCCAATGAAACTAAATTAGTACCAGTGCCAAGTAATAAAAAAGAATGGGACAGTGACGTTGATGATAGTAATAGTAGCGAAGAATTTATGTATTACAAATCAAATGATTCCAATATAAATGATTCAAATGCTACTAAAAATAATAATTCAAATTCATCATTATCAAGCTTACGTTCAGCATTAAAAGATCCAGAGAAAATCATTGATATGAATGTATGAATTATTTTTTTGACCATTTATGATTTGGAATTGAATTATGATCTTTTATTTTACTTTTAGAATGGTAAACAGAAACGGAATGTTGCCTTTGAGAAACATCAACCTGGTGGTGGTTATAAAAAACCATATTTCGATGAAATTAATTATGAACGTGAACGAAGTGGTGTATTTTATGGCCATGATAAAGAAAATATTGACCAGGATGACACAATTAGTCGAATTTTTAATAGTGATTTCGATGGATTCAAAGTAACCAGTTCAGAGAAACCGTTTAATGGACGTTGTACTAGTTCGTATAATACACATTATACTTGGCCAACAGATGGTAGTGATTGGCCAATCACTAGTTGTTCTTTAGAAGTACGTTATTTAACTTAGTTTGAGTGTTCCTTATTAATTGTTGAATTTTTATAGGGTGCAAAACATATTATTCATGAATCATTCCCAAGTGGATCTGCGACTGTTAATATTCATACAAATCCGTTAGATTCTGATGGTGTTAGGTCAGATAGTGGTGTAGGAGAATCAGTAAGTAATCTGTAATAAGCCATTAATTATTAGTACTTATAATGAGTTTTATTTAGATGGAAATGTTGTCGGAACCCACTTCGCTTAGAGATTATCATCATACCCACAATAAAAAATCACAATTGATGCATCCTGTTAAACATAATAAACAACATGTTGTGAATGATAAAGATTCAATGAAGAATATTGGTGAAACGTTTTCATCAACTGGTTCGATTGATTCAATCAGTTCGGGTGACCAAAAAGAAAATGAAACGATTGCATCAATTGTCAAAGATCCGAACAATGGAACTGAAAGTAGTGATAATTTACCAAACATAATTAATAATATTATACCTGATTGTTCATCACAGAAACAGAAGAAACATAGTGATAGCACAGATGATGATTCAGGTATTGAAAGTATTATGAAAACTAAAAAGAAATTGATTTAAGTATCAAGTAAAAGTGGATTTATGAAAGTATGATAAAGCCGTCGTTTCTTTTTTGATATTTTCTAAGAGTAGTTGAATAAATTAATGAATAACATATTATTAATTATAGTTGAATAAATGTGTATAGTATAGTTGTTTTTTTCTAGTATAACTATATGTAAAAGAATAATAATTCCTTTCTATCTCTAATGGTTATAAGTACACGAAAAAAAAAATGAACTTTTGTAGAAAAATTTATAGTGAAATTGTTATGATTGTCATACAAATTTTTTGTTCTTTTCCATTTATATAGTGATTTAACTGTTTAATTTTAATTTTGTTTATTTTGTAATTTATTATCTCATTAAAATAATTAAAACTATAATATGGAATGAATCAGGAACGATGATTATTAGATGATATATTAGGTACAAAATTAAAAATTAAAGATACACACACAATTAAATTACCACTGAAACAAAAAAAATTGATAAAATTAGATTAAATTGGTCTAAATAGTTGTTTCATAATATTATTATACTTTAGATCTAAACATAAAATAGATTTAGATACACTCATTACATTGAGAATATCAGATATCATTAACTTTATAACCTCCAGCAACAACTAGATGATAACGGATGTTTTTTTTCTGTTTCTAATATTTCTAAATTAAGGGAAACATACATAATGTTTAATTGAATATAAAAACTATAAATGAAAAACAATTCTGTAATGTCCAAAGATTTTTAACGAAACAATATGATTATTAAAAGATAACATAAATTTACATTTTCCCCTGTTCTTTATTCACTCAATAGAGAAGTGACATTAGCTAAGAACTAAATATTAGGTAACTGAACATTGCCCCAATTATCGATCCAATTATTGAACCAAAAAGACTCATATAAAATATCATTTGCTATTACGCGATTTACCAATTTTCATTATCGATTGATAATTTTATTGATATCAAATAAACTCTTCACTCAATTATACTACCATTAATATACATATTTATAATTTATCTGGATGCACACATATTCATATCTGATGTACAAACTATTTTATGATTATAGAAAACATACAAACAAAATCATCTCAAATGTTATGAAAAGAGAGTGTGTTTTACGAAATTTGATTCAAAATAACTATCGATCTCAAACTCTAGTATTGATTTCTTAAATTCTATAAAATCTTAGAAATCGTATTTATCTCGATTTGTTATTATTGAACTGGTGAACTCAAGTCGTCGTAAGTTGATTGCATACACTTTAATATGCGTATGAGGATATTCTGGACTGGCTACTGGTACTTTATTGGCATCAATTAAATTTGTATATGGCACTTCCCATATTAAATGCATTCCAGCCCGTTCAGCAATTTTAGCTATATAATCATTGGTAACATCAAGACGCGCAATTTCATATCCCAAGTCTTTTCCTAGCATCATTGAACGTTCTATCAGTTTTTGTGCCAAACCTTGTCTTTGAACAGAGTTGTCAACATATAAAGTTGCCATCTAATGCAATGAAAATATTGATATCATTAACTGAATTATAGGAATTCAATCGCATTGTTTTGTTTGCCTACATCAAATACTTGTTGTGTTGAAAATTTTTGATGAATTTTTGGTTCACGTGCTACAATCGCCTTCATATGAAGCCACTTCTTCATTTGAACACAAGACGTTTTTTCAGCGCTACGGATCAGATTTAATGCATCCCAGCTACAGTTTCTGACATTCATAATAATACCCAATAGTTTAGATTCATCATCACAACTAAGCGCTTTAAAAGTCATTCCTACAATAATTCAATTTAAAATAGATCCTGGACCTATAGGAAATTCCAATGACTACCTTCTTGTAATTGTTTGCGCCACATATTCATAAGTAAGTGATCATCGGACACAGTAATACCCAAACTCTTAAGTAACGGTTCACTTTGAACATAATACGACTGCAACATATCAACAATTACATCGAAATCTCTTGGGCCAGCAATAGCTAATTTTACAGTTCTTTTAAATTTCTGCAAGAGGAAAATCGTTAGAAGGAATTTTAAAATATTTTTGAATTCCGTTCTACGTACATGAGTGACCAATGAAGGTACCTCGACTGGTGAAGGCCGGGCCTGAGTTGCTATATCAAGGGTTTGATCAGCACTGGGAACAGGTGGTGCATTTGGTAACTGATCCAATAGTAAATCTTCTGGTGTTGATTGATCCTTTGGATACATCATATTTGGTGCATAATTTGGTGGCAATTTAAGAGGTGCTCTTTCACTGGTTTCTCCTCCAGCACCACCGGTAAATAATACTTTTGGTGATAATGAAATACTACGTTCAATTGTACGTAGTTGAGTTATTAATGAGGCTATAAAACGATTCATGGTATTTTATTAATATTTATCTTCGAAATATGAATTTTTCTATAAAAATTCAAGGAACACAAAAAAAAACTGTTTTTAGTGTGACTATATGTTTTAGGGCACAAAATTGAAATTCGTTTTAAAATTGCAGTCAAACTGCAGATTTTGCTTGTTTTCATTTGATTAAAGAATTAATTGAAATTCTATTTAATGTTACAACTATTTAATTTATAAATTATGTTATGATTCGATTCATATATTATTTAAATGTAAAATTATTTATTAGAGTGGAAGGGACTTGAACACAAAAAAAGAATAAAATTGATAAAAATTAGAAAGTAGATAAAACTGAAATTTGATTTTTAGATTTGATTCTTTTAACAAAAAAAAAATAATTTTAATATGAAGTTTTCATTGAGACATGGCGACTAACATATAAAGGCACTACAATTTTAGTTCACTTTGATCGTTGAAAATTCGACGAATTCTAGGAACCATTATAATATTATCATGAGTCAAACTGCATCTTAATCAAGAATTAATCATATTTAATCTTGCCGTTAAAAGTGAATTCATTACAGCAACTACAACAGAAACGAGTGTTATTATGTTGAGTAGTGTTGTGTGGCTGAGGCCAACATTTATGGAAACGATATTGGAAACAGTTATTTAATTCTAGTACATAAATGAATTTGACAACAAACTGAGTTGACGAATCAAAAAATAGGAAAACGGATTTGGTACTGAATTTTCCAGGATTAGATTTAGCACTTAATTTTCCGACGTAATGCGCACCATTTCAAATTTTCTATGGCATAGTGTTACAGGTTACAGTTTATGTTTCTGTTTCGTTACTCTTTCAATTATGTTTTAAACACTTCTAAACTATAATTCAATTGATAAATAATTGTGATAAATTACCAATTTAAATGAACTAAGTTATATTGTATAAGAATAAATAACATAATAATTCGACGACTTGTTTAGTAAAAGTTATAAGAAGTGTACACTTTTATTGTGCTTCTGAAGAGAAAAAATCAATAAAAAATCCTTGTGATTGTTATCAATCTAGTGTTGTTTACTTTTGTTACCAATGAGATTTGCATATTCTTAAACAAAAAATTTTACTTCAATATGCAAGGTGTGCTTGATACAGACAATAAAAACTTATTATTTTGTGTATGAAATAGTGTGTGATATTATAACAAAATTGTTGATTAGTTTTGGTAAGAGTAGAAAAGAATATAAGAATGAGTTATAGTCAATCAGCACAATTCATTCAATATCAAGGTAAGATTTAATTGAAATGTCTTGATAAAACTAAAGTCAATAATGTTATCATCCGTTACAGATATATTCATGTTAATAATTTATCGATAAGACAGGTAATGGATAGTTATCTAATTAATTAACATCATGGGAAATGGAATGAACAAGGTAAGAACTTCATGTAATGTGATGCACTTTGCCATCAGTACATCAGTATGTCAATTAAACTGAGGAGTGTCAGAAGTCAGTATTTTGAATTGAATTTGTATTGATTTCTGTTGTTTATTTTTGACTTTGTATTGTAATTTGAAATCAAATGAGTTTCCAAATGAGTTTAGTACGCCTCAGTTTAAATTAGTAAATGTACAGTGTTTAACGATTGAATATTTAATTTTAGGTTCTTCCAGGGCTATATATTGGCAATTATCGTGACTCTAAGGATGCACAACAGCTAGAACGCCATAAGATAACACACATTCTGGCGATACATGACAGTCCCAGAAGATTACTTCCCGTAAGTAGCTCATGTCACCGACTTAAATAATCTTACGATTCTTCAACCATCATTCTATTGTAGGATAAACATTACTTATGTGTAATGGCATCCGATACACCTGATCAAAATCTATCGCAGTACTTTAACGTGTGTAATGATTTCATTCATGCGGCCCGAATTCGTGATGGGCATGTTTTAATACATTGTCTAGCCGGTATGTCACGGTCTGTAACAGTGGCGGTGGCTTACATTATGAGTGTGACCAGCTTAAATTGGAAAGAATCGTTAAAAGTTGTTCGTGCTGGAAGAGCTGTGGCAAATCCGAATTTAGGATTTCAAAATCAATTACAAGAATTTGAGGCACTCAAACTAGGAGACGTAAGATTCTTGTTGAATATTCAAAATGAATTGCTCTTATCCAAATAATGATTATTTTAGGAACGACGACGACTAAAAGAACGATTCCCGAGTACTGTGCTGGCACAATCTGATCGCGAACAATGCGCTTTAGCACTCACTAATTACCGTGAATTGTTATCAAATCGTGATATCTGTGAGGGTGATTGTGTTCGTGGCCAAGAATGCCCTACAGGTGGTGGCACTAAATTTTATATTGATTTTCAAACAGTTGATTGGGATTTATAGAAATTAAATTTCTGTTTGTTTTTGCAACTCATAATATTTAATCTGATCCGAATCATAACATCTCATTCCATGTATTTATTTTTGGCAAATTAAGTTTTATTAATCATCAAATAGAGTTATGCTGATCCATAATTTGTATGCTGAAATTATGCATTTAATTTGATTTTAGAAAATCGTTTATATTTCAGTTCAAAATTAACTGAATTGCATCCAAATTATTTGTTGAATTTGCGATTAAAATTAATTATAAATGATAAATGGAAATAATTTGAACGTTATATTGCCTTGCATTGAAAAACCAATTTTATTAGGACTGTGCGTTGCGGAAGGAAAATTAGGAATTTTTAGATCACGTAAGGTGAGTGTATCGTCTACAAGGAGTCATTTAGCAGCTCGTACATCATCATCATGTCCAGCATCACCGCGTAAAGTATTACGACCACAGGAACAAATTGATGAAAATTATGATACGGTTAGTTGTTCTTCGTCCACATCCGTTACATATCGTACGGAGAACAAAACGAAACGGAATGATTCATTACGTCGCAAATCATCAAACACGAATTTAAACGGATTACAGCACAGTGCCAGTTCAAGTAAAATAAGAGCTAGAAGCAGTCCAGCTGGTCTTTTCTCTTATACAGGTAAGTGATTGGTAGTAGATAGTCATCTCAAATTGAATACAATTTTATTTGTTTTAGGTGCATCAGCTCCACCATCCGTCCGGAGTTCTCGTGTTGATTTATCAACAGCTGGTACAAGTAAAGGATCGGCCATTTATTTGGGCTGTAATCCACCTAAATCTGATAGATTTGGTTCAACATTGTCAATCAAAAGTAATTCGTCTTCGAAATCAGTTACACCAAGTGTTAGTCCAAGAAATATTCCAAAGAAATAATATATTTCTTATGTAGCTGATGAATAATATTTGATGTCTTTTACATAGCTCAAACATTTTTCTTTTGCAATCAAAGAGAATCATATATTTGACATCCAATTATAAATTAATTATAAAAGAAACATATTTGCAATTGCAATTTAGAAGCAATGATTATTGTTAAACGTAAGCATATTGTTTTACGATTTAAAATTTAATTGAGACTACATAAGTGCACATCAAATACCAATGCTTTTGTACGTTTCAATATTTAAATATTTTTATATCCAAAATAATTAAAAGAATGTCCAGGCACATAATCCTATGCATATAATTGAATGATATTGGCGTTTTAAGAAGAAATATCTTTAAACTGTTTGAGACATCATAGTTTTTGTTTGATAAACGACCTCTTCACCGGATGTGCATTTGGAAATAAATTGGCATCAGTAACTTGATTTTATTTTAAAAATCTAGTTGTGTCCAATCAGTTATGTTTTATGTACCAACATTTTAATAATGTTACCATGTAATTGAAAATACCATATCACTGGCGCCTTAGGATACGGTAGTTATATAATTGTTGATTCTTATAGAAAAGAAAAACTAAAAATGCTGATACAAGTAAAAAAAAAATACTTGAAATTTGTTTTGAAGATTTGGTAGAACTAAAGCTTTCAATAAACATTGAATTACATGAGACTATTGATTTTTTAAATTTATATTTCAGTCAAAGATGTGGTCAGTTCAACGTATAAAATTCTTAACAATTTCCTTGCTGATAATATACTCGCCTGTTAAAATTACAAGGAATATTCTAGAATTTTCAGTTTAGCAAATTTTCAATATAAAAAAGTTTATATATTCAGACTACGTTGGAATAGTCAATCAAAACATAAGGAGGAAGGTATCCTTTAGTTACTGATAATCATTGAAAATTAAAAAAATCAGAATGTATGCACATCTAGGCCAATTGTAAATTCACAAGACATTTAAAGCGGCATCGGCTTGAAATGAAACTTTTGATTTTTTGATAATTTTATTTTCGATTGAATTTTCAAAAGTTTCAAAATTGTTGTTGTAATCCTTGTTACGTGTCGGTGTACCAATTTGTATTAGTATTGGTGAATTCCTACCCATACTAAGAAAATTATAAGAAAATTAGTGAAAATTCAAAAGTTTCATTTTTTAGTTGCCATTATTCTCCACAGTTGGCGCCACTATACGCGATTGGTATACTTACCTCCTGATGTTACGTTCGCCGGTTACAATTGCATGGGAAAAATAAAGAAATTTCTAATTTTTCCAAGAAAACTTCGATAAATTTGGCTAAATTGGAACATGCGAGCATAATATCAGGAGGCAAGTATTCCAAGCCATACACAGTGGCGCCATCTAACAACGATAACAAGAACTAAAAAAATGAAACTTTTGAAATTTCACTAATTTTCTTGTAATTTCCTCACAAGACAAATATTGCGATTTAAAAAAAAAAAACTGAAAACTCAAAAGTATCAAAATTGTTGTTGTAATCCCAGTTGCGTGTCGGTGTAACAATTTGCATTAGAATTAGTGTATTCCTATCAATTCTAAGGAAACTACAGGTGAATAATTTTAGAAAAACAGTTGCTGTCTGAAACATTGGAAATCACAAATGCATAAAACTACAAAGAAATTAATAGATTAGCATAATTGAATGTTATAAATTCATTAGTAGTAATTGGATCTGATTTTTGAATATTGTAGGACTTAAGATTTTAGTATTTATTTTACAAATTATTATTTATAATCATTTTTTTTTTGTATTTTTTTGGCATAATGCGATAAATTTGAATGGATCTGTTATACTTCTCTTCTTTTATTGTGGCAGGAAATAACCCAACCAGATTTTTATAAAACATATGGCTATGATATTCATACATTTAATATTTATAATTACGGCATACAGTTAAAAGCTCTCATATTCATCATAAATAGAAACATTTACCTATGTATATCTGTATAATAGTATCTCATAAATTTATGTATATTTATATTATAATAATTATAATTATAATACAACTTAATGCATCCCTTTTCCTACATCATTTATTTTTTTTTACTTTTCAATCATAATTATTTATCAATAAATTAACAGAGGTTGCCTTCATTTTTATGTTGCTGTTTAGTTTTTTTCATTGTTAAACTTAATTTTTTGTTTATGTGCAACGGTTGAATTATTAAACATCAATAATATATTTTAATATAATTATAATATGAAATTAATATATTTCACAGCCTTTTTTCAGATAATATAAAATTTTATTATTTTCTTATCGCACATAAGAAAATAGAATATTAATCTATTCTAAATTGATTTTATGTAAATGTTCTAATAATGGGGATCTCTATTATTAGCTACATAATGTCACTTCAAATACACAAGATTGTATGTCCTATTGGTCCAGTTTATAAACGGTACCGATCGAAGAGTAATTACATCAAATAAAGTGATCCAAAGCTTAATTGAAATTTTTGTTTGATTCATACATAGCCTAACTCTATTGTGATTATTTCTTAACTGATTTGTTCTTAGTTGTGACCTTATGAATTTGAAGTGACAAAATTATTTATATATCAAACAATATTCAATACTAAAAGTTTTTTTTTCTTTTTAACAAACAAAGCATTAAAATCATTAGACAACAATACATATCTTATACATATTTGAATTCGTAGTTCTATTTATCGATATTCAATTGTTTAACTGTAATTTCTTTATATGGTAAACTAAGATTCTAAACGCACGGTTATTTCTATTGTTGGATTACCTATTATACAATTAATTAGTGATTATTTAAATAAAAAAAAAACAGATTTTCACACAATATGAGAGCATAAAGCGAATGTTTTTATGTTTTTGTTTCTTCTTTCTTTCAAGTGAAAATCAAAGATGTTTAATAAACTGTATAAATATCAAATTGTATCTTATTCATTTGTTACACATAATTGAATAATTCTATACAGAAATACATTTATTTCAATTATAACACAGCACTATTATTTCAATGGTGAATTGTTGTTTTTTTTTCATTATTTTTACTTTAATTCATACTACGTAGTTTTCAATTTTCTCAATTTATATTTTTCACATTCAATAATACGTATTCAGTGATTAATTTGACTAAATTTATCAGAAATATTTTCAATAAAAAAAAAAATGAAAAGGATTTTAAATTATTACATTTCTTGTTTTCGTTTAGATAAATCCTTAATATTTATAAATAAAAAAAATAGTAACATTTAAAATATGTAATTTTAATTTTTCATGGCACTTTAATTTACAGCAAAAGAAAACGAAAAACTTACAAAAGTATTATGGATACGAATTGGGGAACACTTTAAGATTAAAATAAAAATTTTACTATTGGTATGTTCCCATTTGACGTGCGCGCAACTTTTTTGTCTCACAACTCTATAGGTGAGGAGGTAATTAAATAATCTCGTTTTTGTATAATTTTTAATTCTTTCATTTTGCTACTACCATTCTAATTATCTTTGATTTTTGAATTAACTAAAATCGTCCGGTGTAACCTCATCAATACCGTTACATCTTCAATTGAATTCTTCATTTAATTTCTTCATTGCATTTTAATTTGTTGAGACTAATAATTTATAAATGATTTTCTTTTTTCTTTCGTAATTACCATGAACATAATATAATGCTTAATGATATTTTCTTTTATTTTTACTTACTATTTCGATTCAATCACACTATACTTTCACGTTCTACAGCTGCCATTTCACTTAGTCCACTAACGGTTCGTGCATTTGAATTTTGCAAAATTCCACTTTTCTTATTAATCGATTGACTACTAGTCCGGAAACCATTACCATTGAATAAACCAGCCAACCATGATTTTATAGTGCCACGACGTATTGGAGATATTTTATTTGTGGTTGATTCATCAGCAAATGATACAGTTTCAAGTGATCGCCAACGTTTTGTTTGTAACAGTGAATCCTCAATTGGTACACTTAATGAACCCTGGCGCGTTAATAAAGGACAATTGGGATCATCGACAACCGCAGAACCATTACAATTATTATTAAAATGATTATAATTTACTTCCTTGTCAGTAGCCTCATCTGTTGCCATTATTAATTCGGTCATACAATTAATTTCAGATGTTGGCTCTTCAATTTCAATTGTTGCTACACCTGCTTCCATTGACTTTGAATTATTCTTAAGTTTCTTTTCATTTTCCATTCGACTCATCGTTTTACCAAATCGTTGTCTTATTTGGGCTGGTAATTGATCTAGTGACCGGGATTCACGTAAATTGGACGATATCGGCGTTCTCATTAGTTGCTGTACAATATTTGTTTTAGGTGGCGAAGGCACTAACTCATACTTTTCTTCAGGTGGATATAATATACCAATTGAATTTAAATCTTGTTCATCAATATCATCTATAGTATTTATTCCTGAATAATCATTCTTCAAATAAAGTGGGGAATTATCAAATCGTTTATGGGCTACCGGTGAACCTGGTTTAAATAGACGCGTTAATCCCTGAAGACTACAAGTACTGCCATGGTCAGCTCTCAAATGACGTTGATTTGGATTATCTAAAATATAAAATTATGAAAATAATTAACACATAAAACAGAGAAGATAACAAAAAATATTCATTATAATTCTACCAAAATGATGAGCACCAATTAGACTCGACTGTCTCGATTCTAAATTTCCCTTAATCATTCGCCTTGGTCGACAGAATAATGGTGGTGGCAGATCACCTAAATTTACTACACGTTTTTTAATAGCTTCATCGGTCGCACCAATCAACCAATATGTGGTCACTTCACCTTTTCCTTTCAATAAAATTTTTCCACGTTGTTCGGTTACGTAACCACCAATTAAATCTAACGCTTGTTTACATGATTCTGAGATATGAATACGAAGTGCTTCACCATTTGATTCCATACGTGATGCTGTATTTACTGTATCACCAAATAAACAATATCTTGGCATTGTTAATCCAACAACACCAGCTACCACAGGACCAGTATGGATACCTAAAATCAAACCAATTACAATCATTTTAGTTAAATAATCAGTGAGTAAGCGAAACAATTTCATTACCAATTCGTAATTTTAATACTTCATTTGGA
The DNA here is from genome assembly GCA_001014335.1 of Coboldia fuscipes. Taxonomy (NCBI): domain Eukaryota; kingdom Metazoa; phylum Arthropoda; class Insecta; order Diptera; family Scatopsidae; genus Coboldia; species Coboldia fuscipes. The sequence continues at coordinate 331,584 of JXOR01000295.1, forward strand.
CGATGTGCAATTTTATGTTCACGTACAGCATTCAATAATTCTAAAGACATTGTTGCAATTTCACCTACATGCCGAAGACCATTTGCTATTGGCAATCCAGATACCTAAGCGATAAGGAATAGAATTCATTTGAAATATTTTATAGAATATTTGGCCAACAAATGGCAATTAAAAGAAGAAGAATATAATTATAATATTCTTACCACCATGTAAGCATCACCAATCGTTTCAACTTTATACACGTCATATCCCTTTATAATACGATCAAATAAGGTGTATAAATCATTTAGGAAATTCACAACCTGTAGTGGAGTACTTTCTGCTGACATTGCAGTAAAACCTACAATATCACTAAAATAAATAGTTACCTAAAAGAATAAAAGACATGGAATAAAAATTGTCCTTTTTCAAACATTAAGAATTCAAAATTACTGAATCAAATGAAACTGGTTCAACACCTTGGCCCATTGTCAATTTTTCAGCAACTGTTTGAGGTAGCATACGATGTAATAAATCTTCTGTTTTACGTTTCTCCTCACATAATAATCGTGTACGATCATTCACAATATCTTCTAAATTATTTGCATATTTTTCCATCATTTCCATCATTTGATCCATTATGTTCCTCGATTTACCATTACGCATTTTTTTCAGTCGGGTGCTAAAATTACAAATTCATTGTTAAATTGAATTCACTGATTAAGTAATAAACAACAACTTAATTACCGTATTGCTGGAAAATCAGGTCTAATATCCGGATTTTCATCCCATCCATCGCGAATACAATTAACAATGTAATCAGCACAATTCCCTGAGTCATAAATACATTGAATATCTGGCCGAAATATATCATCTTGTGTATCTGGTATACGCCGTACTAATTCAATTATTTCTTTTGGTTCATAATTTATTTGACCAAATGGTCCACGTCGTCCTATCACTTCATACAATATGATTGCAAATGCATATACATCACCCTTTTGAGATCCATAACAGTTTGGATTACGTAATAATTCTGGTGCCTTCCAAAATAAGTCTTCACATAAAAAGAAATTGCAATAAATTTTAATTCAAATTCACAGTAAATTTATAATTAAACTTACTTCGATAGTGTTGATGTTCACCAATTGATTCATTTTCAGCACAATGCCGTAAATCATGCAAACCAAAATCGGTAACTTGTAACATCCATCTAGACGTGACAACACAATTGGATGACTTTAAATTACCGTGAAAACCTAAAGCTGAATCATGTATGTAAATCATTGCCTATAATAAAAAAACAACAAGAAAGAAACAAAGTAAAATTGTTTGTTATGTTCTCATGAATACAAGAGTTATTTTAAAATAAAATCCAATCGATCACATCAAGACTACTAATCAATATTTTGTTATAATTATCACGATCTGCGGAGAGATCAATTTTTGATACTAAAAATATTCTTGGTACACAATAAATTGTACGCATAATAGTTCACACATTTACACAAATTAATATACTTAAATATAGCAATATTATGCTAACAGTAAATGTCAATATTGAAAATATAAATTGAATTCAAGATAATATTAACTTTATCCGCATGATATGATCAATATTAGACATCATGATGATAATTCTATACGAAAAGGTTAACAGAATCTTCTCATCTATCAACTAAATACAATATTACAGTTTAAATGATAACTCACCCTAACTAAGTCATTAATCAAGGACGCAATGAACAGATCATCCAATTTGATATCTTCATTTTCAATAATGTCATACAAACTTCCCTTAGCACAATAATCAGTGACTAGTAATATACGCATTGGTTCAACGACAGCACCAATAAAACTATTTATATTATCATGACGTAGATCACGTAATAATCGCATCTCTTTCATAATATCTCTTGATATATCTTTTTTCCTAGCAAATTTTAATTCTTTTATTCGAACAACAACACCACGAAAACGTCCAGTTGCAGTGAATACTTGATTGGAACAGCGTGAACCAAATGAGGCTGCACTCACCAAGCTTAACTAAAAAAAAAAACGACGGAAAATATATAGGAAACAATTAATAATCATCTAATCTCGATTAATAAATAAAAATATTAACATACTTTACTCGGTGATGAGACAATATCATTATTAAAATAACCTTTGATATCATGCGGATCAATTTTCCATAAAAGTCCCTCAATCTCTAGTTCAATTTTCCATTTACGATAAATACTCATTGTAATTACAATAGCACAAAATAATACAAGTGCTAAAACACCAGCTGCGACCATTGATGTAACATGCGTATCAGTTTTTGGGCATAATTCATTTAAAAAACCACAGGACGGTTCATCAAAAGGCTTCTCATTTCCTGGCCAATCAACCCTTAGTGACGAATTATATATTTTGTATTCCTAAAAAAACGAATAATTAAATTGAGTAATAATGAATTGAATCTCTAACTATTTACTGTCATTAATATATAATTTACCTATTCAATTATATTGAATTTAATATAAGTTGGAAAATAAAAATGAACAAAACAAAAAAATAAGTTCAAACAACTCACTCACGGGAAAATTCTCTCCTTGTTGGAAATATGCAACCGGTATATATTGATAATCACATAATATTGGTATATTCTCATTAATTGGTATTGGATAAAATTTTAGCGCCAACACAGAAAAATTACCTTCCGAATCACCATTATTATCAATCTTAATTGTCGCACCAGTGATACCTAGAAACAGATAAGTAATATACCAAATCAATAAAATTTATCAAATAAATCCATCATAATTAAAGTGTACATAACCACTTGATCTTTTCTAATTATAATAAAACATAACAATCTGTTTCTATTTACTTTTGTATGTACGATTTCTAATAATTGTATCAATTATACGTGTTCCATTACTGGCTACGTCATAAATTGTATCATCAGTCAATATTTTTGTTTCTTGTCGTAACAATTGATCTAATGCTAATGCATATAATTTAACTGAATCATATAGATAAGCAGCATTTAATGAAACAAACTAAAATTAAAACAAAAATTTTAATAAACAATCGTTAATTAATTTAATTTAAACAAAATAATTATTTAATGAATAGAATAGATTACCTTTACATATAAATTACTTAATGATGCAGGCACAGTGAAATTAAATGGACTTTTAACATTATATTCACGCACTTTTTCTGTAAATTTTATAAAATTTTCTGTTGGCGGTGTTGATACAATTACAAATAAACTACGTGCACGACGTAAAAAGCTCTCATCATTAACACAATAATTACTATCCTGGCCAGGACTCCAAATATATTTATTTGCTTCCCTTAAATATAAGAATCTCTATTAAAATCGGATGGATCAATTTAATTGATTCTTAATTTCGATAACTTACTTTTGTGAGTAAGCAATCATATCGACGGTAATCACCATATATTCGCCTTTAGCAAATAACTGGGAATTATCCATTGCCGACATTAACTCAAATAGAGATGTTTTTTGGCCTAGGACTACATAAATCCTTGTACGATTCATTGTATTCTGTACAACCTAAAATATATAAATGATTTCATTGTAAATGAATCTTTCGTTAATTTCAAATATTTACCTGATACCAGTACGCAAATCGGCAACATTCTAATTTATCCACACAACATTTATAACTATCCTTAATCTCTAAATTATGATTAACTGTCATATTTTTTATATCGGCTTGATGTTGTAATGATTCAGCTACCGTTTTCATTGATTCCTCATACAATATTGAAAATTTCTTCCAACCATAATAATGTAACAATGATATTATAGATTTTGTCACCTAAAAATTTTAACCAAAACATTTATTTCATAGTCTCTATCTCTTTCTTTCTACAATACGAGATGAATATTTAAACAAATAAGAAAAAGATCATCCGAAATCTATGAGATTTTTTCTCTCCATAGATTAATTATCACCTGTGTATTGGGTGGTTCAGTACGGGCAAATGTTGGTATTTCTGATGCTTTGTAATCGGAGCATTTCTATAATAAATAACAAATAAAACATATACAATTTCGAGAGATCATATGAATTCACAAAACAAAATATAAAAAAAAAACTTCAATTCACGAACGTCTAAAGTGATATGTTAACAGATTTTTGTTTTTTTCTCTTGGGGTTTTACTTAGAAACGAAAAACTAAAACTTACGTAAGATATCATTGGAATATTACGACTCTGTGAAACAATTGCTTCCGTTAGACATGAACCTTCTGGTCCAAAGAATATAGCAACACCTTCGCATATCATTTCAGTCATGACCCGTGTTGCAATTACTGTATCACCACGGGTATCATTCCATTTCATTGCCAGTGTTACATTTGGTAATAAGTTTGGATCATTGTTGACCTAAAAATAAAATAAAAACAATACACAGCCATTAATAGATTACATTCAATTGTATAGCATCAGTGTAATTTTAATAACAAACAGTTTTTTCGTACTTCATCTAATGCCATTGAAATAGCACCTGATATTGCAAGTCCTTGTTTATCATTCATATCACCTTTGATTGCTGTTAAATATCCAACCCTTAGTACGGTTTTATTATGTGTAGCTGGTCTCGTTGCAATTGATGTTATTTGTTGACCAATTGCAATCGGGACGATTAAAAATATTATCGTCCACGAAAGCATAGGACGAACAGCAAGCCAACGCGTCATGGCCCCTTAGGGGGCCGTTCGGCGAGACTTTTTTCAGTATTTACAACCCGCTGCAATTAAAGATACAATTTTTGATTAGTACAATTTTTAATTGAATGCTAAATAAATTCAATTTAATTCAGAACATAAAGAGATTCAAAGAGAACATTGATTTTCATAGAATTTTTTTTTTCGCAAACTGCGTAAATGGCGAAAATGTTTTTTGCTTACATCACCGTTAATATTTTCTTTAAGAATTTACAAAAAAAAAAAAAAAAAGAAATACAAAACAAAACGATCATTAAAAATACAACAAATTTATTTTAAAAATGTTTGGTTTAAGAAAACAAAAATAAAAATCTCTTTTACATAGACAAAAGAATTTATTTAAAATCAAAATCATACACCCAAATAGAATGAGAGAGAAAGAGATTCCTTACGGTTCTTAGTTAAGTAAGAAATACTTCTTTCAATTGTAAAGCTTTTTTTATTTATCTATTTGTTGGTGTTGCACGTAATTGTATGTTTATGTATAATATATTGGCTCCGTTTTTGACCTCACTCTTATCAGACATAACTTGCTTGTTTCAAATAAATATGTATAAAATATTTTAATAATAATTTTTTCTGTATATTTTTAGCAGCTACACAAAACTAATACTTGAATGTAAATGATTATAAATGAAAATCCATTAAATTCCGATATTACCTACTATGAACACGATGGTTGCGATTACTACAATTTTTTTTTCTATTCAACAAGATAGTAATTACATTACTGTGATACTTTTATGGCGAGATGATCACACGTATTGGTAAACTTTCAGTAGATAAGAGAACTGATATTTACTAAATTTTCCTTTGATTCCCCTTCATTTTCGGTTGGAATTTTCTCTTCATACCAAAAAAAAAAAAAGTTTATTAATCGCGAAGCCACAACAATCGATTCGGAATTCATTGAAATTAAATTAAAATATGAATCCACACAAACTTTGGTTAATTAAATTTTTCTTTACTCATTGTCGCTGTGATTGTTGTTTTATATTTTTATTTTATTATACAATACTTCGTGTACACATTAAACTGCTTATTATTGTAGATGTTAAGCAGAGACTTTTATTTGTTATTTCGGAATTACTTTTTTTTTCTTTATTTTCATCATCTTATTTATGTAAGAAAATAAGGTTTAATTTCAAATCTATTTTTAGTAATGTACTTATTCTTTTATATACATTTCATATTTAATATCCATTTACGATGAGATTTAATATGTATTCGGTATAAGTGGTTATTTAAATCAGTGGTATTTCGACCCAGTAATGTTGGGTGCGTATTATCGTTCGTTATTAAGATCTATACATATGAGCCAGTTTATTAGTAATATTATTATTTATTTGATATTTACTGGAAATCCGTTGTTCATTCATTATCACACTATTAACCAAAAAACCAAAATAAAAATTGTATTATGATTCAGATGATCATCCATTAAATATTCAGAAAAAAACATGACATTTTATTTTGTTAAATTTTACTCGTTCAAATTTCAAATCTTAACACTATTCAATTCTACATTTTGTTTAGTTAGAAAAAAACTACGCCCCTTCATTTGATTCATATTTCTAATGAAAAACAGTTAATAAATAAATAAAAATTATTCTTACTGGAACATTTAATAATTCATAATAATTTTCCCCGAAGTAAAACAAAAACAGTAACTGCCAATTGATAAACGAATAATGAAAAGACACGTTGCTATCAGGTAATTGATCAAAGTTGATCACATAATATGTAAAACAGTAACAAGTCTATGTAACAGTGACAATGAAAATTCATCGTCTAAAAACGTTTTTTTTTTTTTTCTATTTTTTGTTTTCACAAAACAAAATTATTCGTTCAAACTGTTTTCATTGCTGAATAATTATCAATCGTGTATTGTTAGTCAAATTTATTTATAGTTTATGTTTTATTTTAATTTTTTAGCCGACAAAATAAAGTCATGTAAACCACTCACAAATATTAATAGCGAACCCAACATGTATGATTTTAAAATTCAATGTTTATTTGATTTGATCGTTTCCTATTTACATTCTTTTAATACAAATGTATTGTAAGTCATCGGAATGAGAGACTTTTCATGGTTGATTGTATTGATGATTTATGTGACACTTAAGTACAATTGGCCTATGTATTCAGATACCATAAAATATAAACTGTAAAGCTCTTTAAATTGACATTCGTTTTGTTTTTTTTTTTGTTGTTTGTCAATAAAAAATTTATTTTAATAATTTTTAATACAAAAGGTAATTACTCCCTATTAAAGTTATCTTGATTTTTTTAACTACATCATACATACATAATATGTACGTAAGTACTGTCTGAATTATAGATAATTCAATATCTCATCGATGATAACCACCTGATATGGATGAAAGCCAATGATAATCACTGAATTAAGTAATTCGATATGTCAGAGGTACTTGGATTTTTATCTATTTGATTGAGAGAGAAGCTTGTTTTTACTTTACTTTATACAATAAATGAATGTGTGTGGATCAAATTAAAATTGATCACACTGGGAATAAACTAATTGAGATTCAGATTTTGTTTTGCCACTTAAACCTAATTCATTGTACCATTTACATGAAAAATAATTTACTCTTAATCACTGACAGAAATTATATTTTTGCTATTATTGAAACCGGTACGCGTAAATTTATAATTAATGGCAAATTATCGTTTTGTATCGTTTGCATTTCAGTATTACAAATATGAATTTTCAACAGTGATATTATTAAATAAATTGAAAAAAAGAAACACAAAAATTCCTTATTATTAATTTTAAAAGCAAATCATATTCGAAGAATTTCAGACTGTTGGCAATTATTAACAGTTTTTGGTATCCGCCGAAAAGAATGATATTCAATTTAATCCTGTATCGTTCATAGTAATCAATCATATTCAAGTTTTAAAATCATAAAATCCATTTTCTCGTCAATGGAAAGTGAAGCAGACTTAAACGTATTCAATCGATCAATTTGTTTTAATCAAAAGTAATTTAAAGATCAACTGTTTCAATGCAAATTGATTAGATCACATTAATAATCAAATATTACAAAGATGTTAAATCTTATTCGCATCCACCTTCTTATCAATGAAAGTTATAATACACCGTTTAAAAGTGTCATATCAAAATAATATACAAGCACAGCTTCTAAAAATAAAAGCTTAATTAAATATAAACAGAAAAATAACTAAAATCTTGATCACTAAATTATCATGCTTATGTGCATTTAAGAATCACAAAAAAAAAAAAAACAGCTAAATATATCAGATACTTAACCGGTTTCGTTAGTGGTCTTTGTCTTATGCACTTCACGTTTATTTCAAATGGTTCATTCCATAAGAAGCATTTTTAATCTTTTTTTTTTCCAACATTTTACAAATTATAAAAAATGTATTTTACAAAATAAAAAAAAAAAAAAATGATCAAAATATGCATTCACATTCGACCCAACCAAAATCTAATTTTAGAAATTGTGGGAAGGGCAATCCAACTATATGAAACGATAAAAATAGCTTTAAGTATACACATAATTTTTATGTTTATACGTTTAGTTCTTTTTTTTTTATCATTGAATGGTATTTTCGATTTTATATGAAAATATTTTACTTTAACAGACGACGACAAGTTGTCTTTTAAAAATTTATCGATCAGACGCATCGAAAAAATTTAATTCCAGTTAGTTTATACAAGAAATTCTTGATCGAATTCTGTTTTACATCCAGGACCCCCCCAGGGAGAGAATTAGATTATTTTAATTTCTGTGTCCCAATAAGCTTAAATCGAATCATTCATCATTGATATATAAGTCACCAAAAAAAAACCATAATTATATCATCAAATTCATATGAATTAATTAAATAATCATACAATGAGTCCAACATTAAAACAACATAACAGGAAAATAAAACAAAAAAAATCACAATGAAATTCTATTTATAGATCATATGAAAATATTTTTAATTGGCCTTGAAACTGTTACTGTGTGATTTAGTGGGGGACAACAGTTTTATGTTTTTGCCATCAGTCGATCATATCCACAGACAGATCAATCGTATAGCAATGAACTGATCACTGCCCGAATAGAATTACCTGTTGATAAGATTTTGATGGAATTGAATTTTAAATTTAATCGAATTTTCTGATCGAAATTTTTTAAATAATAATGAATACAACAGTACATCGTTTATCTTTGTTAAAGTTCTTTTTCTTGTCAAAGTGGTTGTATCAGTAGCTGCACCAACAACTGCATTGACTAAGAACCGAGGGCTATAGCAAAGAGATCGGTGATCCAACAATTTCATTCGATATAATGAAAGATTCATTCGTTAAAAGATAATGAAATCAATTAAAATGTCTTTAATGAAAATTTAACTAAATTGAATTCAATTGATTATAAGCTACACACGACAACTGTTAAAAGTCTCAAGTAATGCAGTATGATTAGAAACCATAAATTACCTAATAAATTCTACAAAGCATAAAAACAATCTTCACAAATTCTTGATAATAATTCGCCAATATTAACAACAATGGTCTATACCCCCCAAAAAAGATGGTTTGTATCACTTATTTGTTGTTGTAGTTTCATTTCAATAAAAAATAACGTACCGATAAGTTTTATTGGATCTCTAAATGGCCTGTATACAATTTAATATAAGAAAAATACACTGTTTAAAGAGATACTTCCAGTAAACTTGATACAAAATCAGCCTTAAGGCATTTTTAATTCATCTCTCCCTTTCTTTCATACTTTATCTGTTGATTATGTATTTAACATTATTTTTTTTTTATATATATCATATAAAAATACATTTACACATATTCTACCATACATAATAAATACATAGTGGGTTAAACATAGGTTAAATCTATTTTTAGATTTATTTTTGTAGCAACTATATTTAATGTTATATGCTTTAAACAGCAGAAATAATAAAAAAAAATTGTACATTCTCTGGTACGCCGGTTTTATCTGTACAATAAACATAAATTCAAATGTAAATTATTTTTATTCATTTTTTTCTGTTTAGTTTTAAAGGAAATCCAATATTTGCTACTAAACACATACACAAAGTAACTCAAAAGTCTCTGCAATACGTCTAAAGATTATTTTTCTTTTAGTTATAAATTTCAATGTGTAATTGTACTTGTGTCCATATGAGAATTAAAAATAATGAAATTCACAAGGAAAATACATTGATCAGTTTAAACTTTAAAGTATTTCGAGTTTATTGGCTTCAAAGCGAAGCTTTTTTATTGCTTGCTGTCTTACTTTAAAAGTATTTTTTTATTTGTTTTTAAATAATACAGGAAATTAATTGATTTTAAAGTGACAGACTATAACGAAGTTGTATCACGTGTGTTATAAAAGACATATTCTTCTATTTTGTTTATGAACAATTTTTCTGGAAGCTTTTTTATATTTCCCCATCATACACAGTTATATTTTGAATATGGAAACGTTCTTGAAACATTAGAATCGATTTTGGTCGCCAAATATCAACCATCATACATTATCTTGCTAACCGATAATGAGTATACACGTTCAAATTTTGTCTAAACTCTTCGTAATAACTAATCTGTTACACACAAATTATATAGATAATATAAGCCCACTACATAATTCAACTACATAATCGGTTTTAGTATACACGAATTAAACCAATCTGCAAATAATGTTTTTATATTTACGTCAAAGTTACCCAAACACATAATTTTTTTTCTTTTCTTTTTCATATACACTTCACTAACAAAATAAGAAATAAAATAAAAATTGAAGTGTAACCGTTTATTTAGAAGGAAAAAATAATATGAAATAAAAGCATAACAATATAATATAGAAAGAAATATTAATTATGTGTACTAGCATAGGATATCTAGGTGGGCACGGCTAAGTAAACTTTATTAGAATTTATGTGAATTTATGAGTAAAAATAAAAAAAAAAAATAACAAAACCATAACAAACACACAAATCTATTCGATTGAATTGTTCCCAAGTAGATGATCGAACATTCGTTACAACTAAATTTAATTAATAAATATTGTTAAATTAGCATAGTTGAATAGCATAAAAGTGTATCAGTGGAAAATTATACGAATTTTTCCAATCCAACTGTATTGAGACATGGAACATAAATAATTATGCTGCGCTGTCCATGTGATTCAACACTATTGATTTAACAACAAACAAAAATCCACCTAACAGACACTATAAAATTATTATCCATTTCGTACTGCTCCAAATAAGCTAAAACAGAGACATACCTTAAGCCAAAAGAGCCAATAACGTATAGTCAGATTATATTACATTGAACTGAATTGGTTTTCAGTCGAAATAGTTAGTCAATTTCGGTACTACATAACCGAATTGAATATAATTACAGGTGATCTAAACTAACGTAACAAATACATAATGAAGTTTTATTCTCTTTTTTTTTGTGGTTCTTCGGTAAACGATTTGGTTGTTTTTTTTTTATTCTTTTTGTATTATTTTCAAGAATATAAATCATCATCACTAATCGACACTTCATTTGAATTTATAGTCTTCCGTCTAAGATTCTATGATGTACCAAAAATATATCTTGGAATTTATGAAACAGTAAGTTTATGCTTCAATAGAAATTCAATGAAAAATCCCGAAAATTCACAAATATTATTAGATCCAATGAACGCAAATAGGTAGTATGTAACTGAATTTTTTTTTCTTAAAATTAAATTAGTCTCGATCATTGTTTGCTTGATTCTTTTTACGATTTTTTTTTTCTTTCAGCAAGAGGTCAAACGAAAAATTTCTAGATTATTTTTCACATTTTCTTTCTCAGAATAAATCTAAGATGCTGTGTGGAAAGCACATGTTACGAATTAAAATTTATACAACACTCTTATACACACCACTGACACGATAGAGAGAGAAAGAAAGATGGGACCATTGAAATCGCACAGTGGCAATTACAAATAAAAGCCAACAACAACAATGGAACATATTTGAAAAAATGATTAACAGTAACTCGTTAAATCATTAACATTAATCGGCTAACGTTCTATACTTTGTTCCAATATCATTTATCTGATGAAACTACAACGAAAGTGTTCAATTCACCGAATATTATCCATTTTTAAAAATACTTTAAGTAACTTAGTCATTCTTTCTCGCTTATAATCTGTACTTTGAGCAAATATATCATTTATTTTTCTTTTCATAGTTTAGAGGGTATTGGAGTGAAATTAATACAAAAAAAAAACCAAAACTCATGAATACATCACAGATCAAATGTTTTACATCATCATATTTTATAATTGAATTCATCGTTTTTAAATTTATGATGATAAGTTTGGCTGAATATAATGTGTCCACCTGTGATAAATTCATGGTCCCGCATTCATTTTATTCAATATCCCATCATCTTCATACAAATGATATTCAAACTATTTAGTGAGATACTTTAAAATCAATATTATTTACGTGTGTTTTATCGCCACCTTCAACGTTCACATCACCTAAATTTTTAGTTTTTGGTTTTATTAAGGAAATTGATTTGCAAAAATACAAAATATGAAAAAGACATAAAACTGCAACAACAACTATTTATTACGCGTGTTTCCATATATTATTAGAAAACAGATCTTCAAGTTTATTTTTCTTTCAATTTGCATTATATCCCACACCCCACACATAAGAATACATCAAATATGCTCCACATTAAATCGGTTTTTTTTCCTTTAATTTTTGTGTTTCAGTTGTTCATATTATTTTACTCTTTTATGTATTCAATATACAGAAAAAAAAGTGTACAAAGAAATCAGACTATTGTTTCGGTTTGAATCTTAAAACCGTTTTCATTTATTTTCTTAAATTTTTTCATATAATATATAACATTAAAAATATAAATAATAAATACCGATGTTTTAATATAATAAAGTGTATAAACCAAATAAAATTGATGTCACATGGGATTCATTAACAACTTTAATACATTTATCTCTTTTTAAGTCGCGTATGATCAACATAAAATATGGATTCACTTCTCTCCATCTCAAACTGAGTGATCCATTCAAAGTTTTATTTCGCCGTTTTCTCATTTAGGCCACAGTGTACACAGATAAACCAGAAACCGTCATTGATCTTCATTAAATATGAAATGAAGTTTGCTATTTTATTTTATTTTCGCAACAAGACACTCTATTTTAAATATATCCATTATTAAAATATCAATGAGCCAAAAAAAAAAAACAAACGCTGTTAATCTGCATATATGGAAACATTATGAACTGAATGATAATAAAAAAGTTTATTTGTCAAGTTAGTTGTTGGATTTTAAATCAACTCCACTATATGAATGAATTATCTACAGAAATGTGGATATTTTCAATTAAATTCCCTACTAAATTCAATCTTATACTTTATTCGTATTAATACATACCAATCAGTTGAGTACGTTGAGAATAACCATCGCACACATTTACTATCACTACTTCCTTGGTTATCACATACAATTGATCTGACACGGGGAGGGTATTGCAATATTCAACGAGAGCAAAAAATCATGAGATTCTTAGCGAAAAAATTAAATCATATCGTTAAGAAGTAAAAACCAGATCAAACGATTGAGATAATCGCATAATATATTCGTATTATGTCTTAGTGAAATTAATATTATTCAACAGCAATATGTAATTAAAAAAATCAATTATACTGCAGTTTATGTAATTCAGAAAGTAGAATTAAAATAACTTTATCTTGTTCTATTGCGATCCATTTGAACTGAATGCATTATAAATTCTGTTGTTTTTTACAATTAACGAATTTTTAATATCTTCTATTTACCTTCGATTATAGATGCACTACATACATTAAACTTGGGATATTCTTGTTATTCAACAATTGGATATTCCTTGTGAACATATAGTCATGTGTGTAATAAAAACCATCAGATCCATTGGGAATAATGCCAATATTTCATTCAATTCTTTTCAATATCTCTGTCTTAATAGAAATAAAATTTCTATTAAAACAGAAATATACAATGAAACAAGTTGTATACTAAAACCATACGAATTATGAGTATAATTATTTCATCAAATCATTAAGAATTAATTAACCGAATTTGTTACAGGTAGATATGGATTTTAATTTTCAAACAGCATTGATCTTTATTTAATGCGAACAAGAAAAATATTTCCTCAAAATTTTACTTTAAACAGTATTGAATAAAAAATTATAAAAAAAAGACTTACGTACCATGTGGTTCAAGAACCACTGCTTAAATTAATCCTTTACGCACTTCTTAAGAACAGTTAATTTGTTCTTTCACCATCCAATAATCCGTTTAATAATCATTTGCACCAGAAACAAACAAAAAAAATTGATTTTCTTTTCTTTCTTTTTGCTATCCAAACCACAAAGTCTGAATTTTCAAATTCTTCTATTCCTTTCTCACAATTGATAAACACTTTGTTTTACGTAAAAAAAAAATGTTCAAAACACTTGCACTAAAAATTTGATGATCCAATTGAATCGTATAATATCTTCGTTAAAACTTAAACAAAAATGAAAATTATCGATTATTTATTTGGATTACGTGTATATATTACTAATCACCAATGATCTCTTATAAAGTAATTAGAATCCAAATAGCAAAATCATAAATTAGATATCTCTCAAATTTTATTTTGCTATTCTGACGTAATTGGTTTTAAAGGAAAAGAAATTTTAGAAGTAAAACATTTGCCAACGATCAAATGACACAAATATTTTAAATTTCTATGGAGTAGGTATTTTGTACAAAATAAAAACGGAATAGATATAGCTAATCACATTAAACGTCAATTATACACTTTAAAATACTAAACTAAAATTTAAATAAAACGACTAAACAAATTTTCTATTCATGTACAAGAAAGAGTATCTCAATCACTTCCTCCTAATATTTCAAAAGAGAATATTTTAAATTTTTAACTGTACAATTGTTTCATACGCGAACAATGAATTTGATATGAACCAAAAAAAATAATGGAAAGAAATAAGATATTGCAAACTAAATACCAAAGAAATATTTTATTTTTTGTTATAAACTTTCACTTAATCAATGAAAATCCATGGAAGGCAAATGTATAACTTCTTTTTATTTTAAACACAAAAACAAATAAAATGAATAACAAAACTCTACATGTATGTAAATGCGAATTTACTATTAAACAGTTATCAATTATCAATTGAATTGAGATCGGTGTCCATTTAAATTACAATATTGTGTAGTATTAATAATGAATATATTGTTATAGAAAGAGAGAAAATATGATCATTCATATAACCAATACACACTCATACAGAATAATAAAAGTATCACTGAATGTATAAGACAGCATGTAAGACGGTATTCAAACTGAGAGAGAGAGAATTGAAAAACATCAATTAAATTTAATCCAGCATCGCTCAGTTACTTTAAATCCAATTGATAACGCGTTTAATAAATTCCCTACATCCGATGGAAGCTTCTTTGTTTTACGTTAAGATGATCACTCTTTTAAATGAATTAAATATCATTAAGAAAATATAAACTAAAATTGTAACCAAAAGGAAGTTGTCTACATATAATCTACTTTTATTAACAAACAACGACATTATCACAGAATTTATTATTTATATGGAATGTGTGTATTAGATTGGTACAAAAACTTTAGAGAATTTACGAAGTATACAATGCATTCACCAGAGATCACATCAATTCACTTTGTTTGTAATTGTTAACACAACAATTACTGATCGTGAAGTACGAAACCGCTAATACAATGGCAATTATTAACACAAAATTACGTACGTAAGAGTAAAATTCTAAAATATTACTTCTACATAAAATTTTATATGAAAAATAATTAAATTATTTTGTTATTTCACTCAATTTTCTCTGTAAATTACACTAAACAAAATTTATTTTTGATTATGACTGCAATTATCTGAATTGTTTAACAGTGTTGACATCTTCTGTCACATCCATTACACACAGATAAAGTGAAATGTTTGTAATTTTATATGAAATTAAATAAAAATTCCTTATTTCCATTACATGCTAATAGATCAAATATACAAAACGATTGTGGTAAATTGTGCTTGTATTCATAATGCAATTGTAAAATAATATTGTTTATCATGTATTTCGCTTCCATTAAATACCTAAACGAATTACATATTAATTTTGTATAAATATTGTGTCTCAGATATAATCAAACAATTTTAAATAAAAATAAATAACAAAATGCAATTCTCATTATATGTAAACTGACGTGTTACAAGATACTTTGGTATATATGAAGATATTAGTTGAATAAGAACATACCACCAACACAAATGATCATATATTATTCCACACACTTAATAGACTGTCTTTTTATTTTTATTTTCCTTATCAAAACCTCAATACGTAGTTCATCTCAAATACGTTTACAGTATTTTTATTTTCAAAAAAGAAACGAAAAACTCCCGATCTTAATAAAAACAGAACTTTACATATAAGAGATCCCACTGGAAAATAAAGGGCTTTCGTTTTCTATACGATTATGTACTGTATATTGGGCTTAAGCCGTTTTGAGAGAGATAAACAGCCTCATAATCAGTCCCAATAACGGCTATGATCAGTTCTTTTATGTTTTATGCATAAATATACACATTATCTTTAACATTACCAGTTACTGATTTTTTTATTTTTATTATTTTAAATACACAAATTCACACACTTTAAATATTACAAAAATAACTAAAAAAAAAACTTTTAATTTTATGTATTTCTTTCTGTTCAATATTGTTTCTGATTTTGTTTACAGTATTTTCTTAGAAAAAAAATAATAAAAATTCAAATGTATTTTTACATTCAGACGGAGTTAAATTGTGAGGCACTTACGCAATACGACCGATCGTAACAAAAGTTGGTTCTCGACTAACGCTCTTTTAAACTTTGAGGCTATACGCAGCCCATGGACTTTACTTTGAGAGTGACTGAACTAATCGGTTATTTCCTTTTGATTTTATATTTAAACTGGATTGTCATGTCAAATTAAGGATTCATATACCATTTTCAAGTTCAATTAATATGGAAATTAACGATTCCATAGATTGTTTAACAAAAATAATGTAATTAAATTAAATTAATGTACATTAATTACAATAAAGTACAGTGTATGGGATCGTACAACGATAACTTTGATTTCTTAAGTATGGCGTCATTTCCTCCATCTGATTGATAAAGTCTACAGACAATCAATACGTTGCGAATTGATAATTAAACGATTTGTTATAAAGAACAAATAGCTAAAAGATGTTGCTTATGTATCATTTCTTAGTATAATGGATTAACATTCACTTGAATAGAAAAAAAAGAGACGAAATCAATTAAAATACTGTGCCACAGTCAAGATTCTATTGCAGCGAATATTGGAGACATCGTTATTTCACGGCGAATAGTGAACAAAGTTTCCAACCAGAATTTTCATGAAAAACATTCTACAACTTTCTCATTTCAAACCCCTAACAATTTGAAGAATTTCCTAGTAAAATGTAATCCATTAAAACGTATCAGTCCAAATTCAAGTTAAAAATATCGTTTAATGTGAAAATGTTAAAGCAACTCGATGCAATTGAACTAAAGATTTCAATTATTCAATATCGACAAAGATGTAAAATCACGATACTAAAGTATATTAATTATGTACGTAATTCTGAAATCCTGGATCACGATGTTCATTAAAACAGTTGTTTGTTGTATTGTGCTTGTTCTGTAGAATAACGAAAGATTAACTATTTGCTAAATAATAAAAGGCAGATTGGTACCATTGTTGTTATAATCAAACGTACATAACTCAATTAAATGCAAAAGACTTGTTGTACACATTAGCCGAACGAAAATCCTATGTTCATTGGTTATTAATGCCATTTCATTCTGGAAAAACTTCATTGTTATATACTATGAGTTTGTGTTTCGTAGCTTTTATTTAATTTTCAACGTGCTTTTTTATGTGATGCGAAATATTATATTTCAATGTAACGCTGTTGTTACACTCCACATTATATATAAAAGCAATCGGCTATATTGTACAGCGATTTACTTGTGGAAAATCGTGTATAACACAACCATTCAACGACCAGTTTTATAGAAACCGTATGGCTGTTCATAACACGAGAGTTTTCCCATATTCAGTCGAGTGGTGCTTTTTAACCGATTAAGTTCACAATTTTAAATAAAACAAAAAATTATTGTTTCACAAATTATCTCAATTATCAAAAGGATTATTGTCTTTATGGACATTCAAGTTAATTTAATTCCATTTTTAATTAACTTTCTTTTATTGTGACAATAAAAATAATAAGACAGAACAGTGACATAACAGTTCTTAATAAATCAGTTGAATTCACTTGATATGGCTTTAAAATATTCATCATCGTTATGATTAAATATATATTTTAACAGTCAAACTGCATATTGATGTTTAGTGTAATCAATTGAGTGTAAAAATATGAATTAATTTAATTGCAAAAAAACAAAAATACAGTAGTGATGTAAACGTTCAAAATTAAGCAATTTCACTTAAAATCCCGTGTAATAAATTTTAACCAACAGCCAACATAACTGTGAAATTTAACCAAAAAGTGAAAATATAAGAAAACCCAAAAATTCATTCAAGAGGAACGAAGGAGTTGAATTCTAATTTTAAGTTCAAAGTGACAGTTAAATTAAAAGAGAAAAAAAAACAGTGTGTAGCATTTAAGAGATAAATAATATTCTCTTACAATTTAAATATCCAAGTAATACATAAAATTAAAAACCAAAAAAAAAATATGTAATTTGTTTATAGAAAAATTTGCCTTTATTGAAGCTGACCTAGTAAATTTCGGTAGTTTTTTTTTTTTCTAATGTTTCATTTTGCACACATCATTAGATGTTGAATTACTCCCATTCATATATAAAAGAGTCAACAATTGACGGTGTGTAAACGCAATCATACCGTCAGTCGTTCACTACATAAAATTTCGAAAATTCTCTTAGTATAAACAATCAAAACGCGATCTAAATTTAATTTATTATAACGTTAAGTACAAATACCGATTGGCAATAATAATATGTAAGAGCCAGCATCATTTTGTGAACGTAAATATAGTGCGAAATTAGAGAAAAACTGGTCACCAACATAATGTTTTCTCATATAATTTAAATGCTGACTAGTTATCATATATATTTTGGGACTTTTTAGTTGAACCACTTAAAGAAAAGTTTCGTTTACCATGTCAAAATCACTCTGAAACAGCAGCAACTAACAAACGATAAAAAATTCACACCTGATACGTTAAACGAGACTGTGATTCATTCATTTATTGTCAATCAAACATTTAATTGAAATTAAGAGTCTTTGAATCTCAAGTAGTTAAATCAATACCCTTTACACATCATTTACAAATGCTTCACTTAATGGCATATTAAGAAACTATAAAAATTGAATGAAAGTTATTTATTAAATCATATGCAAACCATCTAAAATGTTAAATGCATTCAACTGAAGCATAAAGTTATTAACAATTGCATATGTACTCAAGTGAACATGTGGTGAATATAAAAAACGAATTATTAAAAATACTACAAATGCATATTAGAGTGTTTATTGGGTTACTTCATACGTTAACTGTAATGATTTCGTATTTTTTATGAATAAAAACGTATTAATGGACATATTAAAAAGAGATGTCAAGGGCAGCATCTATGACCAAGCATTTTAATCATTGGTCATACACACTCATATGCTTTACACTCTGCTATGACTTGTTTCAATTTTTTCATAGTGGATTTAATAATATTTAATTTAATAACTCGAGTGATTTATCCATCTCTCTCTGTCTATCTTTTCCATACTATGAGGCCTATAAATGTTAAATTGATGTTAATATGCAAGCAATAACAATCGATCATATTGTTTTCCACTTGGATTCATTTGAATCATAATAATTGCAACGTTAATCGCATTTAATTTGTTATTTTGTCATCCATATGAATTGATATTTATTCGTTTAAATTAAAAAGTATTTCGTTCGAATAATAAAACATAAGTTCTCTATTGTATTGTATGATTTGATAATCATACAATTTTTGGAGACAAGTGTGTTATCATATTTGAAATATTTCAAATCGAAAATAGATAATGGGAAACTGAACAGACTGTTTTGTGGTATCATTTATATTTGTGAAAAGATAAATTGGAATTGAATGTCAATATCAAGCAGTCTTATTATGAAAGTTTAATGAACTGACAGGAGAATACGAAAAAAGAATCAAATCCAAATTATTAAATGAAGTGATAATGTATAACGAGACATTCATTAGACCAAATGATATTGATGGACATCGTTTTTATTTGAAAATAAAGATTTCATCATTTCAAGGAATTCATACTCGAAGGAAATAATGGAAAGGAAGTTCAAAATAATAGGCCAACTGACGGTTTACGTGTTAGATATAAATAAAGTTTAATTAAAGAAGCGTCGTTAAGTATAGAATCTTTACATGTAATAACATAAAGTGATGTATGATTTCGATTTTTATGGTTACAAATTAAATGGATGAGAGATGAGTGAACTTTCAATAAAATATGTAATGGATTTTCCCGTCCATTATATTACATACAACGTGATGGTTTTTAGTTTTAATACATATAAAACTGTCCAGAAAATGTCTCATTTTAACATCCTAAACATTTGGGATAGCTACTCTGTTCATTTGATAACATTAGAGATATGCACATAGTGTTTTGTCGTTTCAATTCGTTAGGGTCCTAACTGTCATCTATGACCTATTCAGGATATTTAGATATTCCTATTCAAGGGGTGTACGAACATGTTATCTGTATCATCTCAAATCAAATGGTTAATGTTGGAGAGTAATGGCCTCGCAAAGTGTTACATAGTTTAACTGATAGTTCATTCAATTTTCTTAACAAACCGTAAACTTCAACATCAATTTCCTCGAAACTTAAAGAAGTGATATGCAACCTTTTGGAATTTAACCAACAATAGATTGCAAAATTCTTGTGTCCATTTCATATTTTAAATGAAAAAATTCTTTTCTACATACAAAAAATTTATTGCGGAAGAAAATGTTATTCACAACGTAACAGTTTTCAATGAAGTTAAATTTGATAAATTGCTTAAGGTTTTTGTTATAAAGTCATTGATTTAATGGAATCTGTAAAATTAATATACATTTCGTAAACAGAAGTTATATAGTCTTCATTCCGTAATGATCCATTTTTTTTATTTACTTAATGCAGATTTTAGCTTTTCCTGATGTTTAATTTCCAATGAAAAATGCGTATTGTTTATCACACAAATCATTCGATTTAATTACATTGAGCATACAATAACAAGGGAAAATTTATTACATTTTTATGTTGTGGCAAATACATTCGATTGTGTTTATATACGAAATAATTCCGCAAAAAAGGTAAAATCTATTTGAATTTAATCATAAAACTTCAGGTTTATATGATTCGAATTATGTGTGAGTATTGAACCATTATCAGTTGTTAACAAATCCAATTATATACGTAGAATTTTATAACGATTTCATCGAATGGTAGAAACTTATCAATCGAAAATATAATTAATTGACGGAATTACTTTTTATGACAAAAATCAATAATATTTAATCCGTAGGTTTGTTAATGATGAATATATTGTGCTACCTAAATGAACATCGAATTTTTAAACGCCACTGATTAATCCAGTAAAATTATTATTTTGGTATTTGACTATAAGGAGAGGCCTTCCTCTTAAATTTGCCTTACTGGCGCGGCTAATGGCAGTATATGGATACCCAATTTCATTTGCAAAAAAAAATTCAATGAAGTGTGAACATTTCCATGTTAAATATTAATTAAACGTAGATAATTAAATTTCGTTAAAATTCATTATCAATCCATATTCAGCAAGAAAATCCATCAAACTATTAATTAAATTTGAATGGTTTTATCATAGAGAGGTAAATTTAAAATACTATCATATAACGTTAACGGAAAACCCCTGTTAAATTTCAATCTTATCGTTGTGACGCAACAACACTAGTTAATGGTCGCGAAGTAAACTCAACTATGATAATAATCATATTAAATAGTTGAAGTATCTTCTTTTTGTAACTGAAACATGTAATGTATCGATTGTTTGCTGAATAAAGTAAAAATCATTTTAGAATTTAATATAAAAGAACTAAAAATTGAGTGTTCCTTAAAATGACTTATAATGTTTGGTATACTCGTGATGTGAATTACTAAGTGCAACAATGTGTAAAATTGATATTGGAATGGTTTGACATTTTGGTACAGGATATTACAACACACTGAATAAGAAAGACTTAATGTTTCTAATGGTTTGCAGAATCTAACGTATTTATGTCAATCAATGTTCGATTTAATTAATTTTTTCTTTCAATCGTGATCACAATGTCGTTGACATATTTATAATACATTCGACTAAGAGTTACTCAAAGATTACAATTCCCATTTAATTGGTATAAAACATTTAAAAGTTTTCTTTTATAATGTTAAACTGAATGAAGAAATTCAATTGAATTTTTCACTAGATTTCATATGGAATGAAAATTAATTTATTTTTTGATTAACTTCGTTAATCGTTCATTTTGATTTATTTTTAGAATATCAATTTAAATGTAAATTATTTTTGAGCCCAACGAGGTAACACTAAGAATAAAAAACATTTTTAAAGGTTACATTTGTACCCATATTAGTTTAATAACAATTAATTAACTATTACACAATTAGACTGTAATTAATTGTCGACAGTTGGTTGGTCGGTATGGTTGAAAATTAAGTTCAATTTTTAAATAAAAGAACTTATAATTGGACCAAGTTAACTCACACCTTGGTTTTTTTTTTTATTTTATAATTAATAATTCAAGTTTTAACAATTCAGGTGTCAAAACTAAAATTAGACACCCGTATGATTTAAATTCATTGAACCATCAGAACAGAATTACAACCTGTGCCACATATAATTACTTTCATAATTACTGTTGAATCGAAACATATACATAAGTATGTAATTCTTTATTATTGTTTCTTTTGTAGGTTATGCGAATTAAGTTGATTATAATTTTTTTTTTCATTAATTGAGGGGAGAGAATTACAATAAAAATAAAATTGATATTTCCATTTGAATTTGAACTCAATTGAGGTATTGTGTGATAACAGACACAAATTATAAGTAAATTAATTCGTCAACAATTTAACTAAATGACTTTTAGTAATAAAGAACCTCTATAATTTTAAGTCTTTTGCACACTCATTAATCACCTGTAGTGAGAATATTTAGTAATCTAATCATGTGCTGAATAATTCGACTATCATCATTACTAGTTCAAACTATAAAAATTTAACTGAATTGGGGGTAAGCAAACGGGTAATGCTCATTCGAGTAATTTAGTTTCTTATCAGAAACACAGAAACGTTTAAGACCTCAGTTACATACGCCTAATTATAATTGTGAACAAACATTCGCAATTCTTTAAGTCTCAGAATTCCTTATATAGACCATTATAGAGACAATAATAATTTCCTTTCGCTCACGACTAGACGCAACACATTAACTTAAATCGATATTCTTATAATTAAGATAAAAATCTAAGTAAATCATTATTATAGCATTCTTATTATTTCTTTTATTTGATTTAATTTTTGCGTTTTGTTTAACACGCACATAAAGGTCGGATTAATACTATTCCATTTCAATTAAATGTTTGTTGAATGAATCACGACGATTCATTTGTTGTAATAGAGGTTATTGAACTACCTGACGACACCGATTAAGTTTAATCATCAAACTCTTAGTATGGAAATTCAAGGAAATTCTTAACAGTTTTCTTACAGTGATTTATTTAAGATTTCCTTTATAATCGCATTAGAAACATAAATAATTAGAATAAAGGAAGACAGTATAACTGAAATAAACATGAGCCCCTAAATCTCATGATTAAAGGATTAAATTAACAAATACATAGAGAATGGCATAAGAGATAGGGAAATCGAATCAATATTTCCTAAATAAAGTTTTCTAATTTGGATGTGCAATGAAGACGACGAAACATTTAATTGTGATTCACTTTATATTTTATTTAAATATTTTACTTTTAACGTTCACAAATTGTGATAATTTTACATTGGGTTACATAACTGGATCACAACGACGTGTTGGTAATCTACAGTACACAAGACCTGGTGAGATTAATTCATAATCGGAATCAGAAGAAGGATATTAAGATTCTTATGGACATATTTTAGGCATCAGAATATCAGGTGCAATAACATTAGCCATTAATGAGGTAAATCAAGGAAAGTTGAAAGAAATGGGACATCAACTTAATTTTATTGTTGCCGAAACTTATGGCGAAGAAGTGACCAGTATTCGTCAAATAGCAAACTTATGGACAGAACAGATATCAGCTTACATTGGACCACAAGAGAGTAAGTCAAGATAACACTTGAATAGTTGGATATCGTTGGAATTAAATGTAAAAATTTATTTTTTATTAGCTTGCGTCCATGAAGGACGAATGGCAGCTGCATTCAATCTACCAATGATCTCTTATGTAAGCTAATCAGAGAATTTCTTAGATACAACTTGAAAATTCCATTAATTATCTCGTTCTTTAGTTTTGTACCCATCGGGAGACATCAGATAAACGATATTTTCCAACATTTGCTAGAACTCGTCCGCCGGACACACAAATCTCTAAATCAGTTGTATCACTACTGTTGGCATTCAACTGGACTCATGTAAGCTTATGAAATGTTGAACCGTTTAATAATGTTTCTCTTTAACCATAGTCAAACATGATGGAATAAATGTCAAGAGATTTTTGTTTCACTTTATTTTTGGTTAAAATTTAGGTGACTTTTTTATATTATGGGAACGAGAATACTGAATTTGTACCAGTTGCACATACAGTTTTGGCAACGTTAAGAGATTATGGTATTCATGTAAACAGAGTACTTACATGGAATGAAACTTATCATCATGGATACACATCGAATCCATTCAGCAGTATTGTGGAAGAAACTTATATGGATACACGAAGTAAATGATTCATTAAATAATTCTGTGTTATTCATATTTAATTCAAATTTTAATTCATATTTTAAGTTTACGTTATACTTGGACAATATTATGAACATATCGGTTTACTATCAAGTCTGATGGGTAAAAACTTATTCGATAACGGTGAGTGGTATTTTTCAGTAGGTGTAATTAATAATATCAAATAAATAATTGAATAAATGTACAACTTTATCTAATTAAAGGTGAATATTTTGTTGTTGGTGTTGACTTAGAACTGTATGATAGTTCAAATCCTGGTAATTATATGAAAGGTGTACTATTTAATAAAGATGAAAAAGATTTAGAGAAAATTAAAGAAGCATTTCGTTCATATCTGGCGATATTTCCATCCGAACAAATTGCTTTTAATAACTTTGAAGAACAGGTAAGTGTCAGTGTATTTATTTACTTGAGTAATTTAATGATGAACTTTTCTTTTATATTTTAGGTAAACAAATATATGGAATTACCACCGTTCAATTTTCCAAATCCACTTGGAAAGTTTGGTGCCGTTAAAAAGGTAAAAACCAAATGAAACATTAAATTAAATTGAAAATTGCAACAAATATGTTAAACTAAATATTCTAGATTCGTTCAGAGGCTGCATTTTTATATGATTCAGTGCATTTGTATGCCAAAGCTTTAATTAAAATTTTAGAAGATGGCGAGAATCCAAGAAATGGAACAGCAATTATAAACGCACTAAAAGGCACCAGTTATTTAAGTGCAATGGGGTGAGCTTAATAGTCAATTAGATATACTGGGGTTGTTGTACTTAAGAAAATGTATTTTTACTTCTTTTTTTCTTCCTTTCCATTTCTATAATTTACATAATATCCGGTTGCCCAGTTATCATGTTTATATTGATGAAAATGGTGATGCAGCTGGAAATTATACAATATTGAATAGACAACCGTTACCAAGAAATATGTCTGATATAAATGGAAAAGAAGACTATGGATTATATCCAATTGGAACATTCTCAGCACCAAAGGATAAACGATTACCGGTGTATTATCTTTTACAATTATTCTCATACATAATTTCGCTTTCAATCAACTAAAAAATTTCTTTCTTTTACATTTGATAATTTGTTTTTTCAAACAAAACTCATCTAGACAATAACAATTTCTATTTCTTTTTTCATTTACATAAACATTCTCTATTTGATTGTGCCATGAAACCATTAATAATTGCGCTTTAAATAGTTCACAATTCAGGTAATTCATAATTCATTAAAACTAACTTTTCTATTTTGCTGTAGTGAACAAATAACTAGAGAAAAACATTTTTATGTTATCAGTTTAATAATTTTCATTTAAACATGAAAAAAAGTTAAATTTTCTTTTGCTACCAATTCATAAAATGAGAACATAAATGTTTCCGAATAAATTGTTTTATGAAAATCGTTTTTTTTCTCTTGTTCGGTTCTCATTCAATTGAACTCAAAAGATACATAGCAGATTTTGAAATTCAATGAACGTACCATTTTATAATATAAAAGTGTGGTATTTAGGACAAAGAACTTGTCTATGCTAACTGGACCAAATGCATTTTATTTTTCCGAAGCATTAAACTTATGAATACAATTACTTTATGCACTATTAAATGATGTAATAATGTCCTTTTTATTAAATGTGTTATTAACCCTTTTTGTTTCTTTTTGAAATAACGCAGTGAATGCAATTTAGTTTGTGAATTTTATTGGTGATTAGAAAACTATTAATTTTGTTTTTGTAATTCTAACTGAAAGTCTTCTATTACTAATCAATCAAAAGAATAAATTTGATATTTTAACGATACAAACATCATAACTCGTTTTCTATCTTAACACATAGTGTATTATCATAAACATTGGGTGCATAGTACTTGACTAAAACGTAACACATAAATATGTAACTTTAGCTACTTGAATTCTCAGGGTGTGAGTAATTGAAATACTCTGTTTTCTATTTTTTATTTTCGTTTTGGCAACAAAAACACATAAAAATCAGGATGTTTATTTGTTCAAAGAAATTGTATGGAAGAGACGAAAAGGACCACCTGTGGCTGAACCATTATGTGGATTTCGCGGTGAAAAATGTATATGTAAGCGAATTATTCTATTTACTATAAAATTTGTACTTTATATCAGTTCACTGTTTACTTGCTAACAGTTCATTCATTCAAAGACTTTTTTTTCATTAACACTACGTAGCCTACACTGGAGAAATCACAGCCGGAATAGCTGGCGGAGCTCTACTAATTTTAGGTATTGTATCACTCGTCTTGTACCGGAATTGGCGTTACGAACAGGAACTAGATAGTCTTTTATGGAAAATTGATTATCGCGATATTCAAATGCATGATAATGAGAAAGAGAGTAGCGGCCAAAAGTTGACACGGGTAATTTACCATTGAAAATTTAATTTCCTGTAAACGGATAACCACAAGATAGAGTAATGAAATTTTTAATTCATCAGGCAACACATCCGTTAATTAAGACCAGCCAGGTCAGTTTGAGTTCAAATCCTGATGCTGATTTTCGTTATTCAACGATATTTACACCGATTGGTGTTTATAAAGGTCAATTGTATGCGATAAAGAAAATTCGAAAGAAATCAGTCGATATAACACGGGAAATGAAGAAAGAATTGAAAATGGTATGTGGTGGTTGCAGTTAACGGATATTTAATTAAGTCGACGGGTTAAATTGAGGAAAGACCATTGAAAACTGATCTTTTGATTAATTGCAGTTACGTGACTTAAGACATGACAATATTTGCGCATTCATTGGAGCCTGTACAGAACCACCAAATATTTGTATTATCACTGAATACTGTAATAAGGGTAGTTTAAAGGATGTGCTCGAGAATGAGGATGTCAAATTGGACAATATGTTTATTGCATCTATGGTAGCTGATATAATACGTGTAATGCATTTCATTATCAGTCAATATGGAATATTATAATACATTATGCAAATTAAATTCATTCGGATATTTATTTTACTTTTAGGGTTTGATCTACTTACATGATTCGCCGTTACGATGTCATGGCTCGTTGAATGTATCTAATTGCCTTATCGATTCACGTTGGGTAATCAAACTTAGCGATTTTGGTTTGAATGCATTTAAGCAGGGTTCAGATGAATTAACCGGTGATATTGATTCCCTGAAATTAAAATGTTATAGTTAGTAATTTGATAAATAAATTGATAAAATTGTTTTAATCTAGATATTTTGTTTTAGAATTGCTTTATCGTGCTCCGGAACTTCTTCGATTAGGACCAGTGAATTTAGTGTCTGGTACACAAAAGGGTGATATTTATTCATTTGGTATAATTCTCTATGAAATCCATACGAGACATGGTCCATTTGGTGATATGGATGTCTCTGTGATGGATTGTTTGAAGAAAATTCTTCACCCAGTTGATCCAACATTACCCTTCAGGTAGATACATCTAATAGCCCATATAAAATTGTATTTAATTAATTCATCTATTATTTTAGACCGCCGTTAGAGTCTTTGGAAACATGCTTTGATTGTGTTCGTGAATGTTTGAAAGAGTGTTGGGCTGAAAAACCAGAAGATCGTCCCGATTTAAAAACAATTAGAATAAAACTTCGTCCATTAAGGAAAGGAATGAGACCGAACATATTCGACAATATGATGGCTATGATGGAAAAATATGCGAATAATTTAGAGGCATTGGTCGATGAACGTACCGATCAATTGCAAGAAGAAAAAAAGAAAACGGATGCATTATTATTAGAAATGTTACCACGTCCTGTTGCTGAACAATTGAAAAAAGGTCATAAAGTTGAAGCGGAAAGCTATGACATGGTTACCATTTATTTTAGTGATATTGTTGGTTTTACGGCACTCTCAGCACAAAGTACTCCATTACAAATCGTTGATTTCCTTAATGATTTGTACACATGTTTTGATTCTACCATTGGCCATTATGATGTGTATAAAGTGGAAACAATCGGAGATGCATATATGGTGGTATCTGGATTACCAATTAGAAATAATATTTNTACGGCACTCTCAGCACAAAGTACTCCATTACAAATCGTTGATTTCCTTAATGATTTGTACACATGTTTTGATTCTACCATTGGCCATTATGATGTGTATAAAGTGGAAACAATCGGAGATGCATATATGGTGGTATCTGGATTACCAATTAGAAATAATATTTTACATGCAGCTGAGATTGCTTCAATGTCCATTCATCTATTGGATGCAGTTTCTGAATTTAAGATCCGGCATTTACCCGATCAGAAGTTACTCTTACGAATTGGTATACATTCGGGACCAGTATGTGCCGGTGTAGTAGGACTCAAAATGCCGCGATATTGTTTGTTTGGTGATACAGTGAATACAGCATCCCGTTTAGAATCTACCGGCACTGCTCTCAAAATTCACATTAGTCAACAATGTAAGGATCTATTGGATGAATTAGGTGGTTATTATAGTGAGGAACGTGGATTAGTCTCAATGAAGGGTAAAGGCGATCAACGAACTTATTGGTTAATTGGAGAAGACCCAGAAGCGCGAGAACAACGGTATCGTGAGAGAGTTGAACGTAGAGGATCACGAGCTGCTAATCGACTGCATAATACAAAGAACAATAATATTTTCGGTGATGATGGTATGCGGAGTAGTCTTAAAAATAGAGGGATTATGATTCCGCGTAGTGCACTGCCAAGATCGTCCAGTTTTGAATCACCGAAGAAATTGAGATTCGCCAGTGGTAGTTTATTGGAACATCATCGATATCACCGGTATAGTGATGATGCTCTATTTGAAGTAATTTCAAATGCCAGTCCCCGTAAATCGAGTGGAGCCTCATTTGCATGCGAAGACTTCACGAATTCCTGTCCCATAATTGATAATCTGGGCGACAATGGTTCGATGCGAGTAAATTTTGATTCTGTTCATATGAACTCAATGATAACTGCCGATACACCACTACTACTCGAAAGTCGAATTAATGGGATTATTTAATCGAATTTCTTAATAATAATAATTAAATTATTAACTCTTCTAGTCGATTGTTTAATCTAATCAGTTTACAGGTCACACATTACTTTCAACGTTTGCATTAATTATTGATCTCTATATACTTCCATATTTTAGCTTTTAAGAACCTAATTATATTATGATGTAATAAAATTAACTATTCAGAAGGAATTTAAATTATGGTCCCTTCACTATCATGCTTAATTAAAATTGATTGGAATATTGAGGGTTAACTTTAGAAGGATCTCACCTTATCTGACCAGCTATATGTTGGGCCATGACATCGTCGATATTTAGATGGTCCGATAGAATTGGTAGTCTTCATTGCTTCTAATTATCACAATAATATTCATCACTTTAATCACTTGCTTCACATTTGTTATAAATCACTTGATTCAATTAGAACATTTTTATTACACATTAATTTAATTTCAATTGCTAACCGGATATACCAGCTATATAAGTACATCGCACTTAACCTCAATTTATTTGAGTACGGTACATAACTACAGTCCTCCGGCAAAACCGTGCAAGTGC